>CM018033.1:42527509-43127509 GCA_008638375.1 Nyssa sinensis
TATCTGTAGCACATTTTGCCTTCTGTTGGTGGCACCATAACATGTGTGTGTTAAGGTCTTGAAAAAACTTCCTCCTGGTATTTTTATTTCTGGTCTAGATATTCTTGTCTGCTGTTACGATTTACATGCGTGTTGGTCAATGTTGAAGAGGAAAGTTAGATTGTTGTTTCCTCAATGTTTTTTTTTCCTTGCAAAACATGCTCTTTCTGCATATATTAGGATCGATGTCATGCCAGATGCGAACCTGATATGAAATCAGTAGAAATCTTTGAAAAAAAAGAGGCACAGCTCTCAAACTGACCTTATTATATTAACCATAAGTGTTTGTGGAGGTGTGGGGATTCTGGGGGCAGGGTGCAGGGTGAGGATTCACAAGAAAGCCATGTGACATAAGATTTCAGTATAGGGGCTCATATAAGAAATTCAAGATATGGTGTGAGCCAAGTGCTAGTATAGAAGGGGTAAAGAGATATAAAGCCCAATTCCTATGTAACTTTGGCAAGTTCACCTCGAGTTCTTCATAATCAAAGCTGCTGTATTGCTTGTAGTTGCATGTTTGTTCAACACAAGACATAAAAGGCATTGCTATTATAGGTTATCGTGTTTCAAAGGGCATCATTCTTTAGATTAAGATTAATATCAAGGCTCAGAAGCTTAATCAGACTGAGTTGTATCATTTAGTCGTTTATAGTGGTAGACGGCCTTCGCATCACTAAATGGCCAATTATTCTGGTGGCTGTTTTCTAGTAGTTCTGAAACTCATCTGGTTGGTACCTTTTAAATCTTTGCTAAGGTGGTGGGTCACAGCTCAAAAACAGTGATCTGTTTGAGAGTTGTGCATATCTAAGATTGAATGTCACAGAATTTTTCAGCAAAGGATTTATTCGAACTGTAGAAAATGTCCCTGTTCTTAGGGCACCACTACAACTGTCATACGCCTAACATAAATGTAGATTTCCAGGCCACCTTAACCTAGAAACTTGTATAATTGTGACTATTATTTTCTTTAAACTTGTTTTATTTATTGATTTATTATTATGGTTTTCTAATAAACTATGCAGTTTTAGTTTGCTCAATATTTGGTTGTGTTATTGTGTGCATCCATTTAGACACTAATTTTAGCATGTTCTAATGGTATTAAAGCTGATTTATGGGACACTGTTTTTAATTGAAAATGATTAGTATGAAGCAGAATCCACAATGCTAGTATGTCAACCTTCTCTCTCTTTTTTCTAATTTTTCTAATAATAATATTAAACTATTGTTTGGCCAATGGTGTCACCTTTGTGTAATATTTCATGCATGCTTCAATTACAAGAGTAATGTTTTTATGGCATTGTTGAACATGATGTAACATGAGTTTCATTCTCTGATGGCTAGTATATTTTATCTTGCAGATTTCAAGATCTATTGGTGATGTATATTTAAAAAAGGCTGAGTTCAATCGGGAACCGTTGTATTCTAAGTTTCGCCTTCGTGAACCTTTCAGAAGGCCAATATTGAGCTCAGAACCATCAATTTCAGTGCACCAACTGCAGCCGCAGGATCAGTTTATTATATTTGCATCAGATGGT
Source organism: Nyssa sinensis (assembly GCA_008638375.1). Lineage (NCBI taxonomy): Eukaryota > Viridiplantae > Streptophyta > Magnoliopsida > Cornales > Nyssaceae > Nyssa > Nyssa sinensis. The sequence goes on from CM018033.1 coordinate 42,529,084, forward strand.
CTTTGGGAGCACCTTAGCAACCAAGAAGCCGTTGATATTGTTCAAATCATCCGCACAGCGTAAGGCGCTAGCACAGAACATTCAGACTTTTTTCTTATAAAGAGGGTTTTTAAACTTCAATAGTTTTTTTAGTTTATATACCACTGAGAAGATACCTATTTATTTTGGCCTAGTTTTTTTAGTTTGTTTTCTTTTATGATTTTAGAAGTCAAGTTATTGATTTCCCTTCCGTGCAGTGGATAAAATTGTTGATGGTCCTTTGTGGTTACTTATTTTGAGATCAACAGACTTTGATATAATATTCAAACATTGAATGAGACATGGCCTTTTATTATCATTAATTATTTGCATTTGGATTTGCTGAATATCCCAAGTGGTAGCTTGTATTTGCACCTCTAATTGATGTATGATTTTTGCTTTTATAAATGCATGGCAAAGTCATGAGTAAGGTAATCCAGTTGTATCTCTAAGATTGCCAATTGGAGATTTGGGCATCAACCTGAAATTTCTGATAATCTTTTCAACAAACAAATTTTTAGATCTGCGTGCATGTCCTGCATTTGGTGTGGAAATTGATTCATAGTCATGTTTTTCTGATGCATGTTCTATCAAACCAGCTTACAATCTTATTCATTGAACAGAAGAAAGATTTACTTTTATTTACCTTCATGCAGGGAAGTGCTAGGAGGTTAGTGAAAGCTGCACTGCAAGAAGCAGCAAAGAAGAGAGAAATGAGGTATTCAGACCTGAAGAAGATTGACCGTGGGGTTCGGCGGCATTTTCACGATGACATCACAGTGATCATTGTGTTTCTCGACTCAAATCTCGTGAGCAGGGCTAGCACAGTCAAAGTCCCAACCTATCCGTGAAAGGGGGTGGAATCAACCTGCCACCCAACACTCTTGCTCCTTGCACTACACCCACGGAAGCTGGCACTTCCTGAGAAAGTTGTTTCTAATGTTACTCTTTTGTTGTAATAGTTTCTTGTGTGAATACCAGGTTGCTTCTAAAGGAGAAGAAGAGCAGGCTTTCAATTCTTCAGTGTAACCTTTAACTGAGAACTAATATTTGGGTTTAGTTTTTAAGCCCAAGAAAAGAGAACTTCACGGTGACAATCATTATAGCAAATGTCCTTTGGGTACTTCTTCTGACTTCAAATTTTCCCAGTGTTAAAACGTTTTCTTTTTCATTTTGGCTTTTGTAAATCATGGACTCGGGCATTTTAAAAAATCTTTGCTTGGTTATTTAGAATTACTCTTGACCCGTTCTTACATATTTGATGATTTTTGGTTTCATGAAAGAAAGCTGGCTGTCTGGCTTAATTTGCTTTTGTCTTGGTATTTTTGGAGTTACATTTTTCTATTTTTCCAGTTATAATGTGAGTATTAGGTTAATATTGTCCTTGATGTTACTAATTGAAGAAATTAAGATGTGTAATGTTCTATGGATAAAGTAGATCTTGGAAATGTTGACATTATTTTTGTTTTTTGGTTTTGTTTCCTTTTGGTTGTTGTGGTGCTTGATATTTCATGAGTAATCTCAAGAAGTGTTGGTGACTTGTTTGTTGTCTGCTAACAATTTCTGATGTTATGCATAAAATTACCTGTGCCAACTTATTTGACATTCCTATTTCCTGAGGACAGCGAAGTTTTTCCTTCCTTCCTTGTGTGTGTGTGTGTGTGTGTAATCAGAATGCCTTCTTTGTTCTTTTTCTTATGATAGTGGAAGTAGAAAACGAAAAATGAAAAAACAGAGAGAATCACAGTGAAATAAAAAATATATATTTATTATTTTTATTTTTATTTTGTCGACCAAATGAGTATTATCATTAGGGGAGACTGTCCGTTTAGTACATGATTGGAAAATTAATACGACCACCTCTACATGAAGACACGAAATGTTGTTTGGCGACTACGAAAAAAACGTCTCATTAAAGGATAATTCGAAACAACCCTTAAACAGAGTTGAGTCCTTCTTAGGGCCAATAAATAAAATTTGAACGCAGACAACACCATAACTCTCCTACATCTTAGCATTATGAGATTGATGTAGGGGACTAGGAGGAGTGAGAGAGAAATGCTTTCCTCTCTCACATGTCAGAGACGGTCAGGCATTTTCCCGCCACTCCACAAAAAAGCCACTGGTTATTTCATTATTACTTTTTTAACCCCAAAACCAGGGCTCTTTTACCAATGCCCACTCTGGATTCTGAAAACAACAAAAGCCCTCCTTAGCCGTGGCCCATGATAGTTGTCACTTCGATGTTTGTGAATAGAGAGGACACGTGTGTTAACCCATTGACGGTGATAACTGATAAAAGATTTTTTCTTTTTTCTTTTTTTGCAAAGATAAGAGAGATCACAATGCTGCGCCTGCAAATGAAAGTAGAGAAAATGATGGCACGTTTTAAAAGAAAATTGGCTCACTCACCCGGAACATTGTTTTTTAAAGTTGTATGAAGTAAGTAATTTCAGGGTTTTTTTTATATTTTCTTTTACTGTTACACTTATTTTTTAAAAAAATTAAAATTATATTTATTTTTCTTACTTTATCTAATAATATACAAATATTTTCTCTAGTCAATTTTTTTTTAAATATCAAGATTTTCAATTTTATTATTTATTTTTAAATTTTTGAATTTTGACTAATATTTTTTTTAACTTTTTATTTTTTTTATTTTATATAAAATTAAATTTAAGGTAAATAACTTATTATTATTTTGTATAAAAATTAATTTAAGGTTTTATTAATATTTATCTAGAAAATTAATCAAAATAAAAAAAAAATTTGAACAAAAAAATGAAATGGGTAATTTTTTATTTTAAAGAAAAAAAATTTGACTGGAAAAAAGTATTTATGTATTATCATGCAAAGAATAAGAAATTAGCATAATTTCAAAAATTTCAGAAGAGGTCAAAGTAATTGTCATAAATTTCAGTAAAAGTCAATGTAATTTACTCGTAATTTTATTATTTAAGAATTGAATTTTAATTTAATACTTTTTTTATTGAAATTACAATTAATTAATCATTTAATTCAATAATACAATTATATTATTAAATCAAACTTAACAATAATAAGATTATTAAATCAAATTAACAATAACATAAATCTCTCGAATATTGGCATGGGATAATCAAATAAGGCTAATTCATATTTTTTTAACGAGTAAAGTGAGACTTGAACTCAAAACAATGAGAAAGAAATTAAAGGCAACTAAGCAAATTTTATGATGTGAGTATTATTTTATTCAATTATAAATTGTGCTGAATGATTTGTTCAAAATTTGAAAGGCTTTTAATAGTGTCTTTCTTTTGTTGTTATGTAATGTACTGTTCATATTATTGTATTGTTGTAAATAAAAAAATTAATATCAGTTCTTTTGATTCTGGTAAAGAAAATATAAAATAAATTAAAATTAAAAATTAAACAACTTTAATATAAGATTAAAATAAATAATTTTATTTTAAAATAAACGTATTTGTCATTTATCAAACTCCGACGACATATTAATTTTACTCTGCCTTTATTTACACTTGAATACGTGTGAGATGACATGTACTTTTATAAAAAATATTAACAACGATTATTCTAATTTTGTTTGAAGTTGTACTTACTATTACTATATTTTACTTCTTCGTCTTATATTAAATTTTTTGGAGAATTTTTTTTTTTATTTATAAAACACATTTGGTAGTGCATACATATTTGGGAGGCCATAACTCTCACTTATTCCCTTGGATCCATCACTGCATATATATTTGAAAATATGGTATCAACTTTAATTTAATACTATTATATAATCGTATAAGTTTCAAAATTCAAACCTAATATATTTATTAAATAGGTTATACTTGCAGACACTTAACTTGTTTATTTTAATTTGTTATTTTTTAAATAAAAAGATTATTTATTTTTTAATATGTATAGTTATAATTTTTGAAATAATTAATTTGTTCCACAATTAATAATTAATAAATTAAAATTTTAACCATTAATATTTTTTGAACAGTCTAATTGTATTATTAATTTCTAAAACAAAAATGTAAGTAGATATATGAACACGCGTTTTAAAGTTAAAACATGAATTATATATATTATTTTGTTAATAAATATTTTTTCATGGGTACTTATTTTTGTCATTTTTTCTCTTAATTTAAAAATTATTTTATCACCAATAATATTGGTATTTTATGGATTGATAACTTTTAGATAGACTGTATATATATATATATATATATATATATATATTTGTAACAAAAGTAATGATAATGTCTCATCTCTCCATATATATATATATATATATATTTTTTTTTTTTTGTAACAAAAATATATATAGATGTTACATCTCTTCACTCACATTTTGTCAAGCTTTTCTTACAAAAGTGGGGTTCATGGCCCACCATGGATTCTATATGCGGATCTCACCTTTGTGACAAATGTGTAATAAGTGAAGGTTATAATAGATAGGATATCTATCTTTATTGTTATAATTATAGTTATTAAATTTAGTTTGGATATCAATTGGGTAAATGGATTGGGTGAATGGATCATCGGTTTAACTAGTAAGTCAATTGATAGGACTGATAAATATTTTAAAGTATATCATAATGTAAATAAAAATAGATAAATAATAAAATATGAATATAACATGTTAAATAACACACTATTGTATTATCATGCCCTATAAATTAATATTGAACAAAAATTCTTAATATTATATGAACTTCTATATTATGATATCTTATTTTAATTACCAAATTGTAGTTAAAACATTATACTTATTATTAAAATTTAAGTTAAATATTACATAAATATGATAATAAAAAATAAAAACACCTAATGAATATATTAAATATATATTAATATAATTTATGAGGATAAACCACTAAAAATTTTGATTATTATGTCATTTTTTTTATAATTATTTATGATCCAACCGGTTTACATAAATTCGTCCGATTTATTGGATTAGTCATAAAATCACTCGATTAATCAATTTTTATCAATTCTTTTTCTTAAATGGTCTAATTAATGAATCAGTCCGATTTAACTCCCAATTCACAAGATCAACTCACCATCCATTCAAACAAACCATATATTTTTATTCTTTATTTTAAATAATACAGAATTAACTTGCGCACATCAAACAAAACCCTGTAGCCTCCGTTACATCTATTTCCAAGGCATGCGAGAAGGTAGTCCCAAATTTCTATTGAAGAGAAGGTCAAATCCAAAAGTTATTGTCCTCGTCAAAAAAGAAAAGAAAATAAAAGAAAGGTAAAGCCCTGTAGGGGACAGCTTGCCTAACCTACCAGAAATACAAGTTAATAAGTGAAAGTACCCTGGAATTTAATCCAATTATGGATTTGATAAGGAAAGATTTCATTACCTTCCCCTTGCAATACTGCAAGATCTAATGGCATGCCAAGAATTCGCTTCTAGAAAGGCATCTCTTCACAGGGATATGGCTGTCTTTAACGGTAAAGACAACGACAGTTATGGAATTTGATTCTCCAATTCTACATTTTTATACTCACTAACAAACTGACAGATATGCAAGCAGGCAATGGTCCAGTATTAAGAGGTTAATAAAAACTTAAGAGTAATTAAGGCTAAATTAAATATATCAAATTTTCTTATTCTACCCACGTGCTAATGGAACTACTATAATAAATACACGTATATCTCATCATCTTATATTTTGAAATAAGAAAATTTGTTATGTTTAATATTTTTCAAAATAAAATATTATTGGCCATATTTGTTTCAGAGATTGGATAAGGTGAATCAGCTATTTCCTTTATTAATAGTAATACAATTAATAATTTCACCGCTTCTCATTATTTTATTCATGCTATAAGCTATTATTTACTCCCGGTTCTATAGTGATTTTCTATCTTTTTTTCAAACACCGATTTTACAAGAACATAAGAACTAATTTATCCGATCCCCTTCCCAAACTGACAAACAAACATAGCCTTAACCCTAGAATTAGCCAAACTTTTAAACTATGTTTGAATAAGTATGAAGGGAGGGAGAGGAAAGAGTATAACATTAGTTATAAGAGAGGAGAAAAAAATAAAAAGAGAGTGTAATTGCTCATTCGTGGTCGGATAACAAATGAGAGAAATATTTTACTTGGGAACAACAAAAGAAAGAAATGAAACGAAAATATTATATATATATATATATTATTGTTATACCCTAAGATAAATGTTTTTTTATTTTATAATTTATAATTTTAAGATTAAAATTAGTATTATAAAAATTTCATTAAAAAGATCATCTCTTTTTATCCATCTCTGTCCACTTTTGGAAGAAAAAAAAATTGAATAAAATAAGGATTAAGACTCAAGAGATCCTTCCATTTCCTTTTGTCTTATTTATTAATTTTAAACAAAACACAAAATAACATATTCCCCTTTTTTCTCTTGTTTTTTTTTTTTCAAATCCCTCGTCTAGAGTGTTAAAAAAAAAAGATAAATTACATTGATCTTTCATGAAGTTTATGACAATTACACTGATCTTTTACGAGGTTTCTAAAATTATACTCACCTCTCTTATTTTACAAAATAATATACATATACCCCCTCCTATCAATTTTTTTTAAAAATTATCTATTTTATTTATTTATTTTTATGTTTTTTCAATTTTTGACCAATTTATTCTAAATTCTTTTATAATTTTTATAATTATTTTATTTAAAAACAAATTTAAAAATAATAACTTATGTTTTATTTTATATAAAAATAAATTTAAGATTTTTAATCAATATTTATTTAAAAATAAAAAATAATTAGTCAAGATTTTAAAAATAAAAAATAATTTTATTATTTAAAAAAATTAATTAAAAAATATCTATATATTATTTAAAAAAATTAAAAAATCTCAATGTAACTCCAACAAATCTCGGGAGTGAGTTTAGCTGTTAGAACAGTAGGGAACAAAAACATCAAGGCAAAACCCTCCTTCTCCCCCCTCCCCATCTATATCTCTAAATATATAATTACACAGTATAATGTATTTATATATCATCACTACCCTTTTACCAGTAATTTACTAAGTTTGACCCCTCTTTTCTCTCACTGGTCTGTCCAGTGTCCACAGCAACTTTATTTTTCAGCAGATAGAGAAATAAATTGCCCAGGTTGTAAGCCAGCTTATTAGTGCCTAGGGGTAGTGGGAGAACCAATTTACCAAACACAAGAACACCATCATCTCTTCCTCGAGCCCCTACCTTCTCAGTTCTCACCACCCTTTTGTTCTGCCCTCTCTCTGTTGCTGTCTCTATCCATGGTCTCTCTGTTAATGTCAACCAGAAGAGTTTATTAAGACAAAAATTCACCCCTCAAACCTCTGTTGAGCGGCCTTTGTTTTGCAGAGGAGGGGAAAAAGAGAGAGAAAAGAAAATCTCCTCTCTCTCTGGCGTGACCACCTCCATTCTTAGCTGAAGCACAACTTTACTGTGTGTGTGAGTACCTTCATATTTGGCAAAAGCCAGCCTTTATTTCTTAGGAGATGAAATGGCGAAATGGGTTACTCTAAAGCTTTGTCCAAAAACTACATTTTTAGCAGAAACCCACTTTACATATCAGAATAAGATACGGGCTGATTTAAAACTTCTCTAATAGAAGCTACATTTTTCCATCTTTTTTCTCCAAAATATTCCACTCGAAACCAACAAAGCCTCCATTTTTGGCTTCTACCAGGAGAAAAAGCATACACGCCTTCTTCCAGAAAACCATCTTTTTTTCGGGAAAAAAAAAGACATTGGCATCTTATAAAAGCAGAACACGCCTCTGCAACTTTAGCAAGAGAAGAGAGAGATGGGGTGTGTTGTCTCCAAGTTAGAGGAAGAAGATGAAGTTGTGTCCATATGTAGAGAGAGAAAACGGCAGCTAAAATTAGCTGTAGAGAGAAGACATGCTCTTGCAGATGCACACTCTAGGTACTGTCAAGCACTCTATGGAGTATCAGCTGCTATAAGTCTATTTGTTGCTCGCCATTCTTCACCTTCTTCCCCATTTCTCATCACCTTCCCACCACCTTGTCCACCATCTCCACCCAAAGAAAATGTGGTGTCCAACCCATTGTTCCTTCAACAAACACCATCTGAGCCAACCCAGGAAGCCATTGGATTGTGGATCATGTGATTCTTCAACATCTTCAGATTCTTCCTGAGGAAGAGAGTGAAGAAAAAGTAGAGAGGGAAAAAGAACAAGTTTGTGGGTATTTTTACATGGAAATGCCTCCACAAATGCCATCACCACAGAGAGATTTTGGGTGGGATTTCTTTAATCCATTCACCAGCGTAAGACCGGAGATAATAAGTGGATATAACCGAAATTCCGATGATGATTTGAGGGTGGTAAGGGAAGAGGAAGGAATTCCAGACTTAGAAGAGGAAGGGGATCGAATGGAGGAAGAAAATAAGGTGGTGGTGGCCGAAGAAAGTGGGAATGTAGAGCATGAAGAGAGTGGGGTTGAAGTTGCAAAGGTTGTGGACAATGCCAATGTAAGCCAGGGAGAGCAGAAGGGGTTAACAGTCATTGACACACCAGTAAAAGGGAGGGAGTTGTTGGAAGCATTGAAGGATATTGAGGATTATTTCATTAGGGCTTATGATTCTGGCAAGGATGTGTCCAGGATGTTAGAGGTAAACAGGGTTCATTTGCAAACTCGTTTGGATGAAATAAAAGGTGGGCACTTCTTCATCTTTTTTAACATTTTTATATCTATTTTTTCTGTTATAAATAGTTTTTTTTTCCTCTGCATGAATCTTATCTTCAATTACCTTCTAATTGTAATAAAATCTGTAATGCATAACTGAGCTCATTTTACTTGCATTCCAAAATCAACAAGAACTATAGGAATTTATGTATTTATTGCTTTAGACTTTTGGGCTGTCCTTTTAATTGGCTTGAATCTTCTTTGAGTGCCTTTTTTTTATATGGTTTTTAAGCAATTGTGTGGACTAAGCTCCCAAAATATACCTTTTTTTTTTAAGCATTCTTGAAGCTAGTTTCATGAGCTTTCTTTGTTTTCCCTTTGGGCTTTTGGGTTCTCCTTTTAGTTGCTCCACTAACTTGTCCTTTTAGTTGCTCCACTAACTTGACTTCTTTTCCTCTTCATCTTTTAAAAAGATCTGAAATGGTGGGACTTATCTAGTCATCTTTGTAGAAGAAAATTGTTTTGTTTTGTTACCCTCTGACCTATGTATAATCTTCATCTTCTGTCTTAACTTTGTTGGCTTGTATGTAATAATGCAGACAAAGCTCCAAAAGATTTACTTTTTCTTTTTGCTGTCTTGAATTAACTAAGAGGTTGGTTTGGTGTTCTCTACCGTGGTCTTGTTCTTTTTTTTTCCCCTCTCCACGACTTTTGAGGAAACATTGTGAGAAGCTTCTGGGAAGAATGACTTTTCCGGACTGCTAGATTTAATTATGCAAATTTACTGTCTATGCAATTTGCTTGCTGGTTGATTCTTACATAATTTGATCATTATTATTTTTTATTTTTTTCCTGGACTTTTCTATTTCTTTTGGCATTGGTGTTTAAGTTGTTGCTTTGGTTGTATCAGACCATGTTTCTTTTCTTAATTCATTTCATAAGATTCGACAAAGTGGGCTCCATCATCAGCATCCTCTTTTGGTTCGAGAAGCTGAAACTTTTATGTGAAGCTATACCCACTGTCTTTTTGTAGTTGGGAACTTCTGGGAAGAATGACTTTCGCCAACTGCTACAGTTAATTATGCAAATTACTGGCAGATTATGAGAATAGCTTGCCATGCAATTTGCTTGCTGGTTGATTCCTTCAAGAAGCTGAAACTTTTATGTGAAGCTATACTTATTGTCTTTTCATAGTTGGGTATTAAGATTCACTTTTTTCTAATGATTAAAAGATTGATATATGAGTTTCTCTCACATTACTTTGTCCTACATAACTCCCCTCTACATAACTTCTACTTCTAGTTGCCTTTGTGCCCATCACTTTCCATCACACATGTTCCTTCAGCCATCTCATTTGGATGCAGAGAACTCAAAACTCATCCAAGCTATCACATGGCGGTCTACTACATCTCGGTCTCCATCCTGTAAGAGTCTTGTAGCATCTAGTTCCAAAAGCTCTTCAACCTGGACAGAATTTAAGAATGAGCTCTTTGAAGATAATGGAGGAATGGATTCAGGAAATCATTCACTGACACTAGGAAGGCTCTATGCTTGGGAAAAGAAGCTTTATGAAGAGGTCAAGGTATATTATTATCAACTTGTACTGTACTGGACACCCCTGTCTTCAAGACTTTAATATACTGATTCTTCTCTGCTACATTTTGGATGTTTAGATCTCAAGTAAATAAAGCAGGAAACCAAAGATTATTTTTTTTAATCAACAAACACACATTTACTACAACTTCAAATTTATTTTTTTGCTCTACCACTAGCTTATGTTCTATTATTTCCTTTGGATGTTATCAACCAAATTGGTAGCCAAGAACTCTAGAGACATTCCCTAGGAATTTAGTTTTTTTTTCCCCAAATCTCAACAACTAGCTTATGTTCTACCCTTATAACTTCCTGTTTACTTCCCGCCACATCATTCTGCTACTTTAGTTTCTACTTGTGATATTGCAATCTTCTAACTGCCGATCAAGAAAAGGCAAATCAAATGAGATCAGAAAGGGTAGAACACACTTAGCCTCCTTGAGTATTATTTAGAGATGTAACACATATATTTGAAGTCAAGAATGAAATATTTATTCCTCCTGTAGAAACACTGTTATTATAGAATGATAGAGTGGTATAACAATTCAAACAATAAAGTGAGAACGGCTCAATATTTGTACAAATGCTGGAGTGGTGCAGCAATATTCGTACTGCTAACCAAATGTGTTTCTGTTAACTGCTGGATTCCCTTTGATAACAAATCCTATTTGTTTTGTCAGTATGTATAAAGTTTGAGAAGAATATTATGAACTCAAAGAAGGAAGTAAATCTAATGGATCACGAGATACAGAAATAGTAATGGGAAGTTGATGCCTGTTGTTCTATAGAGAATAGGTTCTGGATGGGGTTAGTATTGAATCCAAGAATAGAGGCAATGCTTCTATACAGTTAATCAACTAAATACTTGATTACCATCCACCGTAGAAGTAAGCATCCTAGCTATCTTTATTGTTTGTGGGGAAAATTGTAGATGATCTTTACTAATTTTTACTAATGAGGCCTCTGTTTTGGCAGCTTGATTTCACTGTGCCTGGTCCTGCTATGTTTAACCTAGAATTTGACATTCCTGTTTATATTTATATCGAACTAGATCAACGTTTGAGATATGTTGGGGAAAACCCAATTCTTGTAGTGTCTCATTTAGACTGTCACTAACTCCTTACAAGTAGAATTGTCATACTTTTCATCGATGTCTATATGAGTTAGGATGGTGTTGGAAGGCTCTTGCAACTGCCAGTGGCAGGAAAAAAAATCAGGCACAACCCATATACAAAAGAGAAGGAGCTAAAGAGAAGCCCCTCTTACACAATTCGTGTCACCCAAAAAAATCATAAAAGCTAAAGATGGAATTTGGGTTAGTGCCCAAATGTCAAAAAATGGAAGTGTCAAGTAAAAACTGTTCAATCTATGACTAGACAACTGAACTTCTTTAAAAGTACGTCTATTTCTCTCCCTCCAAATGCATCACATAATGCAGTGAAAGTGTCAAGTAAAAACTGTTCAATCTATGACTAGACAACTGAACATCTTTAAAAGTACGTCTATTTCTCTCCCTCCAAATGCATCACATAATGCAGTGAGAGAAAATCATTCAAACACCACGACATCTCCTAGAAGGGTCAGCCTCCCCCTGAACTCACCATCATGCCCCAAACTGAAAAAGGCATAACGCATCTATTCCAAATAAAGAAAGGGCATACCATAACTCCCTTACTACCCCACATCGAAGAAGAAGATGATTTGCTGACTCTCTGCCATCCTACATATTCAGCACCAGTTGGGCAAAAGCTTACCCTTTTTTCCCAAATTATGTATAGTGAGGTAGCTTCTTAAGTGGCTGCCCAAAGCAGATTGTGAGGTTCTTCTCCCTTTGCTGATACCAACACAAGGGTTTGTCACCAACCTAGTCCCCCCACCCAAAAAGAAAAAAGAAATTCTCTACATTTTTTTTGCTATCAGTGCCTGACTTGTATACTAATTTGCTCCATAGACTGGAGATAGCACAAGGAAAATTTATGAGAGAAAGTGCAATCAACTGACACATCAGGATGCCAGAGGAGATGAAGGGCTTGCTGTGGACAAGATCAGGGCTGCAGTAAAAGATTTATACAGCAGGATATTGGTTGCAATTCGAAGTGCTGAATCAATCTCAAAAAGAATTGAGAAACTGAGAGATGAAGAACTGCAGCCCCAAATTGTTGAACTGTTACAAGGGTAAGGAAATATCATAGACAAATATAGGGATAATTAGTTGTACTTTCATGTTTTCCTTGCATTACTTCCCTCTTTACTTCTGTGCAGCCTGACGAAAACCTGGAAGATTATGTTGGAATCTCATGAAATCCAGAACAAGATTATGTTCGAAGTGAAATCTTATACCTGTCCCACTTATGGAAAATTTTGCAATAACTCTCACCGACTGGCCACACTTCAGCTTGAGGCCGAGCTTCAGAATTGGAAAGCATGCTTCAGAGAGTACATTGCAGCACAAAAAGCATACATTGAAGCTCTCTATGGATGGCTATCCAAGTTTGTTGTCCCTGAAGTTGAATTCTATTCTAGGGGCAGGAGTTCAGCCCCACCATGTCAAGTCAAGGGGCCCCCATTACTTGTAATTTGCCACGATTGGTTAACTTTCATAGAGAAGTTGCCAGATAAGGCAGTTGCCTTTTCCATGAAAAGCTTTGCAAAGGATATAAGGGCTTTGTGGGTTCAGCAAGGGGAGGAACGGCAACAGAAGAGGAAAGTTGACAGTTTGGCGAAAGAACTTAACAGAAAGGTTCTTGCCTTCCAGAAAGCAGAGAGCAGGATTTTTGAGTCCAAGCGTTCAGACCATAATTCAGAGCTGGATGTGGAGCATCAGGCTGAGTACTTGAAAGAGAAGAAGGATTTATTGGACAATTTCAGAAGGAAGGTAGATAAAGAAAAGGAAAAACACCATAACTGCATACAAGAAACACAAAGGATCATATTGAATGGATTTCAAGCTGGCTTTTGTGGAGTGTTCGATTCCTTGACAGAGTTTTCGAAGGCTTCTGTAAAAATGTACAATGACCTTGTGAGTTACAGTGAGAAAGCTGGGGAATTTGGGAAACCAGGATATATAGAAGGCTCCCAAGTTGAAGAAGATGGCAGCAGATGACATGAAAATCTTGTTATGGTCTTTTAGGTTTTACTTTTGAGGATTCTGCAATGATTTTACATAATACCATGTCGAAGCAGCTCGCCGAGACACATCTATTTATATTTGCAGCTAGACTTCTTAGCAGTCACCAGTGACATTTTATTATACAAGATGTAATGGCCTTGGCACAATAATAAGGTTGCTCTATTGTAAACTGGATATCATGGTTTGAGTTGTCGAAATAGCCTCTCCACTCTACTGACAGGTTAGGCTGCCTAACCAACTCTTTTTTATGTAATGGCTGCCCACAATTTTGTTGGAAGACTAGCAAAACCTTTCCTGGTAAGGGTTCCCAGAAGTTGTACAGGGGAATATTCAGGTGGGCAGTTCTTGTAATTAGGTATTTCTGGTGTTGAATGCAAGATAATTTAATGAGTGTTATTTTTTGATTGCTTCGCATAGCAATCATCTTGAAGATGGCCCAGCTTCAGCTTGTTTTGATTCTTTAAAAGAAGTTTCTCCCTCTATTAATCTTTACAAGTGCTTAAACTGAAAGGAATCCTCACAAGGAAAAGGAATCATGAAGAGATCTGACAGCTGCAACACTTTTTACAGTAACAGAACTGAAACCGAAATTTATCGGCCTGTTGGGGTATGGACATCATTTTGATACCAAAGAAAGTATTATACGAAACTGACTTAAAACAGGAAAAAGAAGGGCCATGCACTTGCCATCGGGCCCCACTTCATGTTGGCAACCACTAATCAAGCTAAAACTATCCTTTTTTTTTTTCATCTTAATGAAGCCTTGCTTCCAATTACTTCACATCAGCACCTACTTGTTTTCCCTTAAAATCATCTCTCTCCGACAATGAGAAATGATGGTCATTAGCAACTCCACCATCTCAAATTCTCAAATGTTCACTACCTGAACAAAAGAATTACTAAATGAGGATCTGATTTGGGCCATTACAGTACCTGGCCTTTTTCCGCACAATCAACCACCCCTAAAAAAGGTGTAGCACAACGGTCTTGATATTCTTAAGTTTGTAATAGTCAGATGTTTAAAGAGCAAAGTCTGAATCTGATTTTTTAAGTCTCCTCTCTGGTGCAAGCAACATTCAAGCCTCAAAAAGCAAAAGATATCCCCCATCAGAAAAATCTAGTATCTTGATTATCTCTCTAAAAACTGACATAATTTTTAAAAAAATAGAACATTAAAGTTCGGGACTTTAATTGGTCTGGGTTCAGAATTCCAGAGATTTTAGTGATAAGATGCCAAGGACATCAACAAAGAAGAAAGAAAGTGTTTAGGCTGTCACAATTTACAACTAGGGATCATAGTGCCATCGATAGAAGTATAAAAGCTATACATCTCCATTAACATATAAGAGCAAATGTCTTCAACTGACTTGAATTTTAGTACATTCTATTTGTACAATATGTGATGATAAACATCTAAGGAAGTAGAAGTATGACTGAGTGAAAGAATAATCACAGGTTTCACAATTTAATCCATTATTACAATTTTTTTTCTTATCCTATCTTAGGTACAGGGAAACCAAAAATTGAGAGATGAGTATAAATTCGCTCACTACAACAGCAGGGGAATAAATGCCGAGAAATGGGACAATGTCTACCTGCAACCAGTTTTCAATTGCTGAACCCACCACTGCACCGGCAATAAGCCCCCCTATGGTAATTACAGTTGCTTTTCCTGCAAATAAAATAAAGGGTCAAGCACTCAAATAATTTTACCAAGTGAAAGTTGAAAGTAATTAACATTAGAATAAGTTGTTATGCATGAGCTTCTCCACACTTAATTTGATAGAGAGAACAAATTTCCCTGATAATTTAATGGGTAAATGCTTCTTTATATAAAAGCAATCTCAGAACTGATTTCCAAACATGTGAAAGTAGTTATTGTTTGTCTTCTTGCCAGTTAGTGTATAAGAGAGAATTCATTTGTAACATGGTAATAAGAAGGAAGTCAATTTTTAATAAACTTCATCGGAAATCTGAGATAAATTTTGAAACAAAAAATTGGGAGAGGTACGGAATGGATGAAGAGTCAAATGTTTTGGCAGCTCCTCACTGGGAGGATGAATAGAAGGAATTTTGAATAAAAGCTTTGTAGTTTTGTTCATCCCTCACCATAACCAATTTTCCAAATTCTTCGTTGAGCCTTCAAATTCCAATTAACTTGGTAAAAGGAAAACTATCTTAAAGAAAAGGCTCCTTTGAAAAGAAAGCTATCTCAAGAAAAAGGCTCCTTACCTAACTTAACATTCTTTTTTGTCATGAAGTACAAGGATGCTCCAAAACTAGAGGCTATGATCAGCCCAGGTACATCAGCCCCAGCATTTGGCCCTGCAGAAGGCGTATAGGCTCCATTGACGTAAGTTAAACCCATTAAAGCTCCATAAACGCATGCTTGAATGCCTATGTCGCCAGTAGATGGTGTTTCAACTGAAACAGGTGAATTCTTAACTGTAGCCCGCAACCACTGAGGCAGTGATCCAATCCCAGGAGAACTTACAGGTTTAACATCGGCATAGCGAATGCTATTATTTACAACTTTTCCTGCTTGCCGCCGTGTTAAACTTTTCATAAGCAACAGATCATATGCAGCTTCTACCTGGAAAATATTTGACCATTTTATTCCATGGAATTAGTGGCAAGGAAATATAAGTTGCCTCCATGTCTGTGCATGTTGGACACAAGATAATTACAAGTGATATGATGGTGGTAAGCATGGTTGATCTGTGGGAAGCAGACCATGCATTTAGTTACTCAATGCAGAAGTATTCCAATGCAAAACTAACTCATCCATAAGAATGTCTTAAAAAAGTTGTAAGGTTTTGGAATAACAAAAAGCACAAAGTCTCACATTACAATCTTCCAACATATTATGTCCAATCAGGTGGTTGGTTGAACATTGGGCCACTATCCCCGAGACAAATGCCAAATGAATTAATAGGTCACTGGATGGTTCCCCTAGTCTATTCCATACAAGTACTTAACGACTTTTTGGTCCAAAGGATGCCAACACATTGCTGGTTGGAAAAAGATTAGTTTTCTTCCTTTTTTTTGTCCACAGTTGAACAAATCCGGAAACAAGTAAGTTTCAAAGAAAGGCCAAGAAAAACCGATCAACCATGCTTTTTTGAGTAATAGAAATAAAATTACCTAATATCATGGTAAGAATAGCTAGGATTTCCATAAGAAGATGCCTTTCGTTTGATGAGAAATAGAAAAGGAATATTGAAAATTCCAGTGGCCAAATCTAAAGCAGCTACTTATGAAGTGACAGAACAATTGTATGAACAATAGTAGAGATCAGAAAAGTTTGGTAATCTGGGTGATTTGACCTTTTGCGGGAATTAATCCAATTGAAACTCAGAGAGACAAGTCACCATGATAAATCGTCAATCATAAGAGAGGCAAGGACGAAATAATGGGAAAAATATAGCACGATAAATATATTAGAATAATATCATAGAAGGTATAATTATCTCATCAAATCTACTCATAGTAGCAAGAAGACAATGAAGGCTTGCAATCCATATCATGCTTCAGAGGGTCAAAATAAACCAAAGCCCACTTAGCCCAGTGACTCGTATCTCATGATATGAGTCCTTATGAGGCACACCTCATGCCTCAAGGCTTCTTCTACTGTCTCATATGTCAGCCTCGTATATTAAACTACTGCAGAAGTTCAAAACAGAAATCGAACTGGATGCCTCCCCAAACCTCTAAATTTCATACAAATTATATTCATATTTCAGGGTCGATGCAAAACCGAAAAGAAAATTTGTGATATTGTAGCTTAAAACATCACAAATTTACAAAACCCAGAAAAACTACTAACCAAAAACAGTAAAAAAAATAAAATATTAAGAAAATAAAAGGAAGGGACCCAATTCAAAAACATCCATCGCTCAAAATCCTCAAAATTTCACAAAAATGAATGAAATAATCTAAACCGAGTTCAGGGTATTCGAACCTGTGCTATAGCCTCGTGGTCGTCCTTACAAGAGGCAAGAACTGAATTCTTGGCACGAAGTATATCATCGAACGAGGCCTCCTCTGAGACACCCAATAGCTTCAAAGCTTTCTCTACAGACATCTCGAACGGAGCCGAGTCGTCAGCTATCGAGCCGGAGAGGAAGAACTTCGATAATGTACCCCGGGAGGGTGCGGACACCATGCCCCACCAACGGCCATCCTTGATTGTCTTCCCAATCCGAGCTGTCTCCGGCAGGCGAACCGGCGGCCGATTCCTGATCGAACCAGCGGGGTCACGACCGACGATGGAGCGGCTGGGCCGGACCAAAAGAGTCGTAGCCATTTGTTATTTGTTTTGTAGTGAAACCACTGAAATATGAGTGTGAGGACTGTGTGCAGAGCAATAAGAAACGGTTAATCAATCCATGGCTGATGGCACCGATGATGTGTTGACTGTTGAGAACCGTAGAAGGGAAGTTCTGAGGTCAAGTCTTTCCAAAGAGTGTGTCTTTCTTCTCTATGAACCGTTTGATCTTGATCAGACGTATCAGTACTGTCTCCCATGAGTTGGCTGCCGCGTGGGTCCACTCCCTTATGCTTTAACGACTTAACGATCTTCATTCTGCGGTGTAGTTTGATGTCTCACCTTTGTTTTTTTTTTTTTTCTCCATTTCAAATAAAATGAAGATATTTTTATTTTTTTCACAAGTTTTGTGAGCTTTTACTTGTGAAAAAAACACGAATTCTGTCTATTTTATCTGAAATAGAAAGACTTTTATTTTCTAATAATTTACTAAAATAATTTAAGTATCAATTTATTAATAACTGTCCATCACAAATTTTTGAATTTTAAAATTTTATGTTTAGAAGTGCAAAAACAATTTCTCTATTGTGTTAGCGTACTTGGCCAAGATTTTGAAATGATTTTTACTTTAAATTTATTTTTTCAAACGCACAAGAGTATGCTTCAAAAAACAAAAAAGAAAAATGTTATTTAAAAAAATAATTCCAAACACTCACTCAATGTGATTGTATATATTTTACTCAGTTTTTGACTAAGAGTTTATATTTTATTAGAATTTTACAATAAAAAATTATTTATTCTTTCTTTTAATAAATTGTTATGAAAATATTGCATAACTCGATTTATATTTGTCATTATTTTTTTAATAGAAATAATAAAATATTACAATTCATATATTATGTAGGTGAGTCCCGTGATTTTGGAACTGAGATATTTGTAATAAAGACCATATATATATGTGTGTGTGTACAATAACAAGATCAGTGGACTCACAAAAAAAAAAATGTTATAATAATTGTTTTACATATTTGCATAATTATGTTATGCATTTATAGGAATCTGTTAATTTTAAATAAAAAATAATTTTAAAAGTTCAACAATTATATAAGAGTTTTGCAAATATAAATCTGGTGATAAAGCTTAACTCAATACATAATTAAAAAAATAAAATCACATCTTTTAATAGAAAAGGTGAGAGTAAATTCCTCAATAAAAGAAATCATAAGTTACCATATACCAACCAGGCTGTCCTGTCACGAGTTGAGATCGCTCCGTTCCGGCTTTGATTTGTTTTTCGTTGTTCAGAACAAAAGAGGCTCACGGCCCAGCGCGGGCCTTCGGAAAGGTCACGCTGAAACGAGATAAGTGATTAAAGGTCAGCCGATTATTGTGGTGGGCCCAATCGAATAAACAATCAAGTACGTGCCACCACATTTCTCTCTTAGCCCATATCCAATTAGATGCCGCCACATCAACAAAGATGTACATGATCTCCGCCCAGTCTCCACGCTGCAGTGCCGATACAGGAAAGACTTCGGTAGCGCTGGTTTTTTCCCCATAATTATCATTAATTATTTATTTTTTTATCTCGACCATTAGATCTCAGTTTCGTTTCTCTCTGGCCCTTTCTCTGTGTCTCCTTCGCTGTGTCTCAGTTCAGAAAAGGTACGTTCCTTTTCAGATCCATTCTGGAATTTTCATTTACTGTTCTACAATTTGATTGGTTTATGTTTTTTTGTTTGTATCAAAAGTGCTGAATCAACTCGAAGGTCTAATCTAAACCGAATCCAAATTTATGCTTATTCAATCGTATTGTTGATTCAGCGTTTGTGCTCACTAACATCTCTTCTGATACTTTGTGCTTGCTATCTCGATCGGAAGAGTATGTTTATCTCTATCTATATATATATGTATGTTCATGAGTGTATATGAAAAGGAAAAGATCGGAAAATACATTTATAGAGTGATGATTTTGGAATATTGATGCTCTGGCACTTAGTTGCAATATGAACATGGGGATGTTAGTGATTGTCATTTGTTAAGAGTGATTCAACGTTGATAATACATGTTTTAAGTGGCATTTCGTTGACGATTTGGATTGCAGTTTCGTTGTAAATTCAGGTAGAATATGGGTATGGCGCAAAACAATTTCGACATGGAGGAGGAGGGAACGCTGGAGATTGGCATGGGTAAGTTTTCATACTCACACTTATATTTATATATAGAAAAATATGGCTGCTTCTGAGCTTAAAGTAATTTTATATACAAAATTGGAAAATCTAATGCACCGTTTGGATGGCACTTCAGAAGTTCAAAGCTACGAAAGTATTTCAAAATGCTAAACGAAAAATTGATCAGAGTTCTATAAATTGGATGTTATAGGAAGCTCTAGCACGGGTGTCAAATTAACAAAGAAGAAGCCAAGGGAGTTAGGATTCTAGGAAAAATTGGAGAGGTTGAGGTGCCATATAATTGCATGTTTCAACTTTCAATGCCAGTGGAAAATTTCAATTCTTTATTATGTTTGTAACAAGGTGTGACATGTGAAGCTTAGCAAGGGGATGGAGAAGGGATGCGGTCCAACAAGAGGGAAGAAAATAGAAAATGACAATATTAATATTTTGACTTGGATTTAAGAGTTAGGAATATCGAACAAGCTGGCATGCCAATCTTTAATTGTTGGAAAAATGTCATTGTCGGATAATTGATTGGTAATGTTCTCCATATTTTATGATTTAATTAGGCTCATGTGGTGCCAAATGTCATAAGGGAATGCACTTGTTAAAAAAAGGATAGTGTTTGGTTCCAAACCAAATAGGAGGAACCTCCTCCAACTCACGTACATGTCACAACTTTAATGTGCCACGTATGCAATCACATGTATATCATGAGACTATTTAGTTTTAATTAAAAAATACACGTGACAGATTGTGGTTAAGACATGTACCTGGATAAGAGAAAGTTACTCCTACCAAGTTTGGAGCTAAGTATTGTCCTAAAAAAAAATGGTCAATTCTTCTAGATTCAAGTGGCAATTCATTGATAATGTTTTCCATATCTTATGACCTAGATGGGTTCATGTGGTGCCAATGTCACACAGGAATGCAGGAATGCATTCGTCAAAAGTTAAAATGGAAAAAAAAAAAAGAAGCAAGAAGTTGGTTGAGTCTTCTAGATAATAGTGTTCTAATATTATTAACTATTCTAAATAAAATTTTCAAGTCATGCTACCATCTATTGCCTAGGGAATAATATTTCTTTGAAACTTGGTCCTTTTTTTCCAATACCACGTCTTTCATGTGTTTGAGTCTTTATGCCACGTTTTATTTATTTATTTATTTATTTTGAGGTTTTGGTTGTTTCTCCTACGTGTATCAGTGGTCAGTTACTTCCACGAGAGCCTTTCTGGTTTTTTTTTTTTCACCATCTTTTGGGAAAAATATCTATGATTAAAATAGAATAAGATGTTCCCACTTCATTCTGTACCCAGACACCAATAAATGGTGTACTTTTGTGCCGCCACAAGTTGAGCATGCATAAAAGAGGTTGACTTCAATTCTCTGTGGGATAAGGTGCTACTTCTAGAGTTTGGACCTGGAACTTCCAATCTATTTCTCGTTCATGGCAATTATTGAGTTTACTTTACTTCCTCCAATGGAAGGATATGATGTTGGCATATGTAGTTAGGTTGGAGGACCAGTGGGAATGGATTGTAGAGATTTTACATGGTGTTTTTATCTGGATATTCACTTCTTTACGTCTTTGCAGAGTATAGAACTGTCTCTGGAGTTGCTGGACCACTGGTCATCCTCGATAAAGTTAAGGTGGATATTCTCTCAGTCATATACATGCATGCATACATGCATACAATTATATTTACATACATACACCTATGTATGTATATGAATCCATAATGTAAAGTTACATGCATTTTCTATTTAATCATGTCAGGGACCCAAGTATCAAGAGATTGTTAATATTCGTTTGGGAGATGGCACAACCCGACGTGGTCAAGTCCTAGAAGTTGATGGAGAGAGAGCTGTTGTTCAGGTGATTACTATTTGGCATTTCCAATATCCAAATTATTGTATGCAGCAATTTTCTGTATTTGTATATCTTGGTTTTGTTCTCGCTGCTCTTTTAGGGTTATAGAGTGCTTCAATGCTAAATATATTTCTGCTCCTGCGGTTTGAACTGTCCATTTTCTGTGATGATACTGTCATACTAATTAAGTAATGAACTAGTGTGTATTTCCCATTACATGGCCTCTTCAATCTGTTTTAGGTTCTGATCCGATTTTCGTACATGCTCCAAGAAAATGTCTTGTTAGATGCATCATATAGATTTAAAAGGAAAACTATTCTAGTTTCACTTCAACTTCATGGACTTGCCTATCTAGTAAGGTAACTCAGATATGGCATTTGGTGAAATACTACTATACCTGGCTAAAACCTTCCACTGTTTTACTGGAACAACGTATGGGCACAAATGTATCTTCGAAAAAGTTGTTATACGGGGCCTTATTTTGGTGTTTGTATTTGAGCTCAAGCATTCTGCCTAAGAGATTCTTTTGCCTCAACCTGTGTTGGATGATACATGTTAGCAAAGCCTTGATTATTTATTGTTGAATTACAAGTGAATGCATTTATTAGGTTTGCTCATTTGTGTTGTTTTCAACAGGTTTTTGAAGGAACATCTGGAATTGACAACAAATACACAACAGTGCAGTTTACAGGGGAGGTACAGCATTTTTCTAAATTCTCCTTCTTCTCCCAGTGAAGTCCGAAGTAAAGGACATTCCCGGATTTGCCTTAATTTGATGTCATGGATCTCCTTCATGCAACCATTTCTACATTGTTGTTGTTTTTGTAGGTTGATTTATTAAAGCCCACCCTCATTAATTGTATGCCATTTTCTATGCTGGAACCAGTCTATACATATTCTGTTGAAAATTGGGATTATAAATATGGCCTTGCAGAGGTCATTCATATAAATATCTTATAAAAATGGTCTGGCTAATTGAATTGGGGAATTTGTTTGCGACGGCAAATCCTTGATGGTGTTTTGATTCATGTGAGAAATCTAGCATATGGATTCTCCTTTATAGTGATATATTACAGGAAAATAAAATCATATACTACACTAAACATGAGACAATGATGTCTAAAGATATACGATACAGAAATTTCACTTATTGTATGAGGCTCTGTAGCTGCCCTTCAGTATTAGATTCTAAGGCATGATATATTTTAGTCCACTGTCATTGCTTTTAAATTTTGGGTTCATGCTGGTAAACCATGAATCGCTGCATTTTCCCATTAACAAGGAAAGTTGCTTCTTCTTTTTTTTTTTGATAAGTAAAAGTAAGAAGTATATTAAAAGTGCCCAAGGAAAGTTGCTTCTTTGACTTTCGTATGCGAGGAATCTACTGCTTCTGCACAGGCTTGCAGGCTAAGACCTGCAATCTTCTCATGCCATGTATCAATTGAATAATCATGATCGTGTACAGGTTACACTTGGTCTTTCTATTTTACAAAATAAAAAATAAATTAAATCTGATAAGCATCCATTTGGTTTATCATATAATTGGATTATAGATCCATAGCATTGAGAGATGTATGGCCTTATTGTCAAAGTTAAAGCCCTTCTGTTTATCCTTGAGGACCTGTTTGTGTGTGTTGCAATCCACAGATCTTTATCTTTATTTTGATATTTCTCTAAAGCATCAATTTGGCTCTCGTAGGAATCTCATTTTTAATTTATCTGCAGGTATTGAAAACTCCTGTTTCATTGGATATGCTTGGACGCATATTTAATGGTTCTGGGAAACCCATTGACAATGGTCCTCCTATTTTGCCTGAGGCTTACTTGGATATCTCTGGTTAGTGTTGTTAGGGAACCAATGATCTGAATAATAGAATGTCTTTAGATATTTATATGCAATTTAGTTGCATATCATCTAATATATTATTTGTCTGCTTCAGGGAGTTCTATTAACCCTAGTGAGAGAACCTATCCTGAAGAGATGATACAGACGGGGATTTCAACAATTGATGTCATGAACTCGATAGCTAGAGGACAGAAAATTCCTCTTTTCTCTGCTGCTGGTCTTCCCCATAACGAAATAGCTGCCCAGATATGTCGTCAAGCTGGATTGGTGAAACGGTTGGAGAAAACTGGAAGTCTTCTTGAGGTATAGCTGCCAACCACCATTTTGCATTTAAAATGATTAAGTCATGAACATTGTTTGTGTGATGAATAACTAAAAATGTAAAAACTCAATTCTATGTGTGTATACAGGTGTGTTTCCCTTCATTGCATTTTTGAAAATAAATTACCTATCAAAAATATCCACAGATGAATTTGCTTAATTTTACTAAGTCATGTTGGACAAAAAGTGTGAAGCCAATTTTGGTAGACATAACTGCAACCCAACTTGACAATATATATATATATATATATATATATATTGATCAGTAAAGTAAGATTATATTATAAACAAGAGCCCGAGAAGGGCAGCAATTTACAAAAGATAAAGGGGACCTGGTACAAAATTAATGCATAAAATCCCCCTATAAATCCAAAAAAATAAGACCCTCAAAAAATAATCCTTGAAAAGCCTTGGAGAACGCTCTACCCCATTAAATAATCTTTGATTCCTCTCCCTCCAAATACATCACAAAAGACATAAAGGAACCATATGCCAAACAAGTCTTCTATCCTTCCTCATTCAACTACAACTCATTCAACCACGCCAAACAAGTCTTCTACTCCTCTCCCTCCAAATACATCACAAAAGACATAAAGGAGGGATACGCCAAACAAGTCTTTCATCCTTCCCAAGAGAAGCTCTTTCACCGTCGCCGGAAGCACCCAATTACACCTGAACAAAGAGAATATCATATTCCATGCATCTCTTGCCATTTTGCAATGCACAAGAGGATGGTTTACCAACTCCTCCCCCTCCTCGCATATGGAACAACGGCTCGGAATATGAAATCCCCTTTTGCGAAGGTTGTCCATGGTTAAGATAGCACTCCACGTCGTTGTCCATTCAGAAAACACAGCATTTGTTGGGATTCTAGACCGCCGAATAATCTTCCATGGAAACTCCCTCGCACCCTTTTCCTCCAAATTTCCTATAATAAGGCTGCACTGTGAACTTGTTGGACTTATTCCCCTTCCAAACTAAACCATCCTTTCTTCCATCAATTAATCTAGTTCTACTCAATAGCAACATCAACTCTTCAACCTCTTCAAAACACACACACACACACACACAAGTGTGTGAAGTTGTTTACTTTCTTGTTGTGAATATCAAATAAAATAAGTTTATTATCATACCTTAGATATTTGCAATCAATATCAAATTTCCATCTTTTCATGTTGTGCCGTGTGATAGTTCAAAGCAGTGCTACAACCCTCAATTCCACAGTTGTTGAAGGTCTGCTTAGGCCTCAAAGAAACCTCAGGTTCATCAAGGTTCAACCAATGCACCTCAACATATGATAAGCACAGCCCCTTTAGTCAGGCACGCACATATAGTAGGCTCTAGGATTATTAAAAGTTCCTTTTTTATTTTTTTAATCATTCAATTGTACTTTTTTCTATTCTTTCTTTTATGGCCATTAATTGCAATGCTCTATATCATATTGCAGTCTTATTCGATAGATCATATTGTTTCCTCAAGTTGGGTTTTTGGTTTTTTAACTTTATGGGTTTATGGTTGACTACTTGCATAAGATGTATCTATTGCCTGATTCCGAATACTTATGATTATATAATATGTTTAAAATTTACATGATTGTAGCCTTTAATTATTGCATATTTGTAATACTATTAATTTTAGTTGATGCATATGCATTTTGAAAAAGGATGTATGCACGGCGATTTGGCTTGCCCTTTTAGTTGATATGCCAAAAAAAATTTCAATTTTCTTTTGGTTTTTGACCAGTTTTGTATTGCATATTTAAATTGTTTCAATTGTACATTGATTTAATTGAATGCAAATGCAAATTGGTGAATTTTATATATTGATTTAGCGAAAATTATGCTATAAAATTCCCTCTTATTTTACCTAGCTTTATCTCATGTCTTAAATGTTTTAATTTCAATTATATTTAATATGCGTTTTTGTCAAACATGCGCCTTATGCTGCTACTTGCACTTAGGCACCAGGAGACCTTGGCCACCCTAGTGTGCGTCGAGCCTTTAATAGCTATGCCTCTGAAAATTATAAGTGTTGCCAAAATTGCTTGAGGTTCAACTAGTTTGAGTAATGGTGCTATGTGATGCTTTTGCTTTCCATCAATTCAGCAGTTCCTTTTCTCTTTTGTATCTATGAATGTGTTATCATGTGTCATTCGGTTGCTTCTTCTTCTTTTTTCCACTGTTTTTCTGTTGATGATTAGTTCTTGACGGAATGATTCTCGCTAACAGGATATGGAAGAAGACAATTTTGCCATTGTGTTTGCAGCTATGGGAGTCAACATGGAGACAGCACAATTTTTCAAACGTGATTTCGAGGAAAATGGATCAATGGAGAGAGTGACCCTTTTCCTGAACCTGGTAAGTTTATGAAATTAATCTATGAACCTTTTTATTGTATTTATTATTTACTTCCATGAATTAATTTCTTTTCTGTTAATGCTGAAAATTATATACTATAAATTTCAGGTGAGAATGCTGGCTTTTTTAAGTTTGTTTCTGATATGCTGTTTGTACAGGCCAATGACCCTACAATTGAACGCATTATTACTCCTAGGATCGCTCTGACTACTGCAGAATATTTAGCGTATGAATGTGGGAAGCATGTTCTTGTCATATTAACTGATATGAGTTCTTATGCTGATGCTCTTCGTGAGGTAATCGTGCATGCTATACTTTGCAGTGTGACGAGTGTCAATGGCATACATTAAATGCATGTGCTGTAGTACTAAAATGAATAATCTTATAAGTTATGTATAACATCCTGTATTATCTTTTTGTGATTCTGTATGCTTGTAGAATTCCTAGAATTTGCAAATCTATAAAGGGCTTCCAGAAGTTGCATTTGAAATATAAACTTGGTTGTGTTTTCAACTGTCTAGGTTAAGTTAGTCGTATTATTTTCCAAGTATTTTGTTAGGCTATTGATGTGACACAAACTACCAATTGCTACTGCAGGTATCTGCTGCCCGAGAGGAAGTGCCAGGAAGGCGTGGGTATCCTGGGTACATGTATACTGATCTGGCAACAATCTATGAGCGCGCTGGACGAATTGAAGGGCGAAAAGGCTCCATTACACAGATTCCAATTTTAACTATGCCGAATGATGGTATTATCAAACCACATTAGCCATATGGCATATCATTCTGTTTTGCTTTCATAGTTAAATTTTATCTGAACTTGATTTCGTTAATTGATCAGATATCACACATCCCACTCCGGATCTTACGGGCTATATCACTGAAGGACAGATATATATTGACAGACAGCTCCATAATCGACAGGTGATGTTATGAAGCTAGAGTTTGTATAAATCCATTGAGTTTTCTGGTTTTGTGCTGGGAATTGTAATTTCTAATTGGACCGGGGTGTCAATATCAAGGGTGGAAACTACCTTACCAATTGCCATATAATATGGTTAATACACAATAGAGTGCTTTAATTATTTGCACATGATAAACAAAAAATGCAAAGTGCATATGGAGGGAAGTTGGTCTGAATTGTCATTTGATTCATCAAGCTATGACTTGGTGGCAAACATTTCAGTTCTAATCCTTACTGAAATTTGGCTTATTAGTGAATACTGATTAGGTCTATAATTAACACAGTGCATGTGAAAGCCAGCTTTTAGATGACTCAACTTCCAAATTGTAGTATATGGCTAGAAGCATTCTGGAAGATGGGTCTTTGATTCGTATAAATGGCCCCACATTCGTATAAACTTCCACATTAAGTTTATGAAGATCAATTCAAAATTTTTCTTTGTGAAACTAAAAGATGCCTTCTTTTTGAATTGAACAGATATACCCGCCAATCAATGTGCTTCCATCCCTATCTCGATTAATGAAGGTTAGTACAAGGCTCTGTTTAGTCTATATCATACCTAAAGCTTTGACTTACATTAAATTGTATTATTGCAGAGTGCCATTGGTGAGGGGATGACTCGCAGGGATCATGCCGATGTGTCCAACCAGGTGTGACTGGTAGTTTGCTAGCGATTTATAAATTTTAGTTCACTGACTTGAGCCATTTGACCGCCTTTCTTTTTTTCGGTTCATAATTTATTTATTTATTTTTATTGCAGCTATATGCAAATTATGCAATTGGGAAAGATGTCCAGGCAATGAAAGCTGTGGTTGGAGAAGAAGCGCTCTCTTCTGAGGACCTGGTCTCTCTCACTTAACATAGATTATGTTCCGTTTTTATCATGATCACATCAATCCTTATTGAGACAACTAACACAATTTTATTTTATTTTTCTTTATAAATAAAACAACTGACACAATCTCTTTTGAATAAACAGCTATATCTGGAGTTCCTAGACAAATTTGAGAGGAAATTCGTTGCCCAAGGAGCTTATGATACCCGCAACATCTTCCAGTCACTTGACTTGGCATGGACACTGCTTCGAATCTTCCCGCGTGAGCTCCTCCATCGAATTCCAGCAAAGACCCTTGATCAGTTCTACAGTCGAGATGCAGCTAATTGATGGAGGAAACAAGTTCATGTACTCGAGTCTTCTGTTTGATTACCTCGGCATGGGCACTGTGATAATGATTTTCACCATCCTTTTCGTTCTTAAGTGGTATATTTCCTTTAGTGAGCTTAAATAATAAAGGTCGTGTTCTTATCAGTATCCCAAATTAAAGCTCTTCGGCAAGTCAAAAGACACCACTATTCTTTCTACGAGGACCAGTTAGATCGTGTAATTTATGTATTATTTTTTAATTTATAAGTTCGTGTTACCCATATTGGGATGGGTTTGGCTTTTGCTATTGAGTTTTGAGGAACAAAAAAGGTTACTAGAAATTGTAAAGCCCTTATAATATGTGATGCTTTAAGCGTGTAATCTTCTGATTTTTGGTGATTCTTATTGTTGGGAAAAGGTAAGTGAACATATTCCTATGTGTGATAATGCTCTGAAATTTATGATTTCATTGTTGATTCAAATTCATTACTGAGATGGAATGAACATTTGGAAAGTCTCTTGCACCCAAAAAAAATGTGTTTTAGTCACGAAAGTCCCTAGAGGCAAGTGCCATCTCTCTGATGTTTAACCCAGATATTGATATTAAGTTAGCAGGTAAGTTCAATCACGCTTTATCGATGGGACTTTTTAGGAGACTGTTTTGTCAGTTCATTGCAGAGAACTTGAGATTCATGCATGAGCCGCCTCATGCCATTAAGCCCCAAGCTCTCTTGGAAGACTGTACATGTACAGGTGGCTCCAATGCCGCCTGGCACAGCAAAATGGTTTGTACATTGATCATCCATGCACATATGATGATCCTTTGGATCGCTTTTTTTCTTTTTCAAGGGATGCCAGCCTCTTAAACTGGAGCAGGAAGGTTTTACGCTCTTCAATTAGATCCTCCAATCATCGTATGTAAGTGTCATACAAAGACAACTGTATCAGTGTAGGCCTAGATTATCGGTAAACCCAACCGTGGTAGTGAGTTTTCAGACAAAATTTCCAAACATTGTATATATTTCAGTATTTGAACTTCTTCCATGTGATCTAAATGGTCAAATCATCTCCGTAGTTTTTTTTTTTTTAAAAAAAAAAAGACCAGCATTTTGTGTTTTGACACTTGACAAAAATGAAAAAAAAAAATTACCAGTCACCGCTTTTTGTTCGATTATGCAGTTAGGCAATTCCTACTCCCCAACCCTCCACCCAATAGAAAACAATACAGTCGCATCAGACAGTATCAAAGAAGAAAGAACATTTAAATCCTTTTAGTATAGTTTAGATTCTAGCGATTTTCGATTGTCTTGGAAAAATGGTCTGAGATCAGTACTAACTGATGGAGTAGGAAACATTGTTGATCTGGTTTATTTGACTATATATGCACACATATATCGTCAGTGGTTTTCAATTGTTGGCACAAAAATCTGAAGATCAGTCCTGATTGATGGAGTTAAAGATTTGTTGATCTGATTTGTTTGACAATATATTTACATATACATATTCTATGAATGAACATGACTTACTCTCATTTCTACATTAACATTTGGAGATGATGCTTTACCAAACAGAATAGTACAACTACAGTTTAGCAAGCTATCTTCACCTTCCTCTTCAAAATATTGCACAAGAACTTTCTGTAGGGCGTATCTTCCCCATGAATCAGGGAATAAAAATAGATTTAACTTTTCTAACTGTGGAAATTTCAAATTTTGACCCAAAAAAAGTAAATTAATTCTCATCCGGCTTTTGATGTTCTTGCTACAGGTGGTAGTACAACATAATCAAGGTTTCCTGGATAAGGAGTCCACAAGCCTAATCCTCCCCTACTCTCTTTCAAACCACTATTGTTTCCCTTAAATTCGTCCAAAGATTTTACCCACTCTACAGCAGAAGAGTGCTCTCGATTGTGTGGATGCAACACAAACATCGAGTTGTACTCGCAGTTTGGAAACATAAAGAATTTGAACAGACCCCCTAACCTGTATACAACATAGCCAAAGCTCAGCTGATCTCTTGGTGTAAAGAGGTTGACCTCGTTGAACCATAAGCAGCTAAACAAATTATTCAGCGGGGTATGCTCGCGTATGATGATGGCTCCTTCCGGCACATCTACATTTCACAAAATACCCGTAAATTAATACACAATAAGCAAACACCTTACAAGAATAATAATGGGAATGACATTTGCACTGATCATCAGGATCACAAAGAAACAGTTCAAGCAGCAGGACAGTGCCACCGTGCTACCTTTAAGCAAAAACTAAGCCCAATGATACAGCCATCATCCATGATGTAGTATTTTCCTACTGAAAAAGTGACAATAGACCCCGAACAACTAAAATTTTAAAGTTAATAATTCTGATAGTTATTAATTTTTGAGAAACAAGCTTGGTACTATGGTGGATAAGTAATAATTCTATTACTTACAAATTAATAAATTTTGAAGAAACCTTATCATATTATTAATTATTAGAATGGAAAAAATGCATGTATATACATATATGTACACATATGTATGTACATCATAGTATCAAACATGCCATGTTTTGATGAATTTATTCAATATTTTTCACTTGACACAGACAGTAAGAGATTTTTTAATTTTAAATTGGACAATAATATGTATTTTTCTATAAAATATTATAAGATATTTAAATATATATAATTTCATTTGAATAGTAACTCCTGTGTACATGTGGAAATTAATAGATCTATAAACTAAGTGCAAATTAATACTTAATAATTTTGCATCTTCCAATAATATTACTTATTAAAGAACTAACTATACTTCTAATTTCTAAATGCATGTACTCGAAAGGATAGTGAAAAGAAAACTCAATATATTCAATAAAAAAAAGAAAGAAAGTAATACTCTGTCCTTCCACTCCCTACCATGTTCTACAACATGAACCAGAGGTCCTGTGTCAACCCACCATTGGATAGGGAATATTATCGTTACCCTCTTTCCTCCAAGAGAACTAGTAAGGCAAACCCATTGATCTTGCAGCACAATACAAAGGCCTCTATTCTAAGGTGCTCCAAATTGCCACCTTAGGGGCACATATCTGACCTTTGATTAAAAACCAAGAAAAGGAAGATTGAACCAAAAGATAGGTGGGGAAGTTCCTTTTCTTACCACTTATGGTGTTTTTCTTTGGATTCCATGGCTCCATTCCTTCGTAATGATATATCTTCATGTGGAGATCAATTAGAGGTCGAGCATACCGTTTCCTCCGTTTGTTTGCATCAGCCTCCTCATATATACTGCGATGATGCTTGTGCTGAGCAATGGAAAATGTGTGCTTTCCACGCCATAAATACCTGCAAATCAAGAGGAACCTCCCTTTATTGCGTTCATTTGCACTTGAGTTCACATGCACACATGCTGCATATGCAGGGAAACAAGTATGACTTAAGTGGTCCTAACCAAGAGACTCATTTAGCTAAAGGTCAACTTGAACAGATCATCTAAAACATTAACCTGCTGCACTTTTGAAGACTAAAAGAACAAAAGGAAACCATATTCAAGGATTCGAGAGCAAAACCACCCTACCCCCTTACCCAACAAGGTGCATATGTTTTGTTCCAATAAGTTTCTAAATTACACCAATGGAATGGCAGTATGCATAACATACATGGTGCACACCAGAGTATCACTAAACCACTAATCTGACTCTCTATGCCATCAGCATTTAGTAAGTGCTTCAATTTCACCTTATTTTCAAGTTCCATATAGAATAATATAAAATAAAATAAAAATTGTAGTTAATTATCCAGCATACCTTTCTAGAATAAGCAATGGATCAATTATTAGTTCCATTTTGCCATCAATCCAGATACTGTACTGTGCTTGAGGAAATAATCTGTGGGTTAATATCTTGGGAACCTTTCCATTCCTTCTGGGTTCATCATAAGGTGGAAACTTCAACGGAATAAGACGCCAAATACCCACCCATTGTCCCCCATCATTGTCCTCTCTGACAGTAACATTTTTTCTAATGAAGTTGAGAGATATTTCATCCACCACCATTAGAAAGCAGAAGAGCTTTTGGGAACGCAGGCTTATATTTGAAGGTTGATGAGGGGTATCATATCCATCAAAAATGCCAGATGCAACCACAAACCTGCATTTCTTGACATATTTAATGTCTTTTGGAGCCATTTCAGCACCACCATTTCGCATAAAACCACAATGTACCTGAAAAAATGGAAATGGAACACGTAACGGACAATTGAAAATCTATTCTAACTTAAGGGAGAAGGCAAGAGTAACAATACATGTCTTGTTGTTGTTAAAATTAATTGAAGCATAATTTATGTGGACAGCACATATCTTTCCTTTATTTTTCCTTGATAATGTAAAATTTACAAGTCATATGCTCTACATCACAAATATAAAAATCCCAACAGATTTTTTCCTAGTCCACAAAAAAACATTAGTCAGCGTTTAGTTATTATTCTTTGCAGACATATTTAATAAGTTTCTTATTCATTAAACTCTGACGAGGGAGATTAGTAATGATAATCATTGCCAATAACATACTAAGAGAATTACATATATACCATACAAGAAAATGCTTGGAATTCTGCCACTCTGCACTTAAACCTCTGGGTGATTATTCTAACAATCGTGGGGTCATGCTGATTACAATAGCATTGGTCTTAGGGGACAGAAAATCTTTACAGTCACCAGTGAGAGCGCAACTCTTGCAGCACCATGATCCTCATTAGTGTTTTATTTATTTATTATGACAAATTAGCATTTAGATTTGTCATAAATTTAATACTAGATGGAAAGAACCATTAATATAAGTTACTACTGTTAAGCAAAGTTTTAAGTAAAAAATAATAAATAAATAAATACTGCTTTTGGTCACTTTTCTTCCTGTATTTCTTATTTTCAATTTTTTCCCAAACTAGACTAATGATAATTTTCAATTCTTTCTAGGTCATTTTGTAAAAATCATATAAAGTTGAAATGCCAGTAATTATGTCAACACTTCCATGTCAAGAATCTTCCAGATTTTTAAACCTTCAAATACCAGTCTATGCACATTACCACAAAGAATTTTCAGACTTCAAAAGAACTAATATTTTAACTTCAAAAACATATATATTTACAATGATATTATAGAAGTTGTCATCAACCTCGCCTAATATTGTAAACAAGGACCAACAATATCTAAAAAGACTTGATCATATTAAATGGTGTACCTCTTGTTTGACATTTCAAAGTAAGAAATGAAAAACACCATACTGTTTTAATTTATGTAGGAGATGACTCTGGGTTTTTCACTCAAATTTTGATGGATATTTGAACGCAACAAAATATGCAAAAAGGCCAAACCTTTGTAAAAGAAGACAACGTGCATCTAATATTTGATTTGCTTTGTAGTTAAGATTGGTTTATAATTTTTTTCTTCTGAGCAGAATATTTATTTAATCAAGTGATATAAAGACACTTCCATATCATTCATTCAGATAGATCTAGAAAACATTAATTTGCATGAAATTGACTGTACATAGAGTAGTCATTCACCTTCATGGTCGACTTTGGTTTAAAACTCTCCTCTCTTTGTGACCAGCTTTGATGTCCTCCAAATAGTGGAGGTGACCGAGATCCATTATTCGCTAGCTCGTCCTCCATAATATAGGATAAATTTTGAACAACTTTGTCGCGAGACCTTCTCTTTGGAATAGCTATTCTGTCCGGGTCATGGGCAAGAGGAATAGGACAACCTAATTGCATGTCAAAATAAACAATATCAATTACCATCTTCATATTGAGATGAGAACCTAAAACAAAATAAATTGATGTAGTCTTACGGTGTGGTGGTTTTAGAACAAATCCCATGTTGTTTAACGCGTAAATTACTTTGCTGTCTTTGCTACAAATAGCTGCACATCAAGCAGAAAACTGTAAAATTATTAAGAAAATCTGCGGATTTTTAGGGTAGAATTTCAAATTGTATGACGTTATGACATTTTCATGTCAATATACTAAACCCAATTACAATGTGTTCACTTCAATAATTAGTAAATTATTTGCAAATATAGCAATAACACAAAAATCACTTGAAAAAACTTCCAGCATTCGGAGTGATTCTAGAATGATGGCAATTTTTATTGTTTTTCCCTGACTCAACTAGGATTTTTGTATTGTTCTACCACTGCTTCCCAAAATTGTTTAAGGAATTTGATAACTAAATTATATCTTCATTGATTTCAAAAATGTCATTATGTTTCTAGCCACTTAAGTTTTAATGCATAAATTTGAGGTGGGAGATGCAATATGAGTTCCATACTGTTAAAACAAAAATAGCTATTGCACACAGGTACCTCCTTTATGGACTCAAGACACTCTGATACCCTAAATCTTGGATTAGCTACTTCAAATCAAGGTCATTCAAGGTATTGTCAATGATTTTTCTTTCTTTTTTTACAGTAACTCAAAACAAATTTATCAAATTATAAACCGAGTAGAGTCATAAAAGAACCAAGCATACACAATCTGTTAGGCTTAAAATAAGTGACAACAACCAAACAAATCCAGAAAAGAAAACCAGTACAGTGACAAGGGAGAGGAACTTCACAGAAATAACATCCCAATGAGCATTTGTTGGAGCATGAAGAAGACAATTCCAAATTGCCAAATATTCTTCTCTATTGTTCCTAACAAATACACCATGGAGAAAAAGAGGAACCATTCTACCAATGATTTCAAATCTCCCACTATTGGCCTTTATACCACTGACTCGAACAAAATAAATAAAATAAAATAAAATCTAAGACGTCTAATAAATCTACTTTGTAGATTTCATTCGATTAATTCTATGGAATACAAGGGGATGTGTTGTATCCAGTCATAAAAATGTTTAGTTCATGTTAATCATCTCACGAAATTATCAAATCTATCCTTTTATTTGGCCTTCTAATTCACCTGGATTCCACAAACAAAGAACCATGCCATGGAAAGTCCCATGAGAAACAATTGTGGCATTAATCGTGAATGCAAAAAAATATATATCCTATAGAACCAAACCTCCCCATTGTTTCTTATTGTAAGGGAATAAATAGGGATGGCTATAAATTGGAACCTTCTTCCATACAAGTGCTTGATTTTATTTTTTGCCTTATCAATGATACTAACTGGAAGACGTTAACCAAGGGTTAACATAATTAGGCAGTTCCATTCATGCAACAACGAAGTGTAAATTTCTATTAAAGAAAAAAAAAGTCATGCTGCAATTTCTAGAATACCTGCGGAGAAAGCTAGTGAAGACTGGCAAGACCAAACATGAAATAATATGTCCGTGAGAATGAGTAACATCCATATAATGCCCGCCACAAGAACCACGCGAATAAATCCCCTCTTCCAGACAACCTTCATTTGATAATCTTCAGACCTCACAAGAGAAATAGAAAGAAAAAAAATCAGCATCTGCATCCACCAAAGATTATATACATATAGTCATGTACAAGTGTGTGTAGTTTGCTGTTTTTGATAATTATAGTATGCTCTGCGACTTGCCCGTAAGGAACAAAAATACAGACCTCGAACTTCATTTTCCATAATCACTCTGTTAGGCTTCTCATCATTACAACCAAAACATACAAACAATACAGATAATAATAATGATGATTCAAAATAAGATCAAACGGTATTTGATGTTTCTCTTAATTATGCTAATTATCGATAAATTAATTAGAAGATGACAACAGCTAACATTGTTTAGGAAAAAAAAAACATAGATCTTGAAAATTCGAGAATCAAATCAATGCAATTTTATCAACTATTGAAAGAAATAACAAGTCCCTTACAATTTGGAGATAACCGAACCGTTGGATTCTTAGGAACGTCTATACATGTTTGGAATTTGAATCGCTCTTTTCAAATCCGAGCAGCAGAGATACGAGAGAACAACAAAACCACGGTTGTGCGGTATAGAACCCAAGAAAGAAGAGGAAATAAATATGGCTTCCAAGGAAACGACGCCGTTGTAAACACTGTGGCGTTAGTGAAACAGAAAATAATAAGATAAATTATATTAACATCTCTAATAGTCAATTAGATTGAGATTTCTAAAATTACATAATTTTTTTTTATATTTTTTTGACAAACTACATTGATCATCCTTTCAATCTAATTTTCTTTTTGAAAATGACAAAATTGTCTTTTTTATTTTTTTTGTATTTTTTTTGACAATTTTTTCTAACTTTTTTAAGAAATTTTTTCCATTTTGTATAAAAGAAAATTTTAAATAAATAATTTATATTTTTTAGCCAAAAAAACTTCTAATTAATATTTATTTAAAAATTAAAAAAGATAGGTAAAAAAAACAAGTCAAAATTATTAAAAAAACATATAAAATAAGCAATATTGTTATTTAAAACAAATTTAATTAAATAAGAAGTCAGTGTAATTTCAAAAATCTCGGGAGAGGTCAATGTAACCCTAAAATAATAAAATTAACTTCAGGATGAACATAGTTCATATTAGTTCGGACTATAATTGAACCGAAATCAAATCAACCTTATGCAATATGTGTGTTCTATCTTAATAATACTTTTAACGTATTTTTTTAAAAATAAAATAAACAAACAATTTATTAGTGATAAGTCCCTTAAATACAATTATTTGGAGATTGAATCTACCCTCTTAACATATTTTAACTAACTGTTTTGTCCCATATTTTATTGTATATATTTTGTTCTAATGTAATTACAAATTCAAGCAGCTATGTGTGCACATATCCTTTGATTTTTAAAAAAATTCAAAATTAAAAGATTGATAATATTTAATTTTGTTTTTTTCTAAAATTTGTATTTTTTGACTCTAAAAATCAATAACTATATCTATATTGCATATAAATTTCGGTTTAAAAATGGCATTTTTAAAATGGTAGAATTTAATTATCTACACTTAATTAAAGCTTAAGGGGTGTTTGGGAAAGACAAAAACTAGTTTTAGTGGGCGCTTCTCTCTCT
Source organism: Nyssa sinensis (assembly GCA_008638375.1). Lineage (NCBI taxonomy): Eukaryota > Viridiplantae > Streptophyta > Magnoliopsida > Cornales > Nyssaceae > Nyssa > Nyssa sinensis. Next base: position 42,566,413 of record CM018033.1, read on the forward strand.
GGTCTAAAAAGTTGTCTGTATCACCGTCCAATTTTGATAAAAAAAAAATTTGGGGTCACTTTTAAAACAACCCCCTTTTGGTTTGAAACAATATCCATTCAATTTGACCCATTTTTTATGTACGAATGCCCACAAATTCGAGCACAGAGAGAACGAAGCAAGATTGTTTGAAGTGGATGAAGACCGATTGTAATACTGATAAGCATCTACTACGAACAAATTGATGGATTTGAATCGTGATATGTTACCCTTCCACCCATCTTCTTTATTTTTCTTCTAAAAAAACATAAATACATATGTTATTTATGTTGGTCTAAGTGGTTTTGATATGGGTTTGTTATCAAAATACGAAGATCTACTTATTTCCATTTGTCATGTATGCAAGTTTATTTTTAGGGGAAGGGAGTTTGTTTTATAGGTAAGTGAAAATATGATGAAGCAGTATAGGTTTTTTAATTAGAGAATGTTGAAATTTGACGCGGGTTTGAGATTGGATATTGCAGGTGTACAAAATTCACGTGAAGTTATTGATGAAGTCATTGTAACTTATTGAAATTAGTTTGATTAAAACAAATGAAATTCCGTTATCCGAAACTTAGTTAGAACTTATTTGATTCAATACAATGGAATCTTACCATTTATTTGAAAATGAACTGAAAATGGTTTGATTAAAATAGTGAAATCTCAATGTTAGAATTTAACTGAAAATGATTTGATCAAGTAATGTGAAATTTCACTACCTTAACTTAATTGATATATTGGTTTGATTATATAACATGAAATTTAATCATTTGACATGTTAATATATTCGTTGTATCTAGAGTGTTACATTGATTAGGAATATAAAGATATTATAAATTATTAGGAATGTAAAAATATTATAAATTCGAATGTTTTGAATTTAATTTATCACGCATATAATTCGTAAAATTCTTGACTTAACTGATGCGTAAAAAAAAAATTAATCTAACAAAATTTAGAATACCATATTATTTTGTGTGTGTTTTTTTTTTAAAAAACTATTCCACACTTCCACTTAAAAAAAGAAAAAAAGCATTCCACCCATTAGGGCCAAATATGTTTTTTTTGATTGCATTAACGATCACATGATTGAGGGTACAAATACTACTGTAGACTCATGTGTATACTATAACAACCCAACACGGGGAAACCCAAATCTCTCTCGGAGTGTTTTTTTTTCAGACTTTAAACAGCTATCGTCGTCGTCGGCTTTGCTTCTCTTCCTCAAAATCCTGTGTATTTGTCCGAATTCTTAACCCCGACAAAGCTCGACACTTTTTTGTTTTCTCTGTCAGAAAGCTATACTAAATCTAGTGGAAAACCTTAACATGGCAGCGTCTACTCAATGGCAGCCACAGGAGGAAGGTTTTAAAGAGATCTGTGGTTTACTCGAACAGCATATATCTCCGACTTCTGATAAGTCTCAGATTTGGCAGCAACTCCAACACTACTCCCAGTTCCCCGATTTTAATAACTATCTCGCTTTCATCCTCGCACGCGCCGAGGTACTCCGATTGTTTGTTTCTTGAGAAAATCCTCCATTTTTCATGGTAGATTCTTGGCCTGATTAGTTTGATTGGTTGTAGATGGTGTTTGATCATTGAAGAGTTGGTAGCTATTGTTTGATTCCGCTAGGGTAGGGTTTTTGTGATTGCGGAGATGATGGTTATCTGAGCCGTTGTTGTTTGATCGAGCAATGGTTAATATCTGGATAATGTTGATGAAATTGATTATTGGGTTGAAATTTTCAATTGTCGTCGTCTTTGCCTCAATCTTCTTGACGATCAATTGAGACCTAAAATCACTATTTTTACTCTTTATTATTTTTTATATATGCTGTATAAAATTTAATGGCTTGCGATCATAGCTCCGCAGTCAATTCCCTTTCACACACACATTAGAGTCATTGAGAGTTCTATAGCAACAGGTTCTCAACAAGTAGAAGTTCATTAGAAACAGCATCTGTTGTTTATATAACTCTTATCAATTATTACTTACAAAAAAAAAAAAAAAAAACTCTTATCAATTATATCAGTTTGAAAGATCAATCGGATAAGTACTGGCTTAAAGTTTCGGTTTGGTAAAGTGCCTGTAAAACTGTTTTTGTAGACTTGACTGGCTCATAATTTTATGGTTTCTTGTTTTTCTGCTACTGGACCAGAAATATATTTCATTTGGCGTCTTCAGTAGTTAATGCTTCATATGGTGGGGATTTATGGCATTTTGTTTTGCGAAGTAAAGAAACAATGTTTTATTGAAACTAAGATTTTTTTTTTTTGCATTGTATAGTGGCATTGTGGTAATAACTGTTGTGAACTGGATACCAAGAGGCAGCATACCCCCCCCCCAAGAGCTATAACATTTCACATCGATTACAAAGCAATTTTCTTGCTCCTTGTTTTCAGAAAAGTACTTTTTTAATGATTGTGGAACACATTTTATTTTTTCCATTGTTTATTGCTTTTTTTAACTTCCAGAGAAAAATAATTACTTTTGAAATGCTGATTAAATGGTTACTTATCTTAAAAAAATGAAATTATGATGAAATGGTGATATAAGGCTAGAGACTCTTTGAGTAGGATTTATGTTATGCATGCCTTTTGTTGTGAATATACTGTGAAATGAATTTGGCACACCGAGGATGCTTCTATTTTGCTGTTGATGTTTTTTTCAATTTTCCTTGTTAATATTAATAAAATTGCAAAAACTTCAAACAGGGTAAATCAGTGGAGGATTCGGCAGGCAGCTGGATTGCTTCTGAAAAATAACCTCAAAACTGCATTCAAATCGATGACTCCTGCATACCAGCAATTTGTAAAATCAGAGTTGTTACCTTGTTTAGGAGGAGCAGATAGGCATATCAGGTCTACAGCTGGGACCATTATAAGTGTTCTTGTGCAGCTAGGGGGAATATTTGGATGGCCTGAGCTGTTGCATACTCTTGTCAAGTGCTTGGATAGTAATGACTTAAATCACATGGAAGGTGCTATGGATGCTTTATCCAAGGTATGCCCTGCCTCTCTAATCAGTGGTGAAAATTACTACTTAGGTTTCTTTATCCTTCTTTTTAAAATAATGTTCAAGGGACATTACTTGTTGCAATGGTAAAATACTTGGGTTGTCAAGTGTGCAAACTTAAGTTATAGTATGAGAGCAACCACTTTGTGCAAAATAATGCTAAAGATTAGGTGATCTATGTCTTCTAGAACCTATGTGTAATTGGGACTTTAATAGTTTTTCCCCCCCCTCAAAATTATACTCAAATAATGCTGTGAATTATTGTCTCTATAACATTGTCTTAAAGGAGGATGGGCCTCCGTTTTGAATTGAAGGTCACTGGGTTCCGCTCACAGAAACAGGCCTCTCCGCTCACGGGGGGTAAATTTGTGTCCATCTAAACCAACCCAGATCCCTCAATAGTGGGGGCCTTGTGCATTAGAACTGCCCTTTATAACATTGTCTTAAGCGTCTTGCTTATTGATTTATATGGTTAAGCACTTCTCCCTGTGCTATTCTTGATGTATCCTATCTCTTTAACTGATGCATCCCGAGACTTTGTGGGGGTGGCAACTCTGAAAATGCATTAAGTTGATTCATGTCCGTAACTGTGTTTTCAGTGACAAAAGCTACTGGTGAATATTTAAAAGTAACTATTATCAAAAAATATTTAGAAGTACCCAAAAAATATTCAACAGCAAGTGTGTCCATCACCCAAGTCATAAAAACGATCATGATATGTTTAAGGTCATAATGATACACTATTGCAATTAAGTCGCAATATCTAACATCCTTTGGGTTCCACACATCCCCAGATAATTAGAATGATCTTTCTCCTAAACTTTACACCATCACAAACAATCTAGAACCTTGTTAACAAATGGATCAACGAATCTGTTTAAACGCATCTTTAAAAAAATGTATTCAAAAATTCGATAATGTTACTAAGATATCGTAGGCATAAAAAAAAAATTTATAGTAGCCAATTTAATTTGTCTTCGAAACGTATCACTAAGTATCTCTTAACTAATGATACTTAGATAAAAAATCAACACTCAACTATAGAAATTCAGCTATTGTCGTGATCCAACTTCCATGTCAATTGATGTGATCCAACACCCTATGGTGATAAGCTATATTAGAAGAAATGTTATCAAACACTTGTATCATTCTTCCAAAACTTCCATTTTAATTGACGTGATCCAACACCCTATGGTGATATGCTATATTAGAAGAAATGTTATCAAACACTATATCATTCTCCAAAGTAAGTATATTCCAAACACCGATGATTTAAAGTATCAAATTTTAAGGTGATGTCTCGAAAACATATATCACAAGACTACTAGATACATACATCTCAATCTTTCTTCTAATATGTAACTGTATTCAAGCATGCCCAAGGGGGTCAACCCATGTACAAAAAAGAGGCTCACAAAAACTAAACTCTCATGCTATCCAAAAAAATTACAAAATTAAAAAAATGGTCCTTAAATCTACATAGATCCATAAATTTGCCTTAAAGATACGTTGATTTCGCTCCCTCCGAAGACACCAAAACAAACAAACTGGGGTGATGACCCTTCCCACCTCCCCCCACCCAACTTCTCAAAAAGTCTATCAAAGAACAATGCATCACCCAACAACACATAAACAATGAAAACAATAGATCCCATATTTCCTTCACGAAAGAACAATGAAGTAATAGATGGCTAATTGTCTCAACATCTTGTAGGCACATGCTACACCTTCCCGCAAGGTGAAATCCCCTTCTTTGAAGAACATCCAAAGTAGGAAACTGCATCCCATGTCTATTAATCACGAACTATTCTCAATAAATACTTTTCATAAAGTGGATTTAAAAACTCTTCTCAGGTCAAAGTTCTATTTCTCACCCTCTGAAAATTCCTCGTGAATCTCCAACAATATTCCATATTTCCTTGTAACATCAAAGTATTACTGGTCATCTTTCGTTCTTCGGAACTCTCTATGACATTCAGAATTTTCTCACTATATGCACTCATACTTTAGCCGAGATTCCTATAACAATATCATTTTTAGTCTAAAGATAAAGATTTTACTCTTAGCTAATAACATTCTCAATAAGAATTTTTTTCCCCAGAAAACATTGGTAATCGTTCATTCAATAAATACTTTATCAAGCATTTATAACATTTTAGATTTTCAATAAAAGGGTCGTTATAACTTCTAAATCATGTCACTTCAAGGACTTCCTTATGTAATCCTTTTTTTAAAAGGAAGATTAGTTTCTTAAATTACCAAATATTATAATTACTTCTATTAACCGATTTTTATCCAGGTATATGTAATTATTCTACCAGGACTCATTACATAATAGTCAATGCACACTTTAGAGGCTTAGAAATTCCCTACAAGGGGATAACATTACTTGTACTAATTCTATTTATCGCATCTCTCCCCTTAAACAAAATGAAAATAGTCCAAGGATTTCCCATCATTATGACACGTATACTAAATACTAATTCAACACTCTAGGGATCTATTTACACCAGAACTCTTTCATATCTGCTAAAGTGATAATAATTCAAGGATAGGAAACCATTAATATAGATCCACCAAAACGCTAACCAAGTGTTTATTGTGTTTAAAATCTATTGCTCTTTGGATCCACAAAATTTTAAAACTTCTAATATGGAATCTCAAAATATATTCCCCAATATAGAATATAAAATCTTGAAACCAACGCTCAAGTCTATACAATCAAAATCCAAAATGTTCAAATATATACAATCTTATAATTCTACATTCCATCGATCAACTAAATTATGTTGTGTTTATTTGTTTACAACATCTTCAATTATACTTTTAGAACCAAAATAATCTTATTATATATTCTCAATGTCTCACTGATCAAAAAAAGAAAGGTTCCAAAATCATAGAACTTGCTAGTAGAGTTCACAAAACATCAAAAGTATTTCAATCAAGTCTATAAAACTCCAAACTTTTGCAAATCAAGTCTACAAAATCTCAAACGTAAGATATGATACCAAAATTGTCATATCCCAAATCCTAGACTAAATTTTGAGAATAATTATCAAATTTCAATTCAATCCAAGTAACCACATAGGCTAGATCATTATAATCAATAGACCTGTAACAAAAACCCATCTCCAATTTCCATGCCTGTTAATAAATTAATTAGATTTTTTAGAAAACCCAAAAAAAATATCAATGGATTATTCACGATTCACAAAAATAACTAATAATCGTAGTCTCCAAAATCCCAATAAATTAGTTAAACCCCAAAAATAAAATTATTATATATCTCAAAGTAACCCACCTAAAAGGAAATCTTAACTAAACAAAACGGAATTAAAACTAGTCTCTAATAGTTTTCCATTTGCTCATAGCAGAAGCAATCACTGTAAGCTCAAAGAGTCTGTTAAGGTAACATAATAAAATATATACCTGGAATAGGTCAAGCAGATAACATGAATAATTTAGGAAACAATTTTAACAATCAAAGGTTTTTCATATCATTTGAAAGCAATTCAATAATCACAATAAAAAGACGTATTCTCATTTTTTCAATTCAAAAATCATTAGCAAATAGTGTGGTAACAAACAATATATTGAAAGTTGCATAAGCATTTACTTTGGCTGGCATAATAACACGTAAGGTGCTCATCATAGTGGGACTTACAAACGTCACACATATTGGAAGTCAATAGTATTAAACCCCATTGACATGGAATACACTACTAATGGTAGTAACCCACCACTGACACTGAAACAAATTGCCAACAGTAGTAAACTACCTGCTAACACGAAACACTCTCTAACTAGAGCTCATACTCACATGAAGATAATTCAAATAAATTTGATAACGATCATATGAATTAAGTAATTTGTTTCCACAAATGGAATAATTTTTCAAAAACAATTTCATTAGTGAACGAAGAACATATTTCACAAATAACCAATTTTGCTCTGACTCCAAGTAATGTTGATAAAGCAACCTAATCATTGTAAAACATATTTTTGAACTTAAAATAACTTGCAATCATTTGTATGCATAAAATTTTTATAAAAATAGAAGCAATAAAAACATCTATTCAGTATTTATTTAAAAACTAGTTATATCATGAATGTTGCCTTACCTTGAAGGCAATGTTTTCAAATCACATAATGCACTCCAAAAGTGTCATTTGTGAAGTCATTCCAATCCTAAAATAATCTATAATAGCAGATTTAATCAATTACCTTAATTCGTTGAATTTGACATAACATGAACACCCTAGGTTATCATAATCTCACGTATAATTATTAGGCCTAAATATTTTTAAAATACCTAAGTGATGACTTTGGAGTGTCCCATCATTTTTCTGTAATTTGTAAACATTAATTTTTAATTTTTTTTGAATTTTATGAAAATTACTCAATTGGGTTTATGTTAGGGAATACATTCAAACCTAGTCAAAGATGGGTCGCACATGACTTTAAATAATCAAAGGCCTCTACTCTAAGCGCCTCAAACAACCCAAATTTACTTATACATAGCCATCATAATTTAAGACACCTAATTAGGGATTTTAACAATTAAGAAACTAATAGATTAAGGTGAAATTTAATGAACATTTAATTATCCCTAACACTTTGTACCTCACCTTCCTTACCATTAAATTTAGAATATTTAATATGATTTTTCTACCAAACTTTATAATTTTTTGTATTAATTTACTATTTTTCCTTAAATTATTTATATTTATTAATTAAAAATTAATAATAATTAATACAAGTACTTATTTGCTTCGAGACGTAATCCACTAAATCGAACTATAAGTTACGCTCTTGTTTCAATCCGTTAGGCCTTAATGTGAGATACACTCCCCCCATGCGCATACATACGTGAATGGGCTTGTGCAAAGACGAGTCATCTTTCTCGACTTTATGGTTCTGCAATTTTTTCCCTCACGCATGAGTAGCCCCGCTATTACTTGTACCCCAAATTTCGATCTTCAATTTATCTTTCAATTTTTATCCAAATCATACAAAGTATATATGCATTTTATTTGTTTTTCCAAGACTTATCTAATCATATCATATAATTTGATTGGACCAAATATTTTACAATTTGGAGAAAACTTAGTATGCAACTTGTGGTTTCGCATGCTCACCTTTATACTGAAAATTCCATATTCGACCATGAAAAAACTTCATTCTTTGCAATTAATTATTATTGTTTTTTATTCGAAACTATATTTCCATGCAACACACTAAAATTTTATGAAGTTTCATTAAAATTTGATGACAATTTAAATCATTCAAGTTTTTGATACCTTTTGGTTTCTTCTAAACTTTGATTTTTAATTTTTAATTACTTCCACATAGAAATCAAAATATTTGGTTTACAATATTAAATTAAAGCTTATTTTATGGGTAATAAAACCATATTTTTAATTTGTTCAAATTCTCCTAAATTTAAACTCAAAATTAAGGCCTAAGTTCATCGTTCTAAGGTCTCTTTTCTCAGATAAAAGATATTCTTAAAATTCATAATAAATCCATAAAAATTTTCAATTAAATCACTATAATAAATAGTAAGATCAATTCAATAAAATAATATAAACATACCTCAGTTGTGCATTGTTACTCAACTCAACTCAACAAAGCATTATTTCAATTATTTGGAGTCGGCTATATGAATCTTATCTCGCCATTCTTCTCTATTTAATGCCATTCTCTCCGTTAGACCACATATTAACATATCTTTTTTAACTACCTCTACTAAAGTTAATTTTGGCGGCCCTCACCTCCTGGCATGAGCCTTAATATTAGCCATGTCGCTATTCCTTATTGGTGCGTTTATTAGTTTTCATTTTACCTGATCATACCACCTTAATCGATTTACTCTCATTTTATCTCCTAGAGGTGCTAATCCTACTATCTCACACGAATATATTCATTCCTAATTCTTTCTTTTCTTATCTTAGCGCAGATTCATCTTAACATCCTCATTTCGGCTACACTTATTTTTATTAATATGTTCTTTCTTAACCGTCCAACATTCTCTGCCATACAACATGGCTGGTCTAATCCTTCCAAAACACAACTTTTGTGTCTCTCTTTCTTTCTCTAAAATTTTAGACATGTAAAAATAAAGGTTAGGGTTCTCTATTATCATGTATTTGTACTTACTCAAATTGTTTTCTAATTATGTTAACTCCTAATATATTAATATTACAATTTAACCCCAAATATCACTATTTAATTTAAAAATAACCATATTTTTTTATATTTATTAATTATAAAACTCCATGCTTCCCAACTAATTTTCAGTAAATCTCCAAAATTTTAAAATTTGTCCAACAATAAATTCTCGTTTGAATATATAAATTTTAAGCTTAAGAAAAATTCGGGGCATTACAATTAATTTGTAAACTACTACTTACTAGTATAAGGGGCATGTAGTGTGTATGTGAGTTTGTTATTCTTTATTCCTGCCACACCCCAGGATGCTACTTTGTCATCCACGTGACCTTGCTTTAAGCCAAATATTGGGGTCTTTCTTTGTTTCTTTTGCCATCACTACTATTTAATATCCGTAAGGCATAGGTGCATTTGCTGGTGGCAGTGATATTAATCATTTAATGTAGCTCTTCGTATTAAAAATAATAATAATAATAATCTGAATTCTTGTACAAATGTAAATTTTTTACACATTGATGATCCGGTATGACACAGATCTGTGAGGATATTCCCCAAGTGCTTGATTCAGATGTCCCTGGAATGTCTGAGCGACCCATCGATGTATTCCTTCCTAGATTGTTACAGGTGATGCAACTGTTTTTCTTTCATCACAAATGGTTATAACTTCTAAGTTTTCTTTGTTTCATTTTGCTGTTGTACTTGAAATTGTTTTTTGTTTTTAATTTTTAACCTGGTTTCTCTCTGAGCAGTTTTTCCAGTCGCCACATGCCTCACTAAGAAAACTTTCCTTAGGTTCTGTAAATCAATACATTATGTTGATGCCCACTGTGAGTACATCCTCCCCTTTCCCTTTCCCTCTCTCTCTCTGTCTCTCTATTTTTATATTGTTATCACTGGGCCTAATCTCAATGTTGTTTCAGGAATTGAATGTTTTTATATATTTTATCTGCTCGCAGGTTTTATACATGTCGATGGATAAGTACCTGCAAGGTTTGTTCGTCCTTGCCAATGACCCTGCTGCAGAGGTTCGGAAATTGGTTAGTAGTTAATGCAATTGGCATCAAGTGTGGCGCTCAATGAGTTGTCACTGCCTCTTCTTTTATTGTTATAACATTCTATATTTTATGGGCTATACTTAATAATCATTTGACAATTACCCTTGCTTTCTAGATCAGCATTTCTGGATTCATTTGTGAACGAAAGTGTGGTGGTCACTTTTTATTGTTCCCCTCCTTACTTCAATCTATCCAATTTGATGCTTGTAAGCAATAGCATTAGATGAGAATATTATGAATTTATGCTATGTATTGAAGAAGTGAATAGAAGTGTTAGTATGATCTGAATCCACAGATCACTTTCGTATTTGTCTTTTTAGTGTATAAGATGTCTGTGAAGAGATTATTATCAGAATTGGTCACTTGTTGAAATTTGGTTTAGATGTTTGCTTACTGGAAAAAAAAAAAGAAATTTGGTATAATAATTTTTTTTTTTTTTGGTGTGAGAGGAGGCTTTAAGTTATGTATTTGTACTTGGTGTAAAGGGACTTTGTAACAAGATGCTACAGTTTGATGCTTTTTATTTAGTGCTTTTGCTATACCATTTATTGTCTACTGGTCAAGAATTGCGGGCGAATTTTTAGCAACTTTATACAGGGTAAAATGGGTTGTTGAATTCATTTTGTTTATATGATGCTTTTTTGGGCTTTCATCTATTTGTTGTTTGCCTATATGTTGAATAGGTTTGTGCAGCCTTTGTTCAATTGATTGAAGTTCATCCAGCTTTCTTGGAGGTAGGGGTTTATTTCTGTTATATGTCAGTCTTCAAAATCTTTGTTGTTGTATTATATCATTTATAATATTTAATTTATTCTATTACCGATTTCCATTTTTTCCTGGGCATTTAAGCAAAGAATTGAATTGAATTGATTCCATTTGCTTCTTTGGTTGTGGATCTACCATATTATCTCCTTTCTTATTCTTCTATTGTTGCTGATGCAATTTTTACACTGTGTGACCATTGCTGCAGCCACATCTGAGGAATGTGATTGAATACATGTTGCAAGTCAACAAGGACCCTGATGATGAGGTGGCTCTAGAAGCCTGTGAGTTTTGGTAATCCTCCACTTTGTGATCTTTATTTCTGAATGTTTTGGCGAACACTTAACTGTTATCACGATCGTGTGTAAGAGAGAAGTAGGATATGTAGGGTGCCCCCACTCCCCCCTTCCTCCTTTTTTTCTTCTGCGCTCACCATGTGCTCTTTTAGATCATTTATGGACATTTGGCTGCCTGACTTGAATTTATATTTATACTCCTAAACAGGTCAATGATAAAGTTCCCTTTATTTTTTCTATTTTTGTAATGACTTGGTGTAAAATGATGATTACAGAAAGGCCCAACAGTTACCTTGATATACTGTTGTCTGTTCATCCTGAATGTCATATGCTTGGGCTTTGATTCCAGAATTTAGTATGAATCGGCTATTTAAGGCTGATGATGACCTCGTCTTAAATATCATGTGTTGAGTATCTGTTTCGAGGATATAATGCAGGGATTTATTTTGGCTTGGTAGCGTCTTGGTTGTCTTAATGTCCTCTATAAACTAATAGGTTTTGTATTTTACATCTCGACTGACCCGATGAACTGACTATTGCAAGTTTTATTTCTTATTCCTTTTTGAATTGTTCTTTTTTTTTTTTCAAATGTTTTTTATAGCTTCTAAATTATGATTTATCTTATTTTATGTCTCAAGAGAAGTTTTTTGAGTTTGTATTGCATGCTCAATTTGATTGCCTTACACTAGTATTAAGAGACGAAGTTAGTGAAATCATTGGTTTTCTATTAGAAGCTAATTATAAGCACAACAAGAGATCTGTCTCACTTATCTATTTGTATGGATAATGTGCATTTATCAATTTTCTCCAACTTGTGACATTCACCCCTTCAGTGGACAAGAAAGTTGAATTGGTAAGTTGGTAGGAAAAATGGATTAGATTCTACATATAGAAATTCAGAGTCAGTGATAACAGTTTTAAACAAAAAATGAAATCCAATATGATGCAATCAACTTACTCCTATGAATTAACTAAACAAGCACTGTTAGCCTCTTCTTTTCTTCCAGTGCACATACGTTTTTTCTCACAAATTCACTCCATATTCTTTTTGGCCTTCCTCTTGTCCTTTCGGCACCTTCAACTTATACAAACCACACTTCTTTACCACGGCATAGGTTGGTCTGTTTGCACACAATCAACTGATTTTTGAGATCATATTTTACATGAATTATAAGTAGTTTATTATATTTTTTATAGCAATCAAGTATAAATATATTGAAGGCTGTTGATATTCTTAGAGAAGGGAGATCCAACCCACACCCAGACCCACTTAAGAGAAGAATTTGGCTTACTTGCTTGTGGATTTATGAGTCAATTGTCATATTTGTGTTGAGATTAAAAGTCCTTAGCTGTTACTATTATTGCTTTTAGACACACACCGAGAAGGTCATTCAAATAAGAAGCTTATACTTTGTTAAAGAGAAATGTTTTGTTTTATATGTCTTTATTCCTTCACTTGCAAATACAAAATTAATGGTGCAACACCCTTTGATGACTATTTATTATGAATGATTTTATGATCACTTCTGTAGTTTTTTTTTTTTTTTTACATCATATCAATTTTATTCCTCTCCTTTCTAGTGCAAAATAGTAATTGCACTGTATGTAATAGATCATTGGGAAGTTTATGTTTCTTGGTTGTGATTTTGCTTCTCTTACGTTCCAACTTCGGAGTTATTTTTAATACTACTTTTCTAATACTGATTATGATTTACAGGTCTGCATATTGTGAAGCTCAGTTACCATCTCAGAACTTAAGAGAATTCTTGCCACGTCTAATTCCAGTATAGTTCAAGCTGTGATTCTTCTTCTCCTTATATTTTGTCTAACAGAGTTCTAGTTGTCCATTCTGTTTGGTGTTTGTCATGCCTTTGCCACAATTTTGTAGGTTTTGTTGTCAAACATGGTCTATGCTGAGGATGATGAGTCACTTGTTGATGCTGAGGTTAAGTTTCTGGTTCATCTTGTGTTATCTGTTTATTCTGATTGCGCCTTCAACAGAATTCATTCTTTTAACTGACATCGATACATAATTGCAGGAGGATGGGTCTCTTCCAGACCGAGATCAGGTTTGGTTTCTATTGTTGAGTTGTTGGGCATTTTTTTCCCCCATTTATCTTGCAATATCCTGCTCAGTCTGTTGTATTTGAAAACATTTTCTCACTGAAACCATTACTGTGAAGGATCTGAGGCCCCGTTTTCATTCATCACGTTTTCATGGATCAGAGAGTGCAGAAGATGACGTATGTATCTGTGTTATCTTTTCTCTGGATTAATTATAAAAACGTGGTTATGGATATGACTTTGATTCTGTGCTTTGATTTCTGTTAGACAAATGAGGTCACTGCCTTTTTCTTTTATTTAACCTTTTTTAGATTTTGTAATTACACAGGATGATGACATAGTCAATATTTGGAATTTACGGAAGTGCAGTGCAGCTGCTCTAGATATTCTCTCAAATGTTTTTGGGGATGAGATTCTACCAACATTAATGCCTATAGTTCAGGTAATTGATTCATTTGGTATTGAACATAAAATTTTCAACTGGAACCCTTTTGTTTTTCTTTTCTATTCTTCTCTCCCCCAAACTAAAATTTGGGGATTTCGTTTCTAGAGCTATCATGTCCCAGCATTGTCTCCTTATCTATTTTCCCAAGTCACCTACACTGCCACGTCCTTTCCATTTTACTCATTTAGAGGAAACCAAGGCTGGTCCCTGTGGCCTGATCTGAAAACTACATGATTCCATGATGCAAAAATTGCATATTTGGATTTTTCGGGGTAGGATACATGTCTTAGGTTGTTAAGACAGCACCTTTACGTAACCCATCAAAAAAAAAAGGATGGCACCTTTACATAAGCTTTGAGATGTTTTTCTCTCTTTTGAACATTTAATCTGGAAATTCATTCCTTTGGTCATTTGAACTAACGAGGCTAAAATCTAAAGCAAGTCCTTTATCTTGTTGATATCATGGATGCAGATTGTCATAATAGAGTCGTACACATAATAGATATGGAGTCTTCGGTTCAAATCGTTGGAACAAAACAAGAATTGAAAGATTTGTGTAGTAGACAATTGCAAATAAAATGTATATACATATGTATTAAAAAACTGAAAAGATTGAAAGTTTTAGAATTTAAGAAAAATAAATAAATAATAACAAATTTAAGGAAGAGTTCAACTATAGCTGCCAGCATCAATAAGTTTCATTTTTCAAATCTCTGCAGGCTAAGTTATCCTCTACTGATGATACAGCTTGGAAAGAACGGGAAGCTGCAGTTTTAGCCCTTGGTGCCATAGCTGAGGGTTGCATTAATGGTCTTTATCCTCATTTGTCAGAGGTAATGTTATATGTAGTTGCTGATTATCTATCCAGGGAAAGGTTGTTGGATTCTGGTAGGCTAAATTCTGAAGAAGGCGGTGATGAATAAATCAAACATTAGGTGCAACACAATTATGGTGTTTATGTTTTATGGTTTTCAATTTAAGTCCCTCTTGGGTCTTCTTTCGCTGTAGTTCTTGTTGGAGTTTTGTCTCGCCTGGTTAATCTTTTTTTTTTTTTTTTCATGTTAAAATACTTGATATGTGGATATTTAGTGTTTTGAGAGAGAGAGAGAGAGAGAGAGAGAGAGAGAGAGAGAAATATAAGATAAGTTCTGGTAGTGTAGATCTCTTAGTACCATACTCTACCAGTCCATTTATATAATATAAAAATGTGGAAGGAATAAAATATTGTTTTTACTAGAATATTCTGAAAGAAAAAACAACTATAAAAAAATAAGACTGGTGGTGCTGTGAATGAGGCCGGGCGCCCTGGCTGGCTCTCCGGGGGAGTCCGAGTTTGCCAGCAGACATCTCTTCCTGTCAGCCCGGCAATTTGTACTTTATCATATATATGGGAGTTTTCGGTTGAGCTTGGGCGCCCATGGGCAAACAAGCCATGGGTCTAGTCTAGCACTCCCCTTCAAGTTGGAACATAGAGATCAAATAGGCACAACTTTGGATATAGACCTTTGAAGGTAGATTGAGCCAATGATTTGGTAAAAATACCACCCAACTGAACTCTAGATGAAACGTAAGGGGTGGTAATATCTCTTGCATGTGGAGATTTTGTATAAAATGACAATCTAACTCATTGTGTTTGGTCTGTTCATGTAACAAGAGATTATTAGCAATGAAGATAGCCGCCTAATTGTCACAATACAATCGACATGGGAGACGACGCATCAACATCTATATTATGCAACCAAAACCGAATCCACATCATTTCACATGCAATATGAGCCATAGCACAATAATCGGTCTCTACACTAGAGTGGATCACCACATTCTATTTCTTACTGTGTCCATTACCGAGATAGCAACAAATTTATAATATCAAAAGTAGAGTATCTATCACTATGGTCAGTCACACAATCAGTGAGAACTCTAATTGGCAATGATGATGACTGCTTATATATCAATCCTCTACTCGGTGCTCCCTAAAGATACTGAACACGACACACAACCTTCTGGTAAGGTTTTTGAGGAGCATGCATAAATTAACTAATTATACCAACAATATAAGTGATATCTAGGTGTGTCACAGTGAGATAGATCAGCTTGCTAGCCAACCAACCTTCGATAACGCCCTGTAACCTCAAACATTTTTCCATTTTCATTATCTAATTTTAAGGTGGAACCCATCAGTAATATTAACGGGACAAACACTGAGCATACAAGTCTTAGAGAGCAAGTCCAAGACGTACTTCCATTGACACAAACCGATACCTTTCTTGGATCTAGCGCCTTCAATTCCAAGAAAATAGCGAAGGAGAACCAAGTTTTTGGTGTGAAATTACCTAGACATGTTTTTAAGTTGATAATTCCTACAGAGTTACTATAATTCCTAAAGTTTAAGGTTTGTTGCTCCAAGTACCTTTACACACTGTGTGTGTTTGACATCTGAGAAGGCTGACAAGTTCAAGCAATCCCTTCCCCCAAGTTTGAGCGTGCAGGACTTGTGAAAAAGATTGGAAGTCTCAGAGTGTTTTATAGGCATTAGGGAGGGAGAATTTAATTAATCTTTATATGCTTCCATTTCTTTTCTTCTGAAAATGTTATCCCTTTCTTGATTTCATACTGCTATATCAGATATCAGCGTTATTTTGGTGACATCGTAAAATTTTTTCCGCATGAATGTGTAGACAAGGTGGTGTTAATCAAGTTTAATCTCTTTTGGATCAACGCAGCTTTTTAAAAATAAATAAATAATGTCATTCACATAAACTATTAAGTATTAACTATTAGAATAATTACACTTGAAGAAGAATGATGTGTAAACACAAAGTAATTAGAAGTAGAGTGTTGGAAACCATATTGAAGTCCAACGAACTTAAACTTATCAAACGTTGCGTGCGTAGACTATTTAGACCATACAATTTTATGACATACCAATTGTTCATTTTCAGGAACAACATATCCCGGTGGTGAAGTTGTATAAACTCTCTCATGTAAATCCTTATTTAAAAAGGTATTCTTTATATTGAGTTGATATAAAGGTTATGAGTTTGAGTCGTGGAAACAGCCTCTCCGCTTACGGGGGTAAAGCTGCGTACATCTAACCTTCCCCAGACCCTGCAGTGGCGGGAGGCTCGTGTATTGGGTTTGCCCTTTAAAGGCCAATCAAAAACACAACTAAAATAAGAACTTTAAGAGAGTTAAGATGCACAATTGGAGAGAATGTTTAACGCTAATCAATGCCATATGTCCTATGTCTGAGTGTAGTCTTTGGCAACCAACCGGGCTTTTAGATGCTCAAAGGAGCCATCAAGATATAACGACATCCATCTCCTCGTTTATATCCGGTTTTCATCCTGGAGATGTCAAGACCTATTGAAAGAAACTAGGAACAGAGACCGAAAATGAAATGCCGAGGACAACGACTAGTACATTTCTTCAATGCAATGCGCAAATTAGAAGAAGGAACAACTGATAGTGCAATAGGTAGGGCCTCAATAGAAGTTGAGGCTGGTTGATTAGCAAGAGCTCATGCACAACTTGTTTGTTTTCCAAAAGTTGGTTACTTGGAGTGGATGATTAGTTACATTAGGAAACTGACTATAGAGTCGGAAAAAGTAGGCAAGAAGGCTCTTCCCAAATGAGAAGAGACCAAATCATGATAAAAAACATGTTTGGACATAGAAAAGAAAGAAGATAACTTGAAAATGGTAACATTGCATTGGTATTATAAGAACTTGAAAATGGTAACATTGCATTGGTATAATAAGAGTAAGAGATAGGAATCAACAATGACAACCTTTTTTTAGTATGAGAGTATCTTAGAAAGATACACATAACTTGGCGAGGAGACAACTTATTACGATATGGACCAAGATTATGAATATGGGCAATGCAATTAAAGACATAGGGTGAGAATGAGATCAAATGGTGGGACATTTGGATGGAGAGAGACCAGGGACCTATTGGCTAGAACCATGGAAGGCACATGATTAACTAGGTAGGCAACCATAAGAACTGTATCGGTCCAATATGATTTTGGCATATTTATGTTGAAGGCAACCATAAGAACTGTATCGGTCTAATATGATTTTGGCATATTTATGTTGAACATCAAAGTACGAGTAATTTTCAATAAATAATGATGCTTTCATTCTGTAATTCCATTTTGTTGATATGTATATGAACAACTAGTTTGATGAACAATGTCATGCTCAACACAAAAATCATACATAAAAGTTTTGAGTATATTTAAGGGGCATTGTCAAAATGAACAATCTTGATATGTTTATGAAATTGACCTATGATTTCATTACATGAATTGATAAAAATCTTAGGTAATTCAAAGCGATTTTTCATAAGAAATAACTAAGTCATGTGTGAGAAATCGTTCCCAAAGATGACAAATCACTAAAAACTAGAAATAAATTTTTTTTTGGCAGAACCCCAAATGTCTGAATGCACAATATTAAGCATTAGATTGACGACTCCCTAAACTACGAGGAAAAACAGGCAAGCCTTACATTTTACAACAAAAACATGACGCAAATTTGGAACGACTTGACGTAACTTCTATCCAATGTTTTGAAACTGAGACTGGTCATTGAACTGGAAAAAAGACTGGGTCACGAGTCACCGGTTCAACCGAAATCGAACCGTGCCATCATGATTACGTTATAAATATTTTATTATTAATGTAAATTATATAAAATAATAAAAAATATGAAAAAAACCAAAAAAAAATCCTTAAAATGTTCTAAAATTTATTATCATCCTACTATTACTAAGCCTAAAGATAGTTAGAATAACAAAACACAACATCCAAACATATGATCTCAAGAATTTAACGCAATTATAATTAGTTTAAAATAAAGATTGAATTTTTCAAAAAAGAATAAGAATGATTTCAACAATTACATACCTACAAATTGGTCTTTGAAAAAATTGGAACCCAAAAAATTAGAGTCCAACTGAAGTGACTGTTCCGCCCGCCAAAAGAATTGGTTATGTTTCTGTCAAGCCCAAATATTGAACATCAAATTCACATAATCAGGAGATGGCATACAATGAAAATATCTGAATTCCATTAAAATTGAACATAAATTCACATTTAATGACTCACTAATTTCAATTATAGTATCACTAAATTTTACCCAAATAAAAAAAACCATTGGTTCACTCAAACCAAAAAGAAATTGTTAACTTTTGGAATCGCACAAGTTAAAAAAATTTCTCACCGCGAACCGGGCAGTTTAATTGAATCGTTCACGGTTCAATCAAACTGTTGGTTGAACCGCTGGTTCAAGCGGTTTTAGTTTAAATGAACGATTTTAAGAGACATGCGGTGGTTTTGCTATAATAAACCAACCAGAATCTTGGCCGGTTCACGGTTTTTCCGGTTGGATCAGCCGGCCTGGTCTGGTTTTTAAAATAATGATTTCCTGCTTCTTTTTAACTTCTCATATTGATTTAGTACTAATATTGATTGTTGGGTGGTGTTTGTTCAAGAACAAAAGAAAGATAAAGAAAAGAAAATGGAAGAAAAATCAGAAAAAGAAAAGAAAAACTTACCGTCACCATCCAAGTTTCTTATAGAACATAAGATGTTCTAGACATAGTGCCAAGCTAAAAGACAAATCAGATATGGATGATCAAATAGAAAATAAAAGATTAAGTTTAAAAGAATAAATCCGAGGAAATATTCAAGCTAAAAGCCTCTTATAGGTGGTCTTCATCACCTTCCCCGTTGCATCTCGCAGTCCCCATTACGAAACCCCGTCTCCATCACGTAGCCCCATCACCATAGCGGTCTATAGAAAGAGTCGACAAAGAAGTTTGAGTTTTCATTTGAGAACCCTGACTTATCATTTTTATTTTTATAGTCTTTGAATCGCCCAGTTATTTGGAACCGTCAGCGGTTCAATGGGACCGCCGGTTTGGATGATTTATGTCAAATTTTATGCTTTTCAGTGTCAAATGATTTTCATAAATGAACTAGACTGGATTTTGGACCGGTTTTTCCAATCTGATTAGCTGGTCCGTTTTTTAAAACATTGCTTCTATCATGGTGGATGACCCAAATAAAAATGCCACTGTGGAGGGAGGAAAAGGGGGGGGGGGGGGCTGTAGCAGTCAAGGTAATGTCAAAATTTCCATGATCCAAATAGTTAAGACCTTGTGCTCATGCCCCCAAACCAATCATTTTCTTCGTTGTGAGGTCCTAAAGAGAAAATGATTATTTAGTACTGTAAAGATTTTGTCAATTGATTTAAAGAAACAAGTTAAAGAGAAAATGGGACCCCAATTCCCAGTTCTTACTTCTATAGGTATCCCAGTAATAGGGAGATCTGCAAGAAATCTTACGTAGCAGATCATCAGTGTTGAGCATCGGTCGGAAAGAATCATTAACTAATATAATATGTGATTTATATGAATGAAAATTATAGAATAGAGAGGAAATACTAGATTTGAACACTAGCTCTAGAATCTACAATCAAAGGGGCTACAAACTTACCAACCACACATGCAGAATTAACTGTATTGGCCAAAGTACCAATAGAGGTAGATAGGTCGACAGAAAGTGAAGACAAATGTTAGATGAGCTGGGCTAAGTTGAAGAAGTCATGTCATCATGGGAACCAAAAGTAGAGGATAACGAGAACATTAGTAGTGGTTTGTGGCAGTATAACAATAGAAACATTATTATAAGTGTGATTTAAATGATTTATCAAAAAAAGAAGTGTGATTTAGATGGACTAGGCTTTCTCATTTGTCCCAACAATAATCCTCAGTACTACCACTGCAATAGGCATCCTTTCACTTAGAACGATTATCACGTCCTGTCCAACCACCGCGACCTTCACAACCAGTATCTCTATCACCACGATTACTGCCTTGGTGGGAATGATGTCCACCATGATGACTGCCACCATGATTAGAGGACTAAGGTAGAGCACTCCTTGGATAAGGAAGAAGAGCCACGAGTAAGAGAGGTGCATTGAGACGAGAAACCTCTAAATCAGTACTCAAGGGGCTTATAGAACATAAGTTCTTCTCGTAGGTCTTTTAAAGTACCATAATGTTCAGCAACAGTCTTATTACTTTTTTCTAGTATTTGAACATACGCTTAAAAAGCTTATAAGCTCACTGATAAAAAAAAGGCTTATAAGCTCGAGAGCATTATGCTCATGTGAATATATCTTTTCAAGCGATACCCATATCTTCTTGGCCATGTTAAGAAGCTAAATATTTGAGACTACATAAGGCTCCATACTAAGCCTAGTTCATTACCAATTAATTCTCACTGCTCCAGTTTTATGAATTTTTTGGAGTTTGAAGGAGGTGGATCTCTAGTAAAATACTTGACTTTCTTCTTTGCATATAGGAAAACTTTAATAGCATGAGACCAAAAACAATAATTATGGCCATTCAATTTCATATAAGGAACAAAACAGGACAATACTCAAGAGAGCAGTGCAAAATAAGCAACAAAACAATCATTCAGCAACCCATGATGAACTAAGACCAACCGAACACACCAGAAAGCACAACACAACCCACTGTAAAGGCTTAACTAACAACCCACGATGAACAAACACCAACCAAATACACCAGAAGTCACCAACCAACCACCGTAGGGGCTTAAATCATAATCAAACTCCATTAAACATACATGAGCTGTGGAAAGACAGCTATGAAAACCTAGTTGCGCCCCTAGGTGCCATTTGAAATATCAAACATCTCCAAATCCATCTGAAATCACATAGAAAAAAATGAACCCTTTCCCAAAAAAAAAAAAAACGACAATAGAAAACACCCACTAATGGCTTCAAAAAAAGGGGAAAAATAGCCATGCTAACTAGAAGGGAAAAACAACTGACTGATAGCTTTCCATCATCAGAAAAGGTGACATCACGCTAACTAACATCATCAAACTATGGTGATGTTAGCATGTGTCTTGGACCATCTTTCTTCACTGATGACTCTGGCTGTCTTCTTGGTGTTATTGCTCACTGATCGTTCTCTTGTACCAAGTTAAAATGTTGTTATGTGGATACTTGGGGTTTAGAGAGAGAATATAAGACAAATTCTTTTTTTTTTTTTTTTTTGAGCAGTAAGATAAGTATATTATAAACAAGGAGCAGAAAATTCATCTTGTGAGCTGGGATAAAATGAAACGCCTGCTGGGGGAAGGAGATTTGGGATTCAAAGACCTGCTGACTTTCAATAAAGCGTTATTGGGCAAGTGGACGTGGAGATTTGCAAGAGAAGGGCATGCAATGTGGAGGAGGGTTATTGTTACAAATATGATGGTGATGGTGGTGGTGGTGGTGGTGGTTGGGGGGGGGGGGGGTTAGTTTCATATTGAAGTTAGGGAGGCATATGGGTGTAGTGTTTGGAAATCTATCCAAAAGGGGAGAGAGGCCTTCAGGGAGTTGGTGGGTTTTGAAGCAGGAGATGGGACTAGGGTGTGTTTTTTGGGAGGACCCGTGGTGTGGGGAAGGGTCTCTAAGAGACAAATTTCCTTCACTGTTTGCTACTGCTGTGGCTGATTATGTGGAGTATGGGGGGGGGGGGGGGGGGAGAGATGGTTTGGAGTTCATGTTTTCAGTAGGAATCTGTTTGTTTGGGAGATGGGAGAGGCATAAGAGTTGAGGGAAATGTTGAGTAGAAGTGTGATTAGGAGGGAGAGAGAAGACTCCATGGTTTGGTGGGTTGACACGAAGGGGAGGTTCACAGTGAAGTCTTTCTTTTACTCTTTGATTGGGAGGAAGGCAGTGCATTTATGTGGTAGTTGATATGGAAGTCTAGAGTTTCAAAGAAAGTGACTTTCTTTTGTTGGTTGGCGGTTCTAACCTTGGATAATTTGAAGAAAAAGGGCTATTATCTTCCTAGTCGATGTTCGATGTGTAAGAGGGAGGAGGAGACTCTTGACCATCTTTTTGTTCATCGTAGTGTGACTTGGGATATTTGGAATATGGTTTTTTTGCCTTTTGGCTTCTTTGAGGAAGGTGCTCTTGAGTTGGTGAGCTAGTAGAATGAGGAAAAACTTAAGGAGCATATGGAGGGTTGCGCCTTTATGCCTTGTGTGGTGCATTTAGAGGGAGCAGAATCAGCGTAGTTTCGAAGATAAAGAAGTCTCCATATGGGATCTTAAGGAAAATGTAGATCTCTCATATTACACTCTACTAGTCATTTATATATTATAAAAATGTGAAAGGATTACAGTATTACCCTTACTAGAATATTCTGGTGTATCCAAGAATAGAACTAGTAATAGAGAATAACAATAATAGAAAATAAGAACTCTAACATTTTAAGTGTAGGTGTTTGTGTATTTACACTTTTTGTTTTGTGTATTCTTAATGCATTGATAGAGTGGAACTGAAATATTAGTTGTTCTGAACAGGTTACCTTTTCTTAAAAAAATTGGTGAGGTTTTCATAATGGGTGTGTAGTGTGATGCCAAACCAATAGCATTTGTCCCATTGCATACTTCAGTATACTATCTTGATGAAAGAAATGTTGTTTTGCATTGTTGTTTGCTTTCTGTTTCACATTCTAATTAACATTCAGAAATTAATTTAATGAAATATATATTTTTTTATATGCAGTTTGTTGCATCCCCCCCCCCCCCCCCCTTTTAGACAATAAATTTATATTATTTTTTATTTTTTTAATGTGCAGATTGTTGCATTTCTTATCCCTCTCTTAGATGATAAGTTCCCTTTGATACAAAGTATCTCTTGTTGGACACTTTCTCGTTTCAGCAAGTTCATTGTTCAGGTATGAGTAAGTTATCTTTCCTGGCATAATGACATTCTTTTTGATGCATTTTTGCCGTTCATGATGGAGATTTTTATTTCTTTTGTGAAGTATATTGACTGTGGAATCTATTTTTAGATCAGCTGATGGATTGGAAGGCTTAAATGGAAGAGTGAAATCCTCAACTTGTTTTTTTAATTTATTTAGTAAGAGCAAATGATTTGGTCTTGATAGACAGAAGAAGATGTATATTTGGAGCGTAAATTTTCTATTAGTTTAGTTGTTTAATTAGATGGTATAAGTTTGATGAAACTAAACTACGGGAAAAATAAGCTATGGCTAGAAGTTGATGTTCTAGAGTCAATTTCTTTTTAGGTCAAGCAACAATATAATAGAATAAATGGATGTACTTATGTCAAGATAGGAGCAAAAATTGAAAGGATAGTGCAGATTGATGGTGAGGACAAATTCTAAGCTGACAACATTTATTATCTTGATTGAAACTTCCAAAAGGAGTTAGAGGTCCTGAACAAAGAAGCAATAGATGGCTATCCGTCTCTTGGCCCATCTTGCATGTGCAGGCTGCAGCACCAAATAATTGTGAACAAATATTACCAAATATAAAGTTTGAAATGGTATTAACACAATAAAACTATCTGCTCCCGGATAACTGAATTTTCAGGGAACAGGTCACAGGTGGGATCCTTTTCATGTGATGATTTTAATATATTTTTCTCTCAACTCTCTCTCTCTCTTTTCCCACTAACCTATCTCTTTCTCTCTTTAACTAACTTTTCCACCAATTTTGGCCTCCCCCCCCACTCCTCCTCTCTCTTCCCAAAGGATGCAAATATGGATGCTCACATGAGCTGGATGCTTTTTGCATACTGGGATGACTTCCCTGTTGGAGTGAAAAAAGTGAGGGTTGGGGAGCCATTTTGGTAGTTATTTCATTTGGGTCCCCTCTTGGCTCCACTCTTGGAGTTGCTCTAAGGCTTTGTCAAGTACATAAACTTTAGTCTGTTTCCTGTGTGGATCCCCAGAAATGTGGTTTTGTGCCTAAAACTGGGTATTGTCCAAAAATGTTGTGTTTAGCATTTTTTTTCTAAAACCATGTTTTGCATATGGGAGCACCAAATCTTATTTGCAAAACAATTTTAGATTTTTAGAAGCTTTACCCTTGGACCCATCACTTGCACATTACTTGATATATACAATATAAAGGGTGAAAGGGGAAATTCAGTGTAGAATCACTTTTAAACAATTTTTACTAAGCACCTAAATAACAAACTGATTATTCAATTCTCCAGAATGGGCTGTAAATGTTCTCTTAATTTCTGTGCTCTGTCTGCTTCAAAGCTTTCTTGATTTCTATGAAGGTGCTCTAATAATAACTGAAGTTTGTCAGTAATTTGTTTGGTTGTCTTATTTCAGGGGATTGGTCATCGAGAAGGCCATGAGCAATTTGATAAAGTTCTTATGGGTCTTCTTCGAAGGGATATTGGATAACAGAAAGCGGGTGCAAGAGGCTGCTTGTTCAGCTTTTGCAACTCTTGAAGAGGTTTGCGCTAACAATTGCAGCCCAACATTTTTTTTGGTGTTCACAGCGCAACATTTTTGATTTTGAAATTGTAGATCTCAATGGTGGTATATATATTTGCAGGAGGCTGCGGAAGAGTTGGCACCACGCTTGGAAATAATTCTGCAACACCTAATGTGTGCTTTTGGCAAATATCAGGTTGTTTTCTGGATATTTTATTTGTTGAACTCATCTTAATTCTTCAGGATGAGATGTAGTAGCTATGATTTTACATACTGAAGCTCACATTGTGGTTTATAAATCTCTTTCTCTCTTGCTGCCTTACATTTTTATCCCTGTGATTATGTCCAGAGGCGGAACCTCAGAATCGTATATGACGCTATTGGAACTTTAGCAGATGCTGTTGGAGGGGAACTAAATCAGGTATGGTCTTCAGTGCAGAACTGTGCATGTATGTATGCATAGACACCTGAGTATGTATATGTACTCTCTTCTCCTTTCATATCTACAAGTCAAGAGCTGTAACAAAAGCTTATTGCATGCTGTTTGCTTGTTTTTTTTAAAGATACTGTGCTGATTCAATGTAATGATGATTTGCAGCCTGTGTGTCTTGATATTCTGATGCCACCATTAATTGCAAAGTGGCAACAACTTTCAAATTCAGATAAAGACCTTTTTCCACTACTGGAGTGTTTTACATCTATAGCACAGGTACTTGTAACTTTCTTCTTCTGGCAATGTTGCCGATCAGAATGAATCCGTGACAGTCCACAGTTTTGACTTTTCTTGGCAAGGATATGGTTATGAATTGATTGTGGATTTATTTTTTAAGAAACATGAGGTATGCAATTGTAAAAGGTCTTGAAACCAAGAACCAAAACCAGGCTGCTTAATTGTGTCTGAATAGGAAACTTTTTATAATTTTTATTCCTTCTTTTTTTTGGTAAAAAAAAGAAACATACATATTCATAAAGACTTCTAGATATATCCATATAGACGCTGGGGAACATAGGATTTGTCATTTATAATTTCTGTCATAGACATATTTTGTCATCTTTAAAGCACTGATACTTCTATAAGGGAGTTGTATCCATGTTTAATACTAATGATCCCACTTGAATCTAACTTCCGAATCCTATCAAAAGTTACAGTTAAAGACATACTGCCCCAGTAGCTAGAAGTTTCCGAACCCCAAGGGGTAGCTCAGTGGGAGAAAGAGTGGAGGTAAGTGCTTACAAGTACATGTCTCTAGTTCGACTCCACTAAGAGCAAAATCCCCTTCCTTTGGGTCCACCCATTGTAAGATGCAAGCCTTGTTTCGGAAGGCTTGTGGGGGCCGGAGAGTTTACCCACGAAGCTGGAACCAAGTTCGGTGTGTGGAGTGATCTTCGTATAAAAAAAAAAAAAAAAAACGTAGAAGTTTTCCAACCCTAATATGTGGGTCTCAGGTCCCCTTTGTTGTCCCCCAGGCCCCCACCCCCAACGGAAATGGTTAAAGAAACGTTGCAGCTAAGAAATTACTGACAGCCTCACTTAGGCCATAGCTCCAGTGTAGAATTTACATTTTAGGAAAAAAGTTGCAGCTAAGAAATTACTGATGGCATCATGTAGGCCATATCTTCAACGTAGTATTCACTTTTTAGGTCCATGAACTCTTTTCAGTTTAGTTTTATCAGAACTAAAATATCTCATGAATATTCCCTCTCTTTTAAACATAAAGAGTTTGCAATGAATGTCCGTATTGTATTTAATATCTTATTGTTCTTGATATTCCTTACTGACACCATTAGATGCATCATACAGTTCTTTAATCCTTTTTGTCTAGTCTGTGATTGCTAAAAAATTGCCTTTTCCCCTCTAATGTATAATGTTTTTACTTCTTTCAGGCACTGGGTATGGGATTTTCTCAATTTGCTGAGCCAGTATTTCAGAGGTGCACAAACATCATCCAGACTCAACAATTGGCAAAGGTTTCAATTGATGTGATTATTTTGATTTTGCTATATTTCAATAGATATGATTATTTAATTCTCTTGGAGTCTGTGGTTTCAGTTTTTTATTTCATTGATAATTATTATAATTACTTGTTTGTTGTTTGAAGTTTTGCGGTATTCATTTTTTCTGACCTTCACTATCTGATGGCATTTGCCTTGTCAGGTCACGACTTTATGCTTAAATGTTGTTCATGATCTTGTGATTTTAATCTTTTGGACAAGTTTTCTCATTAGAATAATTTCAACAAATATGTTACTTTATGCTTTATGCTTACAATCAACTGTAAAACATTGTCAGAACCCTACATGAACATGAATCCTTTAAATAGAGAAGAATGACGAGATAAGATTCGTGTAGCCGACCCCAAATAATTGGGATAAGGCTTTGTTGAGTTGAGTATGCTTTTTCCATAACAGATTGTAGCTGGGAAAAGGAGAAAAAAAGAACAGAAAAGAAAAGAATTTTTTTACATGTAATGTTGGATACATGGTGTCCTGTGTAACTTACTCAAAAGCTTCAAAATGGAGAGAATGTTAAGGACATGCATCATCAATTATTAAATGACCAGATGTGTGTGAATATTCTTGGCGTGTAATGTATGCATTATCAATATAGTTTAATCCAATGAAATGCTAGATCACCCTGCAGATTCGTGAGATTTATACATATTAGATGCACCCTAATATGTTTTAGCCTTGTTCTTGGTGTTGACCTTTCAATCTCTCAGATTTGAATCAAATATTGGAATAAGTGTGAGTAAATCTTGGGTTGGAAGGGGGCTCATATCTCATTGTGGTGTAGAATTATCCTTAATTGGATGAATCGAGACCTTACAAGCATGGTCATCATAACCAAACCGGACAATGAAACGGTGAAGGGACCGGTTCACAGTTCACTGTTTCAACCGGTTTTATAATTAATCTATTGAAAAATATATTATATTAGGCTAGTTATTATTTTGTTTAAATATATGTCTTGAAAGATTTGTAGACGTGGCATTGGGTTCTGCCAGTAATGAAGACCAAAATGTAGTCTTAATGTTGTGTCTCTATGAGGCTTAATATGCGAGTGAGGAAGTACACGATAGTGGATTGTGGAGCCATGTTTGGATAAGGTTAGTTGATTGTAACATTCTAAACTAGTTTCACCTTTTAATAAAGATAAAAATAACACGCATTATGCTTCACTTTTGTTGTTGTATCAAATCTGATTATTTTCATGTTTTTATGTTTGCAAGCACCAGTATTTCCATTTTTTTTTGTTCTGTCACTAGTTAGCCTTTGTTTGGTTTTTGTATGTCTTGAGCTATTGTGTGTTTTATTTGAGTTATAAAAATTTACTGATAATAAGTTTCTTTAAGAATGTACCACTATTTCTAGCAAAATATCTATCTAATAAATTCTGTGTATATGTATTTATACCAACAAGCTCTGGCTTGGTTGGTACCTCCTCTACCTTTTCATATGAGAGGTTGAGGGTTCAAGTCACCTTGAGAAGGGGCAAAGTGGTGTGTGTGTTTGAGATTTACCTATAAAAAAGAGAGATATATTTATGTGTGCTTCTTGACAATTATGATTGACTTGCATAAGAAATTCTCTTTTGATGTGATCCTCGTAAGCTTCATTTATCCATCACTTTTAAACATACTATTGCGAAGTTAGAAGCTTTGCAGTCTGCTTTTATGGGCATTCCACCTGTCACTTCATGAAAAATTTCTCTTCTGCATTTTAAAGCTTATTTCACATTGATTCACACTTCTATTTCAGGTTGATCCTGGTTCAGCTGGGGCGCTATATGATAAAGAGTTCATTGTGTGCTCATTGGACCTGCTTTCAGGGCTTGCAGAAGGTCTTGGTAGTGGGATAGAAAGTTTGGTATTCCTCTTTCTCAAATTATTTTCTTATTAGGAAGCATATGAGAGAAGGCATTTTTATAGAAAAACAGTTATTTGCCTGTTCTTGTTGTTTTTGTTTTGAGATTAGTAAAAGTTTCTCTCTCTCTCTCTCTCTTTCTCTCTCTCTCTCTCTCCAGCTCTCAAAATGGTTTTTACTTTTTTCTGAATTATGCTGTTAGGCAAATTTAGATAATGCAATGAAATTCTGAACGGTAGTCTTCTATATATTATTTTTGAACACCACTGAGGAGTGTTTTTTTGGATATCCCATTACCATCGAGTAGGATTATACATGTATGTGTGCAATCATTGAATATTAGAAGCCCTTCTCCATCACCTGTTGTGTCAGGAAAAGATACAGAATAAGTATTGTTAGGTTGTAGTCGATCTGTCTGTCTCTGTACAATGCACATCTTGACGTCTGTTGATGGCCTGCCATTTTGGATTCTTCCTGCATGAAATATGGGCATTCTTTATGCTGCTTTAAATTTGTTCAACTTTCAGTATGCAACCCTAATAACTGTTAAGTCCCAAGTACTTGGAAATTGGCTGCAACAGAATGATCAGAATGGAATTCATCGGTTGCACATTAACACTTCTGTTCATATGTTCTGTCATGGATTCTTATACAGGTTTCACAAAGTAGTTTGAGGGACCTGCTTCTGCAGTGTTGCCTGGATGATGCTCCTGACATTCGGCAAAGTGCCTTTGCATTGCTTGGCGACCTTGCCAGAGTAAGTTGAAAATAAAATCATTGGATAACTTAACCCCAAGTGTAAACCATGCGCTAGGCTTCACTACACCCCTTTGCCTACCAGTGGGATTTAACAGCTTGGGCCCTGTACCTCCTCCCCAAGGAGGAAGCAACTGTATAAAAATGGGCCACAGTGCCAGTATTGAAAAACTGAAAGCTTTTCTCTTTTCGTGTGATTGAAAGTGGAAGTTTTGCTTAGACTCTTGGCACTTTTTTTTTCCTCTTTGTTTTTTAGGTTTTTTATTTTAATTGTTAAATTAACGTTCTTTGGTTATTTTGGTTAGGTTTGTCCCATTCATTTACATCCACGTTTGTCTGAATTTCTTGATGTTGCCGCTAAACAGCTGGTAGGTAGAATTCATGTCCTAGTTTATAGCATTACTTTGGTAGTGTTATTATTTACACAGATAGCTCTGTACAGAACACCCCTAAGCTGAAGGAAACTGTTTCTGTGGCAAATAATGCATGTTGGGCGATTGGAGAATTTGCGGTTAAGGTAGATTCATCCTCTTTGCTGCATTATGTCCAATCTAGATTATATGGCCTTTTGATGCTCCATTGTGTGTTCTGAAATTAGCTAGTTGTAGCATAGAAGAATGTGGCTTACAATGAAGTTTTGGATGCTTTTTATGACTTCAAATTTTGCTCTTTTTTTTTCCTAGTGACTTATCTATAACTACAACTGCTTTTGTTTTCTGCGCTTTGTGGCATATTGTCATATGTTTCAATCCATGATCTGTCTGTCCCCCATTATATGGCATTGGAAATGCCAATTTTCAGATACTTTTGCTCTCATACATGTTCTAAAAGACTAAAACTAGTTGGGCATGTCAATCCATAACTCTGAACATGATCCTGTTCTACGCTTTTTATCTGAAGGCCCTGCTAATCATATAAGTAGGCATGCCAATTACATTGAGGCAGATGCTGGGGAGTATTATATTAGTGGAGCAGTCTCATCGAGTTGTATATCCACAACTTTTCAAGAGTGATACTTGATCTATGAATCTTCTTTTTCTGCCTTTATGAATTGCAAATGTTTGTTGGTTCGCAAATTGGTTGCAATAATAACAATATTTGAATTCATCAACAAGCACATAGAAAAATGCACTAGTATATTGATACTTATAAAAAAAAAAAAGGATGAGTATATGGGTTATTGACAGTGCTTATCTTATTGTGCGTATGTATGTACACACGTATACATATATTGACAATGCTTATCATGCTTTGCATATGTTTAATTCTTTGAAGAAGCAGAGGAAGAGGGAGGGGACTGGATTGTCTCTCCTATTGTATTCTTAATTCTTCGAAAATCTATCTGCTGCCTACCATTCATTTTATATCCTTCTGAATATGTTTTTCTGGATCATGTATATATATGCATGGACACAAGAAACATATGAATTTTGGAATGCTAAATTATGAACTTACCCCCTTTAATTTTGTCATCCTACGCTATCCAACAGTCATACTTGATATTTGTATTTGGCATGCTGTTGAATATAATTTTGAGGTGGTTTTAAATTGCAGATCTCCTCATCTTATATCTCTTAGTTCTATAATTGCACATGTGGGTATTAGCCTCTTCTTGGGTTTCTTACTTTTCTGTATCAACAGAAAATGGGGTGGATGAATTTAACGAAGATGCCATTTCATAAACTAGGAAGAGTTTTTGACTCTTTAAACTTACAAATTTCAGGTTCATCAAGAAATTTCGCCAATAGTGATGACAGTCATCTCATGCTTGGTCCCAATTCTTCAACATGCCAAGGTGGTTTGTCTATTTCGTTACTGTGTATGCATGTGTTCTGAATTGTGCTAACTTTAATCACATTTCTTGATGCTGAATAGGAGCTCAATAAGTCACTTGTAGAAAACAGTGCTATCACCCTTGGGAGACTGGCCTGGGTCTGTCCAGAGCTTGTATCACCACATATGGAGCATTTCATGCAATCTTGGTGTACTGCTTTATCCATGTAAGTTTTTTCTTTCTCACCATTCCCTAGTGATGGTGTTTTGATGTTAGTATCTGGAAATGTCAAAAATTAAATTATGAAAATCTAATTTTTGAATTCATTCATTTACATAGCACATGGAAATAAAAAAACTACACATAATGAAGCCCAGCGGCCGTGTATGAATAAAATTGTAAGAACTATCTCAAACATTTTAATTTTAATGTAAGGGCCGCGGAATTAGAATTTGTTTTTGACAAGTAATAATTTTATAGACTCACCAAGGAGGTGCATCTGTAGACAAAAAGCGCTATAAACTCATGGTGTTCAAAAAAGAATAACATCTATCTATCAACAAGGTTGAGCCCCCAGATAACCAGCCATAAAGGCTACTTAACACTGCATCTTTTACATTCCATAAGGGGGATTCAACTCACTCAAAACAAACTTATTGAGCATAAGGTTCCATATCACTCTATGACAGGGCATTGAATCAAGAGTTGATTGACCGACTCTTCATTTGCTTTATAGAGACAACACTTATTCACAATGATACGTTATCTCCTCCAAAAATTATCTATGGTCAAGAATCAAGATTCTTCCAAATCCAGAGTCCATGCAAAAAACGCTACGCTTAGAGGAGCATTGGATATTGAAATTTCCTTCCCATGGGAACTCCTACCTAAACCCTTCATAATCATATAGAAGGATTTTGCCCCAAACACCTTGCCCTTGTGTTCCCAGCAATGAGTATCTAGAATGAGATAGATTCTTGTGAAAATAATTCTCATTAATTGTAACATAGGTACAGATCTGTATAAATAGATGTGCAGCAGAGAAATAGAAGGAAAGAACCAAAGAAGGAAAGAATAAAAGATGTTAACTTCTAAGAAAACTAAATATTTTAGGATATTCACACATTTACAGCCGAGATCCTCTTAGAAAAATAGGCAAAGTTGACTAAACAGTTTTGAAACTTTCCAACACTCCCCCTCAAGCTGGCTTGAAGATATCTTCCATGGCCAGCTTGGTAATGAAGTTTTCAAACTGTTTCTTCGGCAGTCCTTTTGTCAATATGTCTGCTACTTGTTCAGTTGTCGAGATATATGGCAGACAGATTACTTTCCTCATCTATTTTTTCCTTGATAAAATGCTTGTCTACCTTCACATGTTTCGTTCTATCATGAAAAACTGAATTGTGAGTAATAGCTATTGCAGCTTTATTGTCACAATACAGTTTCATCGGTAGTGAATGAGTAACCTTTAATTCTTCTAGCAACCTTTTGATCCACAGTGATTCACAAATTCCATGAGCAACAGCCCTAAATTCTGCCTCTGCACTACTCCTTGCCACCACATTTTGTTTCTTGATGCGCCATGTTACTAGGTTTCCTCCAACAAAAGTGCAATAGCCAAAAGTTGATCTTCTATCAGTGAAATTCCCAAAAGGCTATTGCAGCCCAATCTGCATTAGTGTATACTTCAACTTGTAAATTCCCATGTCCTTCCAAATAATAGACCTTTACCTGGAGTCCCTTTTAGGTACCTTAGAATCCTGTACACAGCATCAAAATGCTCGGGTCCTGGTGAGTGCATAAATTGACTTACCACGCTTGTTGCAAAGGCTATGTCTGGGCGTGTATGAGATAGGTAAAGAAGTTTCCTTACCAATCTTTGGTATTGCTCTCTGTTGATCACCTCTTTAGCCTTAGCTGGTTGGAGTTTTATGTTCGGCTCTATAGGTGTTTCTGCAGCTTTGCACCCTAGTAGACCTGCTTCTCCAAGTAAATCAAGCACATACTTGCGCTGGGAAACAAAAATACCTTTCTTTGACCTTGCAAATTCATACCAAGAAAATACTTTAAGTTGCCTAAGTCTTTGATCTCAAATTCCTGAGCAAGGATCTTCTTTAACCTCTCTAGCTCATTGCTATCATCACCTGTCAGTAGCCGTGACTCTTTATTACCTTCCCAAAGCATTCAAACCAAGCTATGGGAGATTGTTTGAGTTCATACAATGATTTCCTCAATCTGCACACCTTCCCTTTGCCACCTTTCCCTTCAAATCCTAGTGGTAGATCCATAAAGACTTCCTCCTCTAAGTCTCCATTTAAGAATGCATTCTTCACATCTAGTTGATATAAGGGCCAGTTAGAGTGAGTTGCTAGAGCGAGTAACACACGGATTGAGTTCATCTTGGCTAAAGGAGCAAAGGTTTCCTGGTAGTCAATTCCATATGTTTGAGTGAACCCCTTCGCCAAAAGTCTTGCTTTGTAACTTTCTATACTCTCATCAGCCTTGAATTTTACTGTACCCATTTGCAGCCAACAGTCTTCTTCTCCTCCGGAAGGTCACCAATTTCCCAAGTGCCATTAGTAATTAGTGCATCCATCTCTTCTTGAACAGCCAATCTCCATTTTGGGTGATCCAGTGCTTCCTGAATGGTTCTTGAAATAAACAGATGAGAAACATTTGAAGTAAAGGCCTTACGAGTATCGGAGAGTCTATGATAGGATAGATGGTTGGAAATAGGATGTGCGGTACAGTTTCTAACTCCTTTCCTAAGGGCAATGGGCAGGTCAAGATCAGAAGAATTATCAGATGAGGGATCTGGAGAAGAAGAAGTACCTGGAGTATGTGAAGGAGGACCAACTTGTGCAGGTGATGATGATTGGCCTTGTTCTGGATTTGAAGAAAGAGCTCTATTATTCTGATGATTTCTTCTTCTGGCATAAACACGAAGCTCAGATGAGGGGATACTTGATAGTACTTCTCCCCCTGTTTGTGAATCAGGTATGCCTTGTATAGGTAGACTAGGATTTCTATTATTTTCAGCCAGTTAAGGTATCAGTTTCCTGACCCTTTAAAGAGTGGATGTCAATGTCAAGAAAAACATTTGGAAGAGGCTTAGAGGTTTGCCAGAACTCATCTTCAATTTCCTTTTTCTCCCCCTGAAGATAGTTATGGCCAAAAAAGGACTGGTTTTCAATAAAAACAACATCCATACTGATATGACTTTTTTTGGTCAGAGGATTAAAACATTTGTACCCCTTTTTATTAGGAGCATAGCCAAGGAAAACACATCTTTCTGCCCTAGGATCAAGCTTGGATGGAAGACTGATTGGTATATGAACAAAAATAGTGCATCCAAACACTTTTAGTGGCAGGTCTGATGTTATCCGACAAGTAGGAAACACTTTTTTTAGACAATCTAAGGGAGTGATGTATTTTAAAACTCGAGTAGGCATCCTATTAATTAGATAACATGCAGTTAAAATAGCATCACCCTATAAATATTTAGGAATTTGCATTGAAAACATTAGGGCCTGTGCAACCTCCAACAAGTGGCGATTTTTTCTCTCAGCAATGCCATTATGTTGTAGGGTGTCACGACAAGTAGATTGATGTTGAATACCCTTTGTTGAAAGAAACGTTCCTAAACATTTGTTAAAATATTCAATACTATTATCGGTTCTAAGTATACTGATTTTTGTTTGGAATTGGGTTTCAACCATATTATAAAAATCCTGAAAATGTTTTTCAACTTCAGATTTGTCACTCAACAAGTACACCCAACACAAACGTGTATGATCATCAATAAATATAACATACCATTTCTTACCAGAACTAGTAGTGATTTTTGAGGGACCCCAAACATCACTATGAATTAAATAAAAAGGTTTGGAAGAATGATAAGCTTTTGATTGATAGGTGCTTCGGTGACTTTTGGATATGTGACAAACATCACAATGAAGAGAATTACAATCCAGATTTTTAAATAAGGTAGGAAACAAATGTCTTAAATAGAGAAAACTAGGATTTCCTAGTCTAAAATGCCAAAGCATTATTTGTTCACGTACAGAAACAGAACTAGTACTACTACTCAAACCCTGAGCTTAGTTTATTGTTGAATAAAGTCTCATCGAAGTAGTAGAGTCCGTCAATCATCCTAGCACTGCCAATCATCCTCCCCGAGTGTTGGTCCTGAAATTCACAATGGGAATCAAAGAAAATGACATGACAATTAGAATTCCGTGAGAGTTTACTAACAGACAGTAGGTTACAAGCAAGTTTAGGGACGTGAAGAACAGATTTGAGTTCTATTTTTTCAGAGATTTGGACAGAACCTGTTCCAGCAATGGATGAAAACCTTCCATCTGCAGTTTTAATCTTTTTATTACCAGAACAAGGAGAATATGATTGAAACAATTGTGAGATATTAGTCATATGGTTAGATGCACCAGAATCAATGATCCATGGTGCAAGATTTAAGCAACAGGAGTAGGCACTAGAGTTATCACCTGTTTGGGCCAATGAACCAGTAGGAAGACCCGTAGATTTCAGCAGTTGAATAAGATGATCCACCTGCTCAGCACTTAGGAAATTAGCTTCATTGGCTTTAGGGACTGCATGGTTGTTGCCAGAGGGTCCAGATTTGTTGCTCTTCCAGTTTGCTGGCTTTCCATGGAGTTTCTAGCAATTTTCTCGAGTGTGGCGTGGCTTATTGCAGTAGTCACACCATACTCGAGGCTTATCTTCCAACCTCCTTTGATTAGAGTAAGGCCGCTGTGCAGAAATATTGGTAGTAGCCAAATCTGTGTTACTAGCAGCATGAGGAGCAGGATTATTGGCACAGTCTCATCCTCCTTTTTCTTCATCATCACACTCCTTTGACAATCTTCTCGTCGTATTTCAGAAAATAGTTCCCCGAGTGGGGGCAGAGGCTGTCTTCCTAGGATTCTTCCCCTTACTTCATCAAACTCATCATTAAGTCCAGCCAAGAATTTAAAAATTCTTGCATTCTCGTATATTGGTTTATTGTGATCACAATCAGCAGGATTTTTCCATTCATAATCATTGAATAAATCTAGATCTTGCCATAGGCCCTTAAGAACCTTGAAATACCTTGTTACACTACCGTCTCCTTAATAAGTGTTGCTGATCTTCTGCTGCAGTTCATAAATCTGAGAGTGATTCCCAAGGTCAGAGTACATTTGACTCACATTGTCCCAGAGTTCCTTTGCAGTAGAATAGCACATGTAATTAGAACTAATCTCTTCATCCATAGCATTCGCAAGCCATGCCATCACCATGGAATTTTCAAGCATCCCATATAGCATAAGATGGGTCTGTCTTCTCGGGCTCATTAGCTTCACCAGTCAGGTACCCTATCTTCCCTCTTCCACGAATATACATCCTGACAGATTGTGACCACTCCAGGAAGTTGGCCTCATTTAATTGTATATTGGTAATTTGGACAGTGTAAGTTCAGAATGGGTAGATCTGGGTTCAGGTTTAGCTGTGTTTGGAGTTTCAGCCATGGCTACAGCAACGGAAGAGAAGGGCAGAGTTGAACAAGGAAGAAAACCCTATAGAGATTAGGGTCAGATGAGAGCCGCCAAGGAAAACTAGGGTTTACACAAGGCCAAGAGCCGAACCTGGCTCTGATAACATCTAGAATGAGATAGCTTCTTGTGGAAATAATTCTCATTAATTGTAACATAGGTATAGATCTGTATAAATAGATGTGCAACAGAGAAATAGAAGGAAAGAACCAAAGAAGGAAAGACTAAAAGATGCTAACTTCTAAGGAAACTAAATATTCTAGGATATTCACACATTTAAAGCCGAGATCCTCTTAGAAAAATAGGAAAGTTGACTAAACAGTTTTGAAACTTTCCAACAGAGTATCATCCCCCTTTTATGTTGTGTGTGTAGCATGCTATAGAACTCCATGAGTTCCTCCAACTCCTAATCATGCAACTGTCTGATGAAGCTTATGTTCCAGACCAAATCTCCCCCTGTTCTGGGAAAGCAAAAAGGGCTACAAGAGTTAATGATGCTTCTAAACGATGATTCTGCCTTTCTTGACATGTTACATTTTTCGAACATGTGCCTGCAATGCTGAAAAGATGTGGGCATCCTGGCGGCAGAGTGTCACTATTACTCCAATGATCAAGCCAGCACCTAATCCTTCTGCATCTCCCACCCTCCTTGTAGAGAAATAAAGATATGTTAAACTTATTTAACTCCACAGAGCTTGGAGAACCAATTAGATTTTCTCCTCTATCTAATTGTTTGAACAAAGCAATAACTCATTCACTTTTTGCATTGCTTGTGCTGGATAACATTACATGATAATAACCAGCAGGTCCATACCTGCAACCCAACGCCGCCCCCCCCCCCCCCCCCCCCCCCCCCCCCCCCCAAAAAAAAAAAAAAAAAAAAAACACACACACACACACTCTAAAATAAAATAAAATTTGGATAGCTTTTGAAATTTGAAATTTAAATGCTTGGTACAATGGTAATAGCTTGTGTTGACTAGGGTGAGAATCCAAGTTCGAGTTTAAGGCATAAACTTTGTGCAAATAATGCTGGAAGCTTGGTTTTTATCCAATTTACCTTTCCAAGCACCCTGTTTGGTGGGACCAACCTTAAGTAATAGTCATTTTTAGTAGTGTTTCTGAATAAGAATTCCTTGACAAGCTATAGTCTTGATAATTTTAGAGAAATCTAATTACTCTTATCATGATTAAGATAGGCCTAAAGACTAAGTTAATGAAATCTATCTTAGACAATTACTTGCTAAGAAGTACGGAGACAACATTTTTCAAAAAAGTTGGATACAGATACATTGAGGACATGTTGAATATATATATATATATTTATATTTTTTGTATGATTATATAATAAAATTTTAATATTATTTCAATCAAAATTGGCATAAAAATACACAAATCGTGTAAATATTATTAATATATCAAAATAAAAAATCCATTAAATACAAATTTAAGAATTTCATTTAATAATCAATATTCATGATTCAAATTTCAAAACAAATTTGTTAACTACTATATATATAATTGTGTGTATAAAAAAAATAGTTGAGAAGAAAAGGAAAAAAATAAAAAATAAAAAAAACCAAAAAAATAAAATAAAAATCCAAAAAAGTGTCCGAAATGTGTTCGGAATTTAGAAAAATTAGACACTTCTTTTTCACGTGTCCAAGCGTGTCTGACACGGATACGTGAGGTAAAATAGAGTATCCGTGCTTCATAGACTACTTGAGGCAACTATGAAAATTAGGGATGACAATGGGGTTAGGGGTGTCAATTTTTTTAATACGACTCGAACCTGGACACGTAGTTAGCGGGTTTGGGTTGAGCTTATATAGATTCGGGTCATAAACGGGTCAATCCGTTTAACACGGTTAGTAAATGTGTCGTGTTCGAGTTGTAATCGAGTTGACCCGTTTAACACGAGATAACCCATTTAATTATTCTTGTCAAACCAATTTAATACAAACCCGTCTGACTCATTTATTATCCATATAAGTAAGGTTAGTTTTGTAAATTACATCTAAACAAAACTCTAATGAATTTTAGATTTTAAAACTTACTCTCAGTTAAAAATGATTATTATTACTATAATGTGTTAAAAATGAATGAATTTGATTTTATCTAGTAATTTTATTATGAAAACAAGTTATACAATTTAAATGGATTGTGTTACCCGTGTCGTGTTATTCGTGTTTTAACATGACCTGTTTAATAAACGGGTTATACGGGTCGTGTCGTGTCACCCGTGTATTATACAGGTTGTGTTAGGGTTGAGCAAGTTGACACGATTAATTAATCGTGTCGTGTTCGGATCGACCCATATAGTATAATACTCTTACCTTGACACGAC
Organism: Nyssa sinensis; assembly: GCA_008638375.1. NCBI lineage: Eukaryota > Viridiplantae > Streptophyta > Magnoliopsida > Cornales > Nyssaceae > Nyssa > Nyssa sinensis. The sequence goes on from CM018033.1 coordinate 42,605,833, forward strand.
ACGACACGATTGACACCCCTAAATGGGGTATAGGTTGGGGCTCCCTTCCCCAAACTCTCTCTGGTGGGAAGGAACGTCACACTGTATCTGTTCTTGTCCCTCTCCCATCCCCGGGCTGGTGTCCTTTCTCCCTCTCCCTTCCCCAGGTTGGTTTCATTTGTCTCTATTCCAATCCCAAATGAGTTTTGAAAATCCAATTCCACCTTGCCCTGTCAAGAATCATTAACCAGACATGGCTCAGGATTTCTTTTGCTTTTCTTAAAATTTTTAATGACTTTCTTGGCAACCAAACAAACCCCAAAGGAAGGAAAACAAATATATATCAAGGGATAAAGAAATAATTCCAACGTATAAATGTGTAATATATATAAAGAGACACCAGAAATTCAAGAAATGACCAGATCTGATGAATCCAATTACCTTCCTTTAGAGTAGATAGAGGGGCTGTATTATCAGTAACTCAATTTCTTTTACGGGTTTTGAATGAATCCAATTACCTCCATTTAGAATAGATAGAGTGGCTGCAGTATCAGTAACTCAATTCCTTTTAGGGATTTTGAGTTGGTTGATTTTTTTTTTTCAAAAATAAAAAAAATCAGTAACTCAAAAGCCCTAAAAGAAATTTTCTTAAGAAATGGATATTCTAGGTATTCTAAAAATCTGAAGTGGCATTTTCAATTGCTATATAAATAGGCGGGTGGGAGAGAACCATCCTAGCCCTATCCACTCCCCGTACCTGAGGCGGTCCTTATTCCGCAGATCCATCCTATAACGGGTGAGGCAGGGTTGTTTACCTGATCTATTGGGAATCCCATCCATAATGAGAATTCTTTCTTGCCATTGCGCTTTTCCAAGTTCCAAAACATCCACTGTTATGTAGCTCAGCATATCTTGTCTTTGTTTTCCAAAAACTTTGGTGAGACATAATTCTTGTTGCTACGCTGTAATATGATTATAATCTCAGCTGGTTTGTCCTGACTCCTGGCTGAGATTGGAGATCTTGAAATCCCTCCATGGTGGAACATCTGGAAGTCAAAAATTGTTGCCAAGAATGGTTTTGAAATTTTGGATTGGCTTCTTGTGGCGAAGTTTGGAATCATTTAGCGCTAATTTGGAAGCACAACTTTTTATGTGTCAAATTGCATGGAAACATGTTTTTCGTCACCGTGTTGCCTTTATTTGCGCTCCCTCTAGTCCTGGGAATCCTTCACTGAAAACCCATAAGTTAATAAGTTATTGGTTGCGCTATTATTACTTGTCGCCCCCCCCCCCCCCAAAAAAAAAACCCCACCAAAAAGAAAAAAAAAAGGGTTACAGTGTCATTGGTACTTGTTGCACATGATCTAAACATCTCAATGTCATTTCTCTTGCTAAATGTGACAGTTTTTTTTTTTTTGGATAGGTAAAATTATTTCCATTAAAGCAACAAAGGGGTTACTCAGGTTACTCCCATGTACACATGACGTAAAAAAGAAAAGAAAAGACAAATACTCTTTTCTCTCCATTCTCCATGGAACTCTAAACATAATGAAAATACTTCTATCATATAAAAGAGAGAAGTTTGAAGTTAACAACTAGCTTAGTTGAGAATGCTTGTTTGTAGTAAAACCAAATGGTTGGATTTGACTGTCCAAAATCAAATTGAACATTGTCTTCATCCTTTCCCCTGTTTGCATATCAAATATATATGTATATAAAATAGAGGGCCAATTATTCTAAAAATAGAAAAACGTACCTTCCAATACCCTAACTCATTTAAGAGTTGGTTGGAACGAGATTTTAGAGAGAGAGAGAATTTGGCGGAATGCTTAGCTGCATTGAGAACAAATGCAGAAGCATTCTAAGCGATGATGTTTTACCATACTTCCACTCTTTATAGAAACTCACAGTAATGCCATTACCTATTGTAAATGACTCTCTCCAATCCATTCAAGGGAACTCAAAACAATTCTAAAGGACAAATCTTACTGGGAAAGGCCAAACCAAATATTTCTGTAAAACCTGATCTCTTTAAATTCATCCAATCCCCCCCCCCCCCCCCCCCCCCCCACACACACACACACACACTAAAAAGAAAAGAATAAAAGAATCTACTATGTGTTTTTCCAAATAAGCCCTTATTCATGCAACCTAAAGGGCCTAGAATAAATATCCCCATCGTTGTTGGGAACTTTGCTCTGCCTTCTGAAGCAAGTTGTACAGAAGAATAATTTTTTCTTTTAAGCAGAAACTACCTTAGAGTCTTTTCTCTCTCCATTTTATCTGTATATCTAAAATTGTGTAGTAGTTTCTGTAGGGGAATGAACCTTACTCCGGTAGTTTGTAGCCTGAAGATTGCATTTAGGCACCTCCCCAGCTCTGAAATGATAGTCCGATTTTGAAAGCCAACCAGCTAAAGAAACTGCAAAACATGTTTGATATATCTTGTCTAATCATGAGTTCAATGGAACAGTATTGGCACATTTGAAAGTGGTATAAGATGAAGATGCTGTATGCATAACAAAATTCATTGCTGGACCTGCACTTAATTTTCTTTTCAAGGGCTTCAACCACAATAGTTAGTAGAAAGGCAAAAAATGGATTCCCTGAGTACCTTTCCAAGTTTTGAGAAATCTAAAAATTTGTAAAGTCAACAGCGAAGTAGGTTTAGAAATATATCCTCCATATAGCTCCCTCTCAAATGAAAGACCATCCCCAAATGGCACGTGTCAGTAGATTACAAAATCTTGGTTCACATGGTTGTAGCTGCCAACTTCACCCCAAAATCTTGGTTCCATATAGCTCCATTTGCGGTGACTGAAGCCAAAGTTGAATGATCATATATAGAGTAGAATGGCGAGGCAGTTTTCATGTAGTTGACCCCAAATAGTTGGGATAAGGCTTCATAGAACATTGCCAGAGTTGAATGATCATATATAGAGTAGAATGGCGAGTCAGTTTTCATGTAGTTGACCCCAAATAGTTGGGATAAGGCTTCATAGAACATTTAGATTTTCTTCATTATATAATGTACTTAAATAGTTATTTGTTGGTTCTCAAACACGACTACTGCTTTATGATCTATGTGACCAAGAGCCTTGCGTTTGGTAATATCTCATTTGCAATCAATTTATGGCAGGATACGTGATGACATTGAGAAGGAGGATGCCTTCCGAGGTCTATGTGCAATGGTATTTATTTGCTTCCTTTATACTTCCAATTAGATCCAGAACAGAGATCTAATTTATGCTTGGGTGATTTTAACGCCTTGCAGGTTAAAGTAAACCCGACCGGGGCTTTGAGTTCACTTGTTTTCATGTGCAAAGCCATTGCAAGTTGGCATGTAAGAATAGCAATGCTAAATTAATTAAGTAATTTGAAAAAAGAGGGTTAAGTATTTTTTTTTTTTAATTTCCTTGGCATTATGCTTGTTACAGGAAATAAGGAGCGAAGATCTACACAATGAAGTTTGCCAGGTGTTGCATGGTTATAAACAGGTCAGTGGTGCTCTCATTGTACAACATCTTGCTTGTTTGATTGCTACTTGACCAATCTTTACAATTTTTCCTAAATGACCCCTAGTTACAATCATGTCATGAAGGTTATAAATCTTAGAAATTTAAATTGATTCCAGTGGAAAAGATTCTACAAGTTAGCTAGCTTATACAATCAGGAACAAAAGCTGGCAAGATCAAATGGATTAATTCTTGTTCATGTGAAGTTGAATTCCTTGATTAAATAACCATTCAACATAAATATGTAGTTAGAAAGACTAGTTTGAGGACTTATCATCAAACTTTGTATTCTTTGTGTACTCCTGCATAATGTTATTGCATTCATGGCAATTCCCTTGAGATTATGTGGTTCAGTGTAACGCCCAACCTGTTGTCCCAAGAACCTGAACAAAGGGTCTCTCGACATGGCCCTAAATGGTTAAGCCAAGTTATTAGTAGTAAGACTTGTAGTTTCTTATATGTCAATTAGAGACTTTTCACCCAACCAATTTGGGGTGAGAAGAGTTTGATTGACATATAAGATATCACAAAGTTTGCTACTAGTAACTTGCCTTAAACATTTTGGGGACGTGATTGTTGGACCCTTTTTTTAGGTTATTGGGATAGCAGGCTTGGGGTGTTCCATTGGGACCCAAGATAATTTGTGTTTTTAATGACCTGCTATTTGTAAAGAAATTTTCATTAGTGAGTGTACCTCCTGAAGTCTTTATTGTGATGATGTCTGCAGTTCTATCTATTGTGAATAATGGATAATATTGGTGATGATTTGACTCATGCGTTGTCCTAACAAAATTAAGACATGGATTAGTCTTTAGAGTCATTAGACAACAGTAAACTGATTTTTTAGTATATCAATGAATCTCTCACCAGATGCTTAAGAATGGAGCATGGGAGCAGTGCATGTCTGCTTTGGAGCCCCCAGTGAAGGAGAAGCTGTCAAAGTATCAAGTATAAATATTTTTCTGATGACAGATGTGTCTTGTGTGTGCTGGTGCTCATCTCCGATAGGGCTGCTTCACAGCTGTGTATCCGCACCTGTAGTGTTGTCAATTTGTGCATTGTCTGATTATAGTGGAGCTGTGTTTCATTTTGAGCAAAGACCAATGTTCGGTCATGTTTACAAGCAGGGATAAGATTGTTGCCTGCCTCCATGATTGAAGCTCATTTTTATACCCTTCAAGACTGCCACAGACTTGCCTTGTCAAAGCCAGAAAAGCATGCATTTGATCTGGGAAAAAAAATTGAAGCAGCTGGGGGTTGGGACTTCCATGTGCTGTACAGGGGGGTGTGTTGCTTTTTGACCTTTCTGAGTTTTTTTCATGGGTCTTGAACTTAAAGAAAAGGGTGATTATATATCATTGAAACTTTTGATTTTTCATAATTGGGTCGGCGTTTTCCTTATATATACCATTCTGGTGAATTAGGTTCCAGTCTGTCATCTTCCAAGATTTTGTTACAAGGGGTGTCAGTACTGATCATTAGAGTTGTTTCAACTTTCGTATTTGGGCCTGGGATTGTTTTTGCCTTTTGCAGATGGAGTTGTAGGATTTTGGATGGTGGGAACAATAATATGCTGTAGCCTCAGGTTTCATGATTAAATAGATTTTCCTTTGGAATTTTGTCAATATATATATATATATATATATATATTCTATTCAAATTGTTAAATTGTGTGGGGACTATATATTGTTTCATTTTTGGTTGAACTCACTGAGGATTCTTTTTCTTTTTTATTCATCTATGTGAGGTACTTCGTTGAGGGAATGTAAAATTCAGTAGTTTTTCACTTTGTGGAATGTAAAATTGGATATTGTAAATCTGGTATATTTATTTTATTGGCGTCAATTCTGGATTTTAACATATTCAGTTCAATGAATGTGCTATCCATTAAATAAAATTACAAAATGCTACCAGAGCAAAGTCGTCTATAATCTTGTGTGTGCCCACCAAGAATAACCACAATAGTGTCCGTGACAGAAACAACATATTTCGTGCGAACCCAATTGAAATACCCAGTGCTGCAATTTTCTCGGCCCAGGCCCGAGCTTTAGTCAAACTTCCGAAATTATTTGTCGAGACCCGAACAAACAAGCAAGCTAAAAGTCATTTGTATTGGGCTTACTTGGGTTGTCACAAAAAGTTGGGCTTGGCGGGTTGAGCTCGGGGTTGGTCGGGTTGGCTTGAGTTGTTTGGTTATTTTTCAAATTTTTTTTATTTATTTTCTTGAAACCTATACTATCCAAATGTTCATCTTTCTTTGACAAATTGTGTAACTAAAATTTTTATATGATTAAATTAATGTGTTTATATATATGTTCACCAATAATTAAGATTTTTTTATCCTAGTGATCAACAACATATGACTGAAAGATAAATGTGTGTGTGTGGATTGGACTTGGTTGTTGAAGGTTCATGTATTATGATTGGAGGTGACGATTAGTAAAAAGATTCCTAGATCAAATAAAGTTTGTCAAATGTGAGTGAAAAAATTAATTAAATTAATTACTTGGAGAGAGAGATTGATTTGATGTGTTAGAAAGGTATTTTTGGAATAAAAAATTGTAAAACACTTGCAAAGGTTTGATATATATATATATATATATATATATATATATATATCGTAGATGTCAATGCTCTTTCAGAATGTTAGGGATGGCGACGCCCCTCCCTGTCCAGTTCAAAAGTAACTTTTTCCATGTCTCTTGTCTTTGACGTAGCACGTTTTTTTTCATCCCACCTTATTAGTTATCTCTCATCTTTAGGTAAGAACAAAATATAATAAGGTGAATATAATGAATGTCAATATTCATAAATGAGCATTACTTATCAAATCAAAAGAACAAAATGTCTAGAATTCAAATATGAATATTATTGACTAGAAAATTTCTACTTTTATACTAATCTTATCATAACTCTGAAATAAATTACAAGTTTTTAACAAGTACCATATCTGTCTTACATTATTTTTCATCCCCACCCCGTCTCTCCAAACCCCGTCCTTGCCCTGCTTGTCCCATCTCCATTTGAAAACCAATTTTATTATTTTCTAAAATTTGAAATTAATCAATAAATAGTACTCCAAATACAATTCTATATATAAATAAATATACAAGTTATATATACATATATATAATATGTATATATCCAGATTTATATATTATAAAATATTTAAAATAATATGAAAAAATTAAAGGATATTTATATAATTTAAATATATAATCGGAGCGGAACTTAAATCAATCCCTGCTTCAAACTAATATCGAATTTTAGTATCTTCATTCATCCCCGTCTCACCTTATTTATTTTCTCTCCAAAACCATGCCAAGAAGGGCATTTTGCCATCCCAAAATGCTCTCGAATTAAATGGGGTGTTCATTTGTTATTGTTATCTGTTAATGTCAAAGTATTGTCACTCTAATTATCTTGGTCTATTGTAACTTATGACCTCTACAAAGAAAACACTATGAATGGGTTCAATTTTGCCTGATGCCCTGAACTAGCTGGTCTCGCCCTAAATGCACTGTTCATCTCTTTAAAATTTCCAAGTGACAGAGAATATAAGCACAAAATTTTTGTGTTGATGGCTTTGGTTATTTGTTGGCAAAAAGCATCATGAAGTTGAAAATTCCACAATAAAACTCATATGCATGTTCAGTTGTTCATGTTCTCAAGCATGTGCTATATATATATATATATATATATATATATATAGAGAGAGAGAGAGAGAGAGAGAGAGAGAGAGAGAGACACACACACACATATACATACACTCGCACTCACACTTGTGTGTGTGGACTTGGTGAACTGGCATCATCGCATGCCCTGCTGGTTTCATACGTGATAAGTTAATTTTTCTTGATTATTGTCCTGAGTAAAGCCTAAAGAATATGTTTGTTCAATTTGATTCGAATACACAACTGCAAACACATACTTCTTGCATTTTGCAATTCAATTTGAAACGCATATAGAATGGAGAAATTATTTTGTGACCATCATATTGTGTGACGGCCTCTATGACTCTAGTTTCATGTGTGGGAAAATCTTAGAAGCCATCACATGCATGTAACAGGCTTACAATATCACTTCTATATACAATGGAGTGGTTGGTGGAACCTATTCTTAGCTGCTGCCATTTCTATTTGCTCCCACTTCTCTTTCCTCTTAATCTCTTCTTGCCTAGCTGCTGATTCTCGGAGTTTAAGTTGTAGGAGGCATTTGGAGTACAAATATGGTTCCATTTCTTCCAGCATTTCCTTCGTGTTTTCTGTCAACTGTCGAACGCTCTCACTCCAATGCCATTTTAGATTCTTCTCTAGGCCTTCGACTATCCGTGGAAACACCTCTTCCACTGCTGACAATGCCGTCTTTACAAACAGCTCGTTGTTCCATACATAGAGTGCACGCTCTGCAACCTTACATTCAAAAGCACTGCAGGGACTTAACACCATCATGATATGTGATTGATATATACAAACTCAATGTTAAGCAGTTTGTCACTTCAATATTTGTGTATAGATGCAATGAAGGGTGCCAAAAAAAAAAATCATGGATTACAGTGAAGGCAACACATTCCTAATAGCCAGACTCCCTGAATTATGTCAATTTACAAAACTATCTTATGAAAACTAGAAATCAAGCTTCACTTGTTTCAGATACAGAAAGCCCCAAGCAGAATAGCTCTTCCACGAGGGCTAACAGTGCCACTATTCTCATGTTTGTATGATTTATTTCCATGCATGAGTAAAAGCCTTACATAGGAGAGAGAGCCCGCCACCCACGAATGCAATCATAGAAGTTTTGTGCATTTCAAGAATAATTTCACGCATTGAAGAAAAAGAAGTAAAAACTCTGTTCCGAACATCACAATCCTAATGCATGTTATTAATTTTGAAGCCGTTGATCATTAAATTTCTGTTTACTGTCAGAAGACAGGAGAAGAAAAGAAAATTTGGAATTTGAATATGGATACACAGGTTGATGTTCTAGCAGCTGTTATATGCATGCCTCAATATGCTTAGAAGAGTTAAAATGAAAAAAAAAAAAAGAAGAGAAAGTAACACAAGAAAAACTATGGATCGGTCATCTTACCTGTGAGTTCCAACCATTGAAGCATTTTGTAATTTTGGTACATAAAGGAAGGGCCAACTTGCTATACTGCTCAGGGTCTATATTCTCCACAAGTTCCTCCAATTCCCCTATAAGCAAAACTTCCTTCTGACAATTAGTGACAGGCCAATACCTTAAAATACCTCTAACAATAACCCCACTAAGCACAGGCTCCTTCTGCGCAAACAGAGCGACGCAATAAGTCAACTGCCTATGGTAGACCTGCATATCCTTGGGCTTGTGCAAAGGAAGAAGCACTCTCATCAAGAACAGCTTCTGCTCTTCTTTGAGTGGGACAGTAAAGCCATTTATGATGCTTCCCCAAATCTCAAGAAGCTCTCCAATACCACAGTGCTTATCTGTCTCAAAAATATAGTGGAAGAACACATCAGTCATTGCTTTTCGCATGAAACATCTGTAGAAGTTGAATTTGGAATATATACGGTGGAACACATTCTTCAGGCTCTCGCGTTCCCTTGGGTCTTCGGATTGGAAAAGGGAGAGGAGATTAAGAATGAAAGAATGATTGATGTAATCTTGAAGTGCCTTGGCATCTATGTTGATGACCAGCCGAAGAAGGATGTCATAGACAAACTGCAAATGGGGCCATGCAGCTACAGGAGTGGCTGTAAGATCCTCATCGTAGGGTAAGAAGCACATGATAGAAGTGTTAGCAGATGGAGGAAGTGGCCTAAAGAGGTTGGCGGATATCATGGAGAAGAGAGGTGGTAGAATTTGATCATGGAGAGGGACTTTTGAAGATTTTATGATAGAGAGGAGCTCGGCGAGCTTGAGCCGCTTGAGATCCTGCTGTGAAGGAGATTCCCGATGATCAGTGAAGGTGTAAGTGATGGTACAGCAAGAGATGATAGAGAGAACTTCATTTTCAGACTCAAAAGGCAAATGCCTTCCAAGTGATGGTACAGAAAGTTTGTTGCCAGAAAGTTTACTGCCAGTTTTGTTCTGGGAATCAAGATCAAAGAGGCGCTGGAGGGTGGTAGATTTTTTCCTTGGAGAGGCTCTCGGGCTGTTTCTATGGCCACCCATCTCTCTCTCCTCCCTGTTTATCGATTACAGACTAATGAAACTATTGTTTTTGATTGTTAGATTATATTTTTCTAAGTGCATAAAGAGAGAATATTTAATGTTTTTTTTTAATCTTATTTTCTTGTTGGGTACTAAAAGAATAGGCCAAAAAGACAGCGATATTTTATAGGAAAGAAGTATTGTAAAATCCGATAATGGAGTATTGATTTCCCCTCAGTCCCAGAACCAGACGAGTAAGATGAATTTATCATTTTATGTTAAAGGTGGACATCTTCTTTGTTCTTTCTGGGTGAATGCCACGTGGACAACTCTGGCTATAGTATCATTAGATTTAGGGCATATCAGCAAGAGGACAACATCCTAATTCGACCCAATCAGTGCACCATGCATATGCCCTGCCAACCCATCAATCTGCAGCTCACTACAAAAATCAAGTTGAGTGGATATATATATATATATATATATATAGCACTGTTGGAAAGGTTGTAAACTGCAGATGGGGGCAGAAGGTTGTTAAATAACATCTCTTGTGTGAACCGACTGCATGAAATGCTAGGCCAGCCTTTCAAGTTTCTTGAAATATTTAAAAGAGAGAGAGAGAGAGAGAGAGAGAGAGAGAGAGAGAGAGAGAGAGAGAGAAAGAGAGAAGAAAAAACAAATTCAATGCTGGGTGCAAGTGAGATTTTCAGGGGCATTGCGATCAGAGCACTATTCTGATCCACAGATAATAATTCAAACTTATATCAGGGGTGCTTTTCACCCTCAACAGAGAATTTTCAGTACCTAAAAGGCTATAATCATTTTCTATGATAATTCTGTCCTTGTATTCTGAATAAATCCTTTTGTGCAAATAGATACAAAATATTTCTCCATCATTGAAACATAATTATTTTATTCAATAGTGTAAATCAATGGGAAGCAATATGCACCACGGTTTGAGCAATTTACTATACCATTATTCTACTGAATAATTTCAAGCAGTTCCACTCTAAAAGCACTGCAAGAAGAAATACTACCTGATTTCTGGGAAATGTTTCTCTGTTGGCATCCCACGTTAGGTGTGAACGATGTACTAAGATGGATTTATAAAGATGGTGCATGACACTTTCAATTTGGAGGCGTCTTTTAAGTTAAAGCTCACGAGGATAAGACCAAATAGAGTGCTTTTTCACCCATCCCATGACACTATTAGATAAACTTCCATAAAATAGAGTGAAATTTAGAGTAGCATTGCCATTCCCACAATATGCAAATCTCAAAACAATAAGACAAGGAACACAATGTTGGGGAATCAGAATAAAGGCCAGTCTTAACTAACATGTTTGTATTTATAGGCTGGTGATTATACTAGTTCACTCAAAAAAATAGAATCAATTAAAAACAAGATAACATAAGACAAGACAAATCAAAAAGAAACTCCCGTAATCATGGAACAAGAAAAGGTACAACTCTTAAGCCACCACTAGATTTGTACTTAGGAAGAAATAAGAATTTTAGAGGAAAAAGGTTTCTTTTTATTTCTATTTTTTGGGGGGCACTGATAGGCAACGATTTCACAAATCACTTTGGCATAAATGCAACAATTAATTTTATTGATTGAGAGCCTATTTTATCTTTTGCTGGGTGAGACAGCTTACAAATTAAGAACCTGTTTATATGATTTGGCATCCAATACTTTCCTATGACAGAAAAATATTTGGAAAATAGCATGGAGCCTGGCGGCTGAATGGCAACACCTCCTATTAGAAGATTAAGCGACTATTCAGGACAAGAAGGCTATGGAAACTATAAAATTCAGCAAGAAAACTATTTTAAATAACAAAAGGGCAGTACCATATCCTAGTAGGATCAACAGAATCATGATCTTAAGGGTTAGGTTCCCTATTCTCCTCACAACTGGGAAATATATAGGTACTTAGCTAACCCTTGTGGGGTCTCCTAGTACTATATACCCATTGTTGCATGTTCTTTGGTTCACACGAATCACACCAACACAGAATGATGACAATACATGCCATTGTAACTGTCTGCTACACGTGGTTATCAGAGTATAGAGTTAAATCAAGTTCATGTAATGCAAGCCCCTAGGACAGCAGAATTGTAGCATATAAAGGGTTTATTGAAAATTTTACCATATCCAAGTGTGAAATATTTTGCCCAAAAAAGTTTGTTGTCATCTGCCAGACTAAAGTTTATATTCAAAGGTGTACTGTCTTACAAGCTTGGAAGAGCAACAAACTTCAGAGGAAGACTTCAATCTCAAAACTCAACTAAAAGTGTGGGCCACTAGAATGTGGAGATACAGAATTAGGAGAAGAATATGTAAACAAGTTAAAATAGGGGATCTTGTCACGAGGAAATGGAATAAGGAGAGCAAACCTATAAATCATGCAGTAGAAACTTGGATCAGTGCCGTTTTAAGGCCTATCTGCAAAATCCTTCCTAACTTTAGAATGTGATTACATCTTAGGGATTAGGATTGGAACATTCTGGTGCTTACTTTATCATCTTAATGTCAAAAGAGATAGCTCCGTATTAATAAGCACCTCAAAATGTTTATTAACAAGATAAAACACACATTTTTTTTATAAGTAAAATGAAACACATAAAATGACAAAGTTAAGGGAAAAGACAAGAAGTAATCACTGCATAATTACATTGTCAAGATCAAATATATGCTATTCAATCCACAGTTCAGTAGTACCCTCATAATAAGCAGAATGAAGATTTGGAAGGTCAGAACTTATAGAGAATCTGAACCATCGCTTTCTCTCGCTGTAGCTGAGACAAGGTTGCAAGACAAGCCCAACCATGATGGCCAAGAGGCTAACCGCCATGACTTTAAAAGAAGCAAGGGCTAAAACCACAAAAATTAGTAAGGATGGAGGGATACACATCAAAATTGCTCCAGTTGTACCGATGGGTATCTTATAAGGCCGAGATGCTGCAGGGTATTTTATCCTTAACTTCACAAATGCCACAAACTCCATAATCATTCCAAAACAGTATAAGAAGTTCTCTGCAGCTACAATCTCTTGGAAGCTCAGCCAAGAGAGCAAAATTACGCCTGACGCAGAGAATAAAATCCCAGTAAGAGGGGTTCCATAACGTGACCTCTTGCCAAAAAACTCAGGAAGCATGCCACGTTCTGCCATTCCCAGAAGTTGAAAGGAGTCACTACTCATCTCAGCCACAAACATCCCCATATTTGACAGAGCGGATGCCCCTTGGACCCAAGATCTCAACCAAACCCCTCCAAGAATTTTAGCAATATCTGAGAAATACCCATCACTCCACAGCTCACGATCAAGAGGAACAGAGCCTATACCAATCAGAAGAGGTAAAAAGTAACCAAGGACAACCAATATAAGAGCATAAAAGAGAGATTTTGGCAAAGTTCTACCCGGATTTTCCACCTCTCCAGCTAGAGTACTGATTGAATCCCAGTAGTTCAAATTCCAGAATAGAGTATTCAAGTATAAACCCCAATCTACATTTTTAAAGTCCATCACAAACCATCTTGAAGGCTTCAGTTTGGGAATTGCAACAACTCCCATAACCACAAAAGGAAGGAATCGAAAATACTCCTAATAGTATAGCAATCCATCCGACTATGCTTAAACCCCTGTAGTTCATGTAAGTGAGCAGCACAGTCAAAACAAGTACTGCTATTGACCTAGGGAAACCACCTGCTAATTCTGGAATTGCTGATTTCAGATAGTCTAGAAACAGAACTGGGTATAGTGCATTATCAATAACCCCACTCAACCACTTCATCCAACCTTGCTGAAAGCCCCAGAAAGGACCCAGAGCTGATGAAACCCAAACCACATATCCTCCATTCTCTGGGAACATAGTACCCATTTCTGCTGTTATTAAGGCTTCTGGGATGCTCCATATTAATGGAAAAAGCAGAAACCCAAGAAGGGCCAAAAGAGGACCGGCTGCCTGGACACTATCTTCAACCCCAAAAGGTCCGCCAGAAACCTCATAGAAGATCAGGAAAACAAGAGGTATAACTGAAACCTTCTTGAGGTTATCTAACCTGGGAGAAACACCTTCCTCCAGACCCACATATTCAGCATTGTTGTGTTCCCGCATTTGAACAGATGGTTGCTTAATTGATGAAACCCTCTGTTTCTGCATGCAATGTCAAATTCTGAACACACACTACACACTGTATGCAAAGTTCAAAAAATCATAGAGAAACAAAAATAAAAGAGGAAATATTTGGGCTTCTCCTTGTGGCCAGAGAAATGGGAACTACACACATATTAAGTTCACTGTATATAACAGATAATTATAGTTTCTATGTCCCTACCCTTGTTTTGATGCAGGACCATATGGTGAAAATGTAACAAACAGGTTTCTCAATTACCACTCGCACCCCCTTACATTGGGATGTAAAACATCAGGATGGTCGTGAAACAACTTGGGCTCAATTTGTTAAGAAGCCTGTTCAAACACATTGCCCAATCAAAAAAGCAAAACTCAAACTTTAGTTTAAAGCTCGCTTCCGTTACAAGTTAAACTTGAGCAAAACCAAAAATAAAAGAAAAAATTATAAACTGTACATATCAGTAAATCAAAGTGGGTCTTCTCAACATTAAATGGGAATATTTCCTTCACCATTTTACAATCCATTTGGGGCAGAGTCAAATCAAACTGATAATCAGTTATGTTCTTCTTCTTCGACATTCAAATCATATTTTGCTCACAGTATGAACTGTGTTTCTTGAATCATACACTAAAACACACAACGAGAGATAAAGGAAACAATTAAAATCTTCAATTAAAAATCATCATTTCTCAGAACAGCCAGCGAAGATAATACTTCCAGAATTTACCAACGAAACATATCAATCGAAAGAATGTTTCTACATAACTACACATGAATGCGTGTGTTAGGGTACATAACTACACACAAATATAATGGCATTTATTTCAATAGAAGAAAAGGAAATTAAAGGAAAGAAGATAAGAAAGCTTTCAATTTTACCTCTTTATAGATTAGGGAACCCACGAATTTGACACACTTTCTGTAATTTGAGTGCGAAACCCAATTATCAATATTCGAGAATGTAAAGAAAAAGTGGTGGCTGAAGAAAATCTGATACTTACCATTGAAGCGTTAATCGAAGCTTGTGTAGTGGCGATGGCAGGTGTCATTACAATGGAGAAGTGATCATACGTATGGGCCACCACGCGTCAGCTTCAGGTGAGATTTTGGCTTCGCCTCACAGAGTTTGGATAGCGTATATAGCGCTGTACAGTATAAGGTTTTGCAATGTGGTTGTGGGTATGGCGGAATTGGTGGCGCCTGAAATGATAACCATATTTGTATACATATATATATATATATATATATATCACCGGATTGATGCCAAATCTGTTAATCACGCTTATGAGCGAGAGCAATTCTCAAATTTTCATCAACCGAAGAATTCAGTCAGAAAGGGAGGAGGGGGGCTATGTTTAAATGCAGTCGCAGAGAGAGAACGGGTGGAAAAATAGTCAGTGTCATTTCGAAACGACTTCGTTTTTATTAGAAACATTTTGGAGAAGCACCGTTTTTTTTATCGGAGAAAAAATATAATTAATCCTAAATTTTATGAATATTTTTAAATATTTATTTATAATATATTATAATTCATATTAATTTTTTTTTATTTAAAAGATGCAAGGACTTGGACTAACAACCGAATCTAGTTTATAACTAAGTGTAAATAAATGTTCATATTTTTTTTAGAAATAATTCTTATTAATTTTGAACAATATCAATTTTTTATTTGAAAGCTTTAATTGATGATGATATTAAATTTATACTAATCATTCTTCTCTTTGCTTATGTCCGAGACTTGAATTAATTTTTTTTAGAATTAATAAAAATGCAACTAGAAAATGCCCACTTTAACATAACAAAAATAATTTTCAGAAATCAATTTTATAATATAAACCAATTCCCTTAATTGTAACAAGAAAGAGTTACAGTCGAATGATCCTTCACCAAAGGCATGGGCCAATAAAAATATAATCATGTATAAAAAATAAATTAATATATATATATATATATATATTTTATGTATATTTTTTTTAATACAAGTGATGTAAGAAAAAAATTGTTAAATATTATGTGTATCAACTCAAATCAAAAGTCATTTATACCAAAAATTTGATTTTTTCTTTTATCTTAATTGGATTAAGATCATATGAGTTGCATATACGTTTGGAGGCTTATAGTTTTAAACAACTTTGCCAAGGCAGCACTAGAAGAAAAAAAAAACTCTATAATTATTTAAATTAATTTTAGATATGTGACATAAATAATATCATGACAATATTCTAATTAAAATCATATGTTAGGGGTGCAAGTCGAGCAGGTAAATCCTAGCCCAGTTCGAACTCGATCCGAAAAATTACAGGCTTGAACAAAAATATATGATACCCAAACCTGATTTGAACTGGAATTGTCACTACTTAGAACTATATATTTTATACCTTAATTAATAAGAACCGTTGGATTTCAAATATGTAAATGAT
Organism: Nyssa sinensis; assembly: GCA_008638375.1. Lineage (NCBI taxonomy): Eukaryota > Viridiplantae > Streptophyta > Magnoliopsida > Cornales > Nyssaceae > Nyssa > Nyssa sinensis. Next base: position 42,622,020 of record CM018033.1, read on the forward strand.
CATGATCGTTCATTCTATTAATATTTAAAACATGTAATATTTATTTTATAATCTAATTGTATTCACCTTTTAAAATTTATTTTTTTAATGAAAATCTTTACTATTTTGTTTTTAAAATATGCATGAAACTCGAATTCGAAATTCGACTAAACTCCAAAAAATTTTGAAAAAACTCGAATGTTTGGATATTGGAGAAAAATTTGATACTAGGCATTTCTTGTTGGATTCGGGCTCGAGTTTATTCTTCGGGTTATTCTCAAGCTCAGACTTAATAACTTGTATTGCGGGTTGGGCGTAGTCAAGGCTCAAGTTCGAGACTCCGCCCAACCAAATTACAACCCTATATGTCACATGTAAAATACTAATTTGAATGAACCTAAGATTTTTACATAGCGTAATGTTATTTTTATCATGATGTTTTATCAAAAAATTTTACGTGTTGGTATGATTGTTCAAGTACTAGTTAATATAATTTTTTAATATGTTCGAATGTTAATTAATAAAATATTTTAATATTAAATAATAAATCGTATTAATGCTAAGTAATGCATGTGAGCTGAAGATTTAAAGTATGCATTCACTGACATTTTTATATATCAAAAAATTATAGCGTATATTAAGAAATTTCATTTACAGAACCGCAGAAAAAAGTTGGTAGGCTGGTGAAACAATCCCTCATTCTTCCCACATGACAGTTGAAACAAAACAGTACATGGATAGTGAATACAACCTAAGACGGCTCAAATTCGTGTTCCCACTCACTCGAATTCCTGTGTCTCTATATTCTTCTACTTTATAAAATATTAACTCTTTTCTTATGATACCAGAAATTCTGCTAGAATCGCCATCATCTCCAAAATTCAAAAATCTTCCCAAATTAAACTACAAATAAAAATCGATCATTACCAGTCACTCACTCAAAGATCTATCCAATACCCACATGGAAAAGCCCTTGATTAACGCTACCAGTGATGTTGATTTTCCATTAAAGTCCCCACCGTCAAGCTTTCACTTCGCCAACGGTATTAACAACACTCGCACACCATTCCAACTCTCCGATATAGAGATGGTGGCCTTACGCTCTCTCACCTACACCAGTCTCAGAGACCTCTTGCCGGCGTCGCCGCCGCCCATTATGTCGCCGACGTATAATCGGGGAGATAGCTGGCGCGAGATTCCAATCAAGGACCCTCTCCTGAAGCACGCCGCTTGGGCATACCTTCAGCCAATGATGACGCCGGCTGAGTCCGACGACCGGAGTTACTTTTGGAAGTTGATGGACAAGTGTTGTGGACGGTGCGGGTGCGGGTTGTTTGGGTGCTTTGGAGGATTCTTCAACGACGTCAACACGTCGATCAAGAAGTTGTTTACGGATGGTGAGTCGGAGAATGAATATGAAGACGAAGACGATAAAGTTGACTGACACCAAAGAAGCTTTTTGAAGCTTTGTTTTGACTGGTGGATAGAGTTTCTATTTGTAATTTTGTATATATAGAAATTTCTGTTTTAATTCTTTTCAATTAATGATTTTTTTTTTGGTGGGTGACTTGTAAAAAGAATATAGAAATTTTGTCCCTAGGAACAAAATTACTCAATATTTTATGGAGAAATAATTCATTTATATTTGTTTTTTCTTTAAAAAAATTTACTTGTCTTTTTTTTTTCTTCTTCTCTTTGTTTGTTGATTTTTAAGTGCACGTCTCACATTTTTTTGTACTTTAGTTTTTGTATTTGCATTTATATTGTAAAATTTATCTTAAAAAACATGCTTCAGTGTTTGCTCAAATTTTTAAAAATATTTTTATATTAATTTTATTTTTTAAAATAGACAATTTTTTTTTCCAAAACTTACTTTTGTACATATATGGAGAAGAAATTTCAAATCATCACTAGATTCAATACAGACTATTAGTGTATTTTTTTTCCCATGATTTGATTAATTATTATAATGAAAATGAACAGAGAGGAAAAAAAATATTCTTAGAAATTACCTCAATAATTATGTGACATTTCAAGTTAAATATAATCAAGGGCATGTTAAGTTTCATCCTCTACTTTCCTTTCTTTACCTAATATTTCTCTTCTTGTCATTTTTTTAAAAATGATTTTTTTCCTTCTATGAAACGACAGCCAAATGATGACACCTTTCATTCTACCCCTTGTGGATTTCTTTATGTATTTCATTAATTTGTCATTAAATGTAATGTGGTAAAGTATAAATTTCATTGTACTTAAAAAAAAAATAAAAAAAATTTAAAATTTACTGCCATACATTTTATATAAATGTAACGTAGCTATCTACCAGAATTACTACAGTCCAACAATGAGAAAAGTGACTTGGGACAAAATTTGCAGTGATGACACCAAACACTACAAAAAAAAAATCAACTTTTCAGGACAGTCCCTCTGATTTTGTTGAGCGGGAAGGGGCGTTGGATGGAAGGGTTGGTGTTAAAATGTTGTACTACTAATCCCGAGGTAGCTGGTCTGGCAAAGGCAAATTGTGAAATTTAAAATGGAATTGGAAACATGTGGAAACATAACTTAAAATTTATTTATTTATACAAATAAACCTATTTATTGAATATTTGTACATGTTTAAGGTATATACATCATATTCATGATAAATGATACTAATTCATGATTAATGACATAATAGATATATACTATGTAATATTCACGAATTAGATAATTTGACACAAGTTGCATATAAAATAAAAATTAAAACAAATAACGATTTAAACCTATTATAATTAGTAACTTAGTATTAAAATAGTTGTTTCTCTACACTTTATTTTCCCTACTACTTTTCTATTATTTTAGGAAAAATAATAGAAATATATCTTCTTGTAATTTTGAGTCTTAATCTTTAAAAAATAAATGAATATTATTTTTTACTAACTTCTAGAATTATTGTTGATATAAAAGAAATGTTTCCTCTGATTCGGTATGTTTCTACTAGTTTCGGTATATTTCCACGGAAACAATTTTGTTTCCGTGGAAACATGTGAATTTCGATATTCTACTAGTGTTTCGTTTCGGTTTCCTGAGAAACGGAAACGTTTCGGCCGTTTCGATGGAAAAGAAACGAAACTTTGATCCTTGATGGGTTAGATGTATACCATATTATTTTTGTAAACAGAGAAACTATGTCAACAATAGATACCTGATAGGAAAAACTCCAAAGCAATAATCGTGTCACTTACATGTGTGTGTAGCTAAGATCACATGGGCGTACGGGTGACACCACAGCTGTACCCAAGACATTTTGGGTGTATGTGTATTTATTCGGAGGACTCTGGCGAGATCTTTAATTAGAATTTTGTTTATCCTGCAGTTCCATGTATTTTATGTGTGGTTGTCATGTAAAGTTTTTAATTTTGCTTATTTATTTATTCTATGTGTATTTCATGCGCCATTGTTTAATGCTGACATTAAATGTTATGACAGCGAAATGGCTCAAGACTTTCTAAAACATCATATTTGTTACATAATTGCAGTGATTAGGGATTGTCAGCATAGTGGAACTATTTTGTGCTTGCTTTTATGCTCTTCCTTTTTACCCCCAACACAATATTATCCAAGGAAAAAGCCATGATTCACAACTTTTCAAAAGATTTGGGAAAATGTTAGAGATGTCTAATTTATGTATCTAATTGTATTTTGAATATGATACTTTTAAGTCTTATAAGATGTGATTTCTAAAATTACCATATCTTGATACATTACATTAAAAATACAATTAGAGATATAAATTGAAAATCTCTAACATTACTCCATTTTGTGCAACATACTATGTGACTGACCAGTCTCAAAGTTGTTAGATTGACCCTTTGAAAATGTTATGTTTATGTCTTTGTTATTTCTAACAGTAACTCATCATGGGGCCTATGCTTTCTTTTAACATGTTTTGTGGCTTGATCTTATGGAAAATTCATGACCCCATAGTAGTTGGAAGCATTTTCCTTCACTATAATATTTTGCTATGAAATGATGGATTGCATATTCACAAAAAATCATTTGGCCAGCCATGTTTCCTCCCAGAAATTGATCTATCACATTCTCCATTTCGGAAACTCTAGGTAAATAAAATTTCAGCTAGAATTAGCTTGAAAAGTTCCTCAGAAAATAATTGAGGCCTCTAAACCAACTGCCATGCAAGGATGCCAGGTTAAGTGGCAAGTAACTCTGTTTCTCCTTTGAGGAAATATACAAATACATTAAGAAATTTTTTACATTGTTACTATCTCTTGCTAGGCTAGTTCACAGCTATCATAGATACATAAAGAACAACTGTGGTCACCAATAATCTCCACATGAGCAATGACCATCTCTAAAAGTGGTGATAAATCTTTGGATCTCCCACTACTATCTCTCTTTTGGTAAACTTAGAAATCTTCTTTGCAGCACTATGGCAATCTTCACATATTCTGATGTTTTTTCTAACAAGAACAGGGTTTCCAATTTTCAGTGGAGATCAAGCCTAAACAAATTGCTAATCTCACACTGTGACACTCTGGCGCGTTCATTCTTTTTCTTACCAAATCTAGCGGTCTGAACTTGGTGAGACTATGAACATAAATGTCTTCCCCTATCTCCCTCAAGATAATATCTAACACAGTTGTAGATCATGTCAATTTTGATGTGGGACCTCTCCTGATTTGTGAAACTGTAAATTCTGTCACTAATCTCAACCATGCTGTACCCAATGGTTTTCTCCAACCCTTCTTTCCTCATAAGACTGTTTAATCTGCTCTACATCTTCCCACCTTCCAACTTCAGCATACATATTGGAAAGTAAGATAGTAGCAGCCAGTATTATCATGTTCCAAGGATAATATGTGCTTAGCCTGCAAGTTCAGCTAATTCTATATTTTTGGTGTGTCTACTTGCAGCCAGCAGAGATCCCCATATCCTGGCAGTTGGGGCCAAAGGCATTTTATCAATGAAATGCTTGGCCAGGTCAAGATTTCCAGTGCGACCGAGAAGATCAAGCATACAACCATAGTGCTCTATTCCGGGATCAATACCATAATCTCTTTTCATTGAGTAGAAGTATTCCCATCCTTCATCCAGCAAGCCAGCAATGCTGCAAGATGATAATAGAGAAACAAAAGTACTCCCGTTGGGTTTGATGCCCTCTCCCCTCATCTTAGAGAACAATCTAATTGAACTTGCTCCAAATCCATGAATAGCATAAGCCATAATGATTGTATTCCATGAAATGACATCCTTTAACAACATGCCATCGAAAATTTCTCGTGCATTCTGGATATCTCCACATTTTGCATACATGTAAATAATTGAATTTGAGATGAAGGTATTTGATCCAAAATTGAATTTCATGATGTAACCATGGATTTGCTTCCCCTCCCTCAGCAACGCAATTTCAGCATAGGCAGGTAGGATACTAGAAATTGTCATTGCATCTGGATTAAAAGGCTCATTCCATAGGTTTTGGAACAGTTCCAAGGCTTCACTGTTATGCCCATTCTGTACAAAAGCTGCAATCATAGCATTCCATGATATCAAATTTCTTTCCCTCATGTGACCAAAGATACATTCGGACGGTTTTAGCTCTCCGCACTTTCCATACATGTCAATTAGAGCAGTTTCCAAAATTAAATGAGGGAGAAACCCTTTTCTAATGGCATGGCAGTGGATAGATTTACCTTCCAAGAGAGCTCCTATTTGTGCACAAGAGGGGAGCAAGTTAATCAGTGTGATCACATCAGGACTCAAGTGATCATCCTCTTGCATCTTTTTCAAGCAAGCAAATGACTCAAGCGGATGTCCATTTAGAGTATATCCACCTATCATAGCATTCCAAACCACAATATTTTTTTGAGAAATTATATTAAACAACATCTTTGCATAGTCCACCTTACCACATTTTCCATACATGTCAATAAGTGATGTCTGAATCATGAGATCCAAGTCAAACCCATTTCTGATCACTTGGGAATGAATTTCCTTCCCATTCAGCAACCAACACTCAAGAGAACAAGCACCAAGAGCGCTGATCATGCTGAACCTGTCCGGTTTCAGTCCAAATTCCTGCATTTCACGGAAACATATCAATGAACTCCAACCATCACCGACTGAAACATAACCACTAATCATAGAATTCCAAGAAACCAAGTCTCTAACCAGCATATCTTCAAACACTTTCTCTGCAAGCACAATACACCCAAGTTTCGCATACATAACTATAAGGGAATTACATATGTAAATGTCTAAATCAAACCCAGTCTTAATAAGCGTCGAATGAACCTTTTGTCCTTCCATCAAAGAAAATGACCCAGTACACGCCTTGATCACAAATGGGTAGGTAAAATTGTCGGCTTGCACTCCTTCAAATTGCATTCGATAATAAAAATCAATGGCCTTTTGAAAAGACCCATTGTCGGTTAATCCCCTGATGACTACATTCCAAATGAAGGGGTCGCATTTATTCATATTCTCAAACAGATAGAGTGCATCTTCCATAGACCCAGAATTCGAATACGAACTAAGAGCTCGTATGAGCGAAAGATTGTTCTGCTCAATCGAAGTTTTTACTGTCTTTGATTTGCGAGCAGATTTGGAGATCAGCTGCTTAGGTAGTGCGGTTATGGCTCTGGACAGTTTTGAAAGCCTTCACACTTCTGGGCGAGATACTTTCTCGAACGTTGTACTCGCAGGAGAAGTTGAGAGCTAACACTGTAGTAGCCATCTTCGAATGGACAGCTTCAAAAATAGAAGTAGCCATTAAAGAAACATGGAGTTTCTTCTCTTTTCTTTCTGGCGGGAGAAAAGTGGAATTTTTAATATCGTTCTGTGTCTTACAAATCGTTCCTGGCGCGCGGGAGGGCTATCCGCTCGTTCATCCTACGGACAAGTAGAAACATGGAACGTGTTTCTCTATTTGTCGGTGCGGGTATGTTTTAGATACGTTGGAGCATATCCAACCCTGCTAGCTATTTTGACTAATTATTTTAATTAAAAAAATTTTAATTTTATTTTAATTAGTCATTTTTTGAGAATCAATTCATGTTATTTATTTTTGTTTAGGAGAAAAAAAAAAAAAAAAATCAATGCATTGGAGGGACCACCAGACTTTTTTTTACATGTCAGGGTGCCTGGCTTTCGCTTTACAATCGGTAAAACCGCTGCTTCAAATAGGTAGTGTTTGGAAAGCTTCTCTACAAGCAGCAAATTACATTTGAAAAAAAATAAAAATAATATAGATGCACTTTTAAAAACTTTGGCCAAATGACTAAACACGTTTTCTAGTTCATACAAATGCAAGATTAGGAATGCAAAAAGTACAGTAACATACATTAGTTTTCTAGAATTAGATTATTCCAGTTGGAGGATTGTAAGTCTTAATTAGAAATATTCTATTATTGATAACAAAATTTTAGAGTACTTTTGCTCTCTTTGTGAATTCAAGGTTTTGTCTCATTTATTCAAAAATTGCATTTATTAAAACAATATTTAAGCCATATTTGCCGCAATGAGAGGAGAGAAGAGAATCATGGGGGAGGACATTGGTTTTTTCAACGCTACTATTTGTAATGGAGGGGAATTCTACCCCGGAAAGGAGACAGGATTTTTAATGACTACTCACTTTTCGAAACATACTCTTATCTTTTATCCGATTGTCCCTGCGTCACAGCCCATCTCCCATACTTGAATAAGGTGCAAATCTCTTGATCAGCATCAAAGAATTGGCACTCAGTTACTAGTTGATTTCTAATGATTTGACACAAATTGGAAAAATCATCAAAATATGGTGGCAAAACAACTTTAAATTAGGTTGGTCCAGGACAAATTAAAAAGAAAAAGGAATTAATGAACCCAAATTCAAATAGATGATTGGCTTCACTTTTAAGTGCCCATGATTTCCACTTTCATGATTTTAAGAGAGACTATGCAAATGTAAGTCAGCTCTACATTTTTTTGGTGGATAAAGGAAAACTAAAACAACAAAACAGCCTCAGTACAAGGATCTCAAAAACGAAACACCACTTGAATCAGCCAACATCAAGGTGGCCAAACTGGGAGGCCATCTAATAAGCTCTACATTTAAATCGTATGTCAATCCTTTTCTTCTGTTATACTTAGATGTCAACATGTTAAAAGTACATGTCGCATAAGATTTTCAGTTGAGTTCAAAGTTCCTCCGGAATGCTCTGGAGAGCCGGCCTCCAAGAACTCCGGCGACTCCCCTTCACTTGACTGGCTCTCCAAAGATGCCTTCTCCTCATAAGATTCAACCGCTGTTCCAAGGACAGCGACGGTGAGGTTGAAACAGATGATTGACGAACGTTGTTCTTCCCACCTCTCATCACTTCTAGCATTTGCTTTAGATCCTGTTTCTTCACCACAATTTTCATCCTCACCACCCCATCTTCAGCAGTACTGCGAGAAACAACACCTCCACTGGCTCCTGCAATGGCATCCAAGATGTTGTTCCTCGCGGTTTTTTTGATTCCGAGCTCTTGAAGTTCGAAATTCTCTCTTTGGTGAGGCCTTGCAGTCTTCTGCAACCTTCAACTCCATCTTTCCTTGTTATATGGATCACTGGTCATCTATCTTGAATCTTATATAGTGACAGGATGAACCCAAGAATGCCAATAAATAATGTTTGGGAGTTCGGTTGATTAAAAATGACTTTTTGAATACAAACTCATGACATACCAAACTGGGTCTTATTTGTCAACGAAGAGGGTCCTTTACGTGTAATGTCAAGCTAACAAAGTAATGCTTCTGGATTAATATATCGATTATATAATACATTTTCGTTAATTGTTTTCTGATATAAGAGGTAATGTATTGATTTCCACACCGGACGGCTCACATGCAAAGCCGAATGTTGCGCAGGATTGATATGAAAAGAACGCGTATGCGTGAAATGGAGATTGAAGGAACTGTTTATATTATTATCTCAGGTTGATAGCATTCGTTGGATAACAGAGCAGGGGACGGTTATAGAATGATGAAGAAATAGGCGGCGTTAATAAAAAGGGACAGGTTAGTGCACAAGATTCCTACAATTGTGAAATTTGAGATATTAAATTTACACAACACTATCCTCACAAACTAAGAAATTGTTTTCACGACTCAATAGATAACATTAGATGGATAACAGAGTAGTACATGATTATGGAATGATGAGAACTAGGTGGCGTTAATGAAAAAAGAAAAAATTAATTCGTTGCACAAAACTTAAGTCATCGTGGCCTTTGAAAGAGTTACATGTACGCAACTTTATTCTTGCAAATGAAAAGATTGTTTCTGTACCTCAAATTCATGACTGATAAGTTACAATAAAGCAATCTTATTATTGTGCCAAGAGCCGCTCTTAAAAGAAGTACACCGCAGATTTTGAGGAAGATTAGGTAGCATTAAACCAAGTAATTAGGAAAATTATTTATTGAGCTAGGAGCATTCGTCCTTACTAATGAGGAGTTATCACATATGAAAGATGTTGACAGACACTTGTGACAACTCTTCATTGATTAGTGCACAAGATTCCTACAATTCTAAAATTTGAGAGAGTAAATTGTACACAACTCTATCTCCACAAACCAAGAAACTATTTCCTGCAACTCGATAGATGAACAACAAAGTAGTGCACAGTAATAGAATGATGAGAAATAAGTAGTGTTAATGAAAAAAAAGATTAGTCTAGTATACGAAACTTCCATTATTGTGAATTTTGGGAGAGTTACTTGTAGCGCAATCTTATTCCCTGCATATGGATAGACTGTTTTTGTATCTTGAATTCAGTGACCAACAAGTCGTAATAGAACAACCTTACTGTTGCGCCAAGAACCTCTCTTAAAAGAATAACACCGTAGAGTCTAAGAAGAGTTAGGTAGTATTAAACCAGATAATTAGAAAAATTATTTATTAAGTCAGGACCATGCTATGAGAGACGTTGGCAGACACTTGTAGCAACTCCTCATTGGTTGGGGACCCGGCTCAATGAATAACAGCCCGCTGATTATGCCGGTGAGAGCATTTGGACCCTGACCCTCATTTGCTGGTCCTACTAGGGCAAATTTTCAATGCCTATCAGATGCATACAGCCTGTTTTTCTGATTATATCTAATCTTGTAACCAACTTAATTTCGTGATTCCTATTGTTTGTTTGTTATAATTTATATGAGGTTCTTTTTGCTCTAAAAAATGATTTAACAAGAATAAGAACCTAACACTGTTCATTCCTTCTGTTGTCACTTCGTTTTGACTGCATTTGGCGGACCGTATTTTGCGCAGCCAAAATGTATATTCAAAGAAATACAACGGTAAGCGGGTGCAAAATGTAGTTTTATATATCATTGTTAGTTACAAGAATTCAATAAAAACTAAAAAAAGGGAAGGAAGAACATGCATATACGAATCTTTTGAAGCAAAAAAGGTGGAGGCAAAAACTGAATTTGAAGATGCTTGTTGGTTTTGGTTGGGAGAGAATGACACAATTCACCTGAATTCAATTTCTTGAGCTTTAAGGTCTTCTTCATCTAGCTATAGTTCCTATTTTAAAAGGAAAGAGGAATCAAAAGTTATTGGAAGAACTTGTTAAGTTATGCTACTTCTAACAGTTGAGAGTTTTTAAAGAAGTTGGCCATCCAGACCTAAATTTGAAAAAGACAGTTACTTCAAAAGCCCCCTTTTGCTAGCCTGTCAGCCCGGGGAAGTCATTATAGAGATGTTTGGAGATATAAGCAAAACATGAAACACCAACAATGGATGAGACAACCATAATAGATGATGCATGTATCTTTGCCATTTATCCAAGCACCTAGTGATCACCTAATAGATAATGCATGTATCCTCACAACGTATATTACGTTTTAGCTAGTCGGCTGGGCTCCTCGCTACAATGCTTTATTTTTCAAAATTTAGTGTATAAAAAGCGTTGTATAATGAAAGTTCAAACCCATACTATAAGTATCTTGAGATCTTAGTTCTCCAAGAATGTGAGATACCACATTAACTCCTTTTTTTCTTTTCTAACGGACAAATCACTCTCCCAATGAATCTAATCATACCATTCCATTATATTGATAATATCAAAAAAAAAAATTGTTCATTACTATAATCATCATATGACTGGTACGACCGGTATACCTCCCACCATTGTTTTACGACATCTCTCTTTCAAGGAGATAGTGGGGTTTGACTCCCTGTGAGAGGGTACTATATGGAAAGTGGTATCCATGTCGCAATAGAAAGTTAAGATCTTAAGGCGCTTATAAGTGTGTGTTTAAACTTTCATTGTACAAAAGTGGTAGTATTAGGGCCTTCAACTATTGTTCTTGAGAAATGACTTGATCTGCCCCATTCCTTGAAAGAAGTTTTTATGTGATCCCTTTATCTTCAGTTGCTTATATGCTTGTGTTTAAACTTTTATTTTACAAAAGTGGTTGTATTAGGGTCTTTAGCTATTGTTCTTGAGAAATGATTTGGTCTGGCCTATACTTTGAAAGAAGAAATGATTTGGTCTGGCTTATTCTTTGAAAGAAGTTTTTCTGTGATCCCATTATCTTGAGAAAATGTGTTTAAACTTTCATTGTACAATGTATTTTCTAGCTTAAGTCCAAAAATACAAACTTGTGTAACAAGGAGTTAAGCCTTTGGTCAAAGTGGAAAATATTAAATAGTAATGTGGAGTTGGGTATTTACTATTAGCATTAGAGTCTCCTCTGAAATGATGGAGAAGCCCCTAATATATACGCTAGTGGATAGCTGGAAGATTGGATTTCTATTGACCCCACTAGAAAGTGTGATCCGATAGGGAGAGGGGGTGAAACTAAAATCTAACGTTTGCTAACGTTTTTTATTTTTAGTTTTCAATTTTCTGAAAACGAAAACTGATTTCTATTTATTTTGTTAGAAAAACAAATACAGAAAACACATTTGGTACAACAATACTACTTTTTTTTAAAAAAATGAAAATAAAAATAGAAAATATGTTTGATAACTAATATAACATCAAACCTAAATTCTATAATATATATTTTCAAATTGTATTTCAACACAAAATTATGTCATAAACAAATTTGTCATTTTAAAAAATTAAATTGTTGACATTTGAAAAAAAAAAATTCACATTTAGTAACAATTCTTCACTTCTAAAAAAACCTATTATAAAATTTCTTACATTATTTTATAAATTCTTAGCAAACTCTTAAGCTGTGTTAAAAATTTTTGAATTTCGAGTCAAGTTATTAAAAGGTACAATGTAGAACAAGTTTCTGAAAGTGATTTATGTTTAATGGAGATTGACACTGAGAATAATAATGGTAATGTAGCTACTACTGTCGAAGATACAGAGGCTTAAGGCAGAGAAGATAACTTGGGTGCTTTTAAGTGTCGATTTAAACTTTAGTGCTCGTTTAGATGAATAAAGAAAAAATACAGTTTGAATTAAAATGTGATTTGAATAAATAATTGTAAAAAAATATTGTTTGAATTAAGTTATTTAGTGTTTTAATAAATGTATTTGATAAATACTTAGATGATATTGTAATATTTAGATCAATTATTAATAAGTGTCACTAAATTATTTTAAAAAAAAACTTTATTGAAACTACTTTTTAAAAAAATCTGTTTTACGTTAAGTGCACTCAATCAGTCGAACCAAACACTTATAAAATTATAAAAATCTGTTTTAAACTTAAAAAGACCATTAACTGCAGTCTATAAGTTGAATCAAACATAGCCTTAATGTCTTAAAGGGCCAGCTCATTAACCAAAGTAAATAATATTGTCCAAAATACCTTACCTTGATGTCTAGTCAAACCAAAATGTCCTCCATATTCTATTTCACATTCAAGTTTTTCTTCTTTCCAAGTTCTTTTCCTGTAACTGGAAATTCTTGGTTTTAAGTACTATACCATAAGCAAGCCTCTAACAGAATGAACACACCTACCACAAATTTCACCATATCTGGTAAACAAAAATATAGACACCTTAGGTCCTCAACCACTGAATTCATGTCCCCTAAATCAACTTATAGGATCAACCTAATGATCCCCATTCAGCTTCTTCGCATCTTCCCTGCAATGAAGTTGCACTAAAGTGGAATAAGAATTTTCACGATCAACCTTATGATCTCTTGCAAAACGCTCTAATTTTCTCTGGTTGATCCCAAGTTCATCATGAGAGGGTAGACCTTACAATTGTGGTAACAGTGACTAAGCATTCTCTATGACTACAAGCTTGTTCTTGGCCGATTGAAGAGCTTCATCAAGTTCCTCAATGATGTGAAGAAGTTGGACCTTGTCATCACTTGGAGTTCTTGGCCACCATAAGTGGCTGTGGCCTACGCAACAAAGTGGGTTGTTTGGAGTTGGTGTTAAAGTTTTGAGTTTTGTGATGAAAGGGAGGGTGAGGAATCAAGAAGACGAGAACAAAGGGCTAGTGTAGGGGAAGATACAAAGATGAAGGCAGCCAAGACAGCAAGTTCGTGGTTGCAACCACGCACACACAGTTGAATAGTTAGTGTAGAGTCGGAAAATATTCTTGGAGACTCAAAGCAACAGTCACAGTAGGAAACAAGTTTGGAATGGGGAAGAAGAGGATGGAAGATCATAGTCCATTGGTTTGGTTAGTGATTCATGTTATCCAACTTTTTTGGTAGTAATATTTTTCTAAGCAAACAAGTGTCCTCTAACCATGTTGGTTCTTTATATGGCCTACAATGGAATCTGTACATGGTAAATCCTATCTCTTTCATGCTGATATCTAAAGCAGATAGGTAACAAAACCCATTTAGAGAGTTGATTGGATAGAAAGTAAATTAGGGTGCTTTCTGCAAGTCCTTAAACTGCTTAAACCTGTTAACTTATCGTCCACAGTTGAAGGTTAGAGACTGGAAAAAAATACAATGAGTTAGCAGAAAACAATGAGCTTGGCTGGTAATCTGGTTCCATGTAAGAAATGAGCTCGAACTATATTACCGAATAGAGGAAAATGATACATTGGGAATGCACTAAGTTAGAAGAGTGATGTGGTGGAAAGGCTGAATTAGTTCAGAAACTAAAGTACTGGAACAGCAATTTCTTTAACAGTTCCCAAAAAAAAGTTAAAAGTGTCAAGTGGCCTTTGGGGTGGGAAATGAAAAAGTATAGTTTTTAAAGTGGTTAATCTACACCTTCACAGAAAGGAACCTGTTCTTAATTTTTTTAACCAGTAAGACATCCTGATCAATGCTATGCTGCATGGATAAATTAAACTTGAGTGGAGACATCCTAATCCGTAATTGGAAAATGCATTTCTACACAACCAACCAGACAATGTGGAAAGCTCACACATATAGACAAAAGGGAGGAGTAAAGGTAACACATATTTAAATCAAAAGTATCCACCCCACCTTGGTGGAATCATAGTAAAGACGTCTCATGCTGAAGGACAGGGTGGGGTAAGCAAGTGGAATATTGGGAGATCCAAATTTCACATTGGAGTGTGATATTCTTTGGGGCCCTATATAAAACCAAAAAGATCTTGTTGAGAGGAACAAAGATACACATGCTAAACAGTAAAACAATGGGAAGGCCCGCTTCCTAGATCTGATAGCAACAACAGCCAGCCATGCCAACCAAGTTCTGGACAGGTCATGTGCTTCTTATGAGTCATCTGTCCCCTACTTTCCCCTGCATTGCTTACATCCAACCAGAATGAAAGTGAAAAAACCAGATCTAAGCTAGTTCCTATTCTCCAATCTTTCAATATTATCATAACATTTAGGCAAATCCTTTCATATCTAGGTACCCATAAGCTTTCTTGGAATTTCCTACAGCTTTTGACACAACTTCTTACCAAGTTCTTTAGGCTTTACAATGATCAAACAAATGTCTTCCCATTCCACAATTTAAGGTCAAACTTACTGTTTTTGTTCTCCATGCTGTTATAGATCCTATTCCTACTTTTCGAACTGGAAAGTACATGCAAAACTCAAAATTAAATAGATTGAAAAAAAAAATTTATCCCTCCAATCTCCAAGTCCTTGTTGCCTTAGCCATCCAAAGCACACATAAAGCACGAAAGGACCACCTCACATGACTCATCTGTGAGACTGTGTTACAGCCAACCGTATCACATGCCATGACTAAATAATTTATTGATAGCAAAGACAACTACGGTGGTCTACAGTTATTCACCAGCATCATTTGCAGCTCAAACTTGAGTAAACCCACCAATTTGTGACCCAATCAACTCAATTTACAGGAAATGCTGGATTTGCTCAAGTTCAAAGAGTAAGCCCTGTCAAAAATTCTAACATTATCTCATTTAAAACGCAAGTTTCTCATAACTCAAAATAAAATAACTGAACATCATTCAAAGTTCAAAATTCAAAATTACATTAACCCGTAAGCTAAGTTAGAGGAAGTTTTCCAATAAGACCCAGGACATTGTCAAATTTTCAAGTTATATATCAACTACTACAAGATGGTCCCATCGACTTCAATATTCAAAGCCCCCAATCCAACA
This sequence comes from Nyssa sinensis, assembly GCA_008638375.1. Lineage (NCBI taxonomy): Eukaryota > Viridiplantae > Streptophyta > Magnoliopsida > Cornales > Nyssaceae > Nyssa > Nyssa sinensis. Next base: position 42,637,509 of record CM018033.1, read on the forward strand.
TCAATAATTAATCTAAAATTAATAAACAGTTCAATCAAAAGAGAGTAAATTGAACTCAAAAGACGATAACAACATCAAATTAAAACCGATAAATTCAACACAAAAAAAAAAACAGAATTTAAAAGAAAGACAGCATGATAAAAAACCTCCATGATCTCTAACGCAGCATCTATGCCGAAGGCAAAGAAGTCTTCTTTTCCGGTTTTCTGCAGAGGATCATGTGCATTGGAGTGAAAATTCCAGTATCTCCCCCTCTAGTCAGATAATCAGCGGTTTTGAACAGCATCTCATGAACATCCACAACACCTTTAGGCGCAATCCCTAACCACGCGAGTACTGTAACCAAAATGTGGTTCCTCCAGTACGCAATCCTTCCCATCTTCAGCCTCAACCACCATGGTTTTGCCGGTGGTTTCGCCAAATCTCTCTCTTTCACCACCTCAAACCCTACGTTTCTCGCAATCTCAGCAATATCACTGTAACTTCTCAATCCAGGCAATGCGTCTCCTCTCTCGATTCCCTGAATAATCTCAACGTGTTCTGGATCATCCGCATGATACAATTCCGTTGTTACCCATTCATACGATACATACATTGTTCCGGGCTTTAACACTCTGTAAATCTCGGCATAAACTTCTTCAAGCTTTGGCGCATGACATGTCGCTTCGATTGAGTATGCCCCGTCGAAACTGTTGTCAGCGAAGGGCATTTGGAGAAAATTCCCGCACACGACTTCGCATTGCGAGTCCAAACCAGCTTTCTTGTTGTGCATACGAGCGCGATTGACTTGGTACTCGTTGATGGTGATGCCGACAACATTCGCACCCGAATGGGCGGCGATTGCACGCATCGGGCCGCCGACTCCGCACCCGGCGTCGAGAATGCGGGCGCCAGGCTTGACGTCGAGCAGATCTACCGCCATCTCTTCGTGCAGCCGAGTGGCATCCCGGTGTGATTTTCCTGGAATCGAGGGCGAAAAGTGGAAAGATTGGCCCCAACCCCACTCGTAGATGTCGGTGACAAGGTTGTAGAATGTGTCGACGAAGGCTGGGACTTTCTCGGCGGTTTCAATCTCTTTGGGGTGGCGGAAGAAGGACCAGTACTGCTTGTACTTGTCTTCGACTTTCTCGCTAGCGATGGAGCCACCGGAGAGATGGACGGCTCGTTTGCCTTTTTGCTCGGCGGAGCCGAGGACGCAGACGAACCAGTAGAGGCCGCCGGCCAGGAGCGAGGCGGTGCAGAAGAGAGTGAGAGGGTCCATGATGAGAGAGAGAGAGAGAGAGAGAGAGAGAGAGAGTGGGTGCAAAGTAGAGTGAAAGTGGGGGCTTTTTTTATGTTGGGGATTTGGGCTCTCTCCCCTCTTTCCGGTCGGCAGGGGAGTGGAGATTCGTTTTCTACGGTGTGATTAGTGTCAAACAGGTTTTGACACGTCAACTTCATAAGGGAATTATCGTGGGGTTTGTTTCCACTTAATTATAACACTTCTAAAAATATTTACAAGTACGTGACTTCTCTTTGTATATTTGAAATTCTATTGATTTTTATTTTATTTTATCTGTAAATGTATAGATATTTTTTTTTGTTAAGTTTTTTTTATTTAAAATGATAATTTTTTTTCATTTTTTTAAATTTTTTAAATTTGACTATTTTTAAAAATAAATATTAATAAAAAAATTTAAATTTATTTTTATATAAAATAAAAATAATTTATTTATCTTAAAGTTTTTCTAAATAAAAAATTCTTTAAAAGAAATTAGAAAAAATTAGTTAAAATTAGAAAAATGTAAAAATAAATAAATAAGAACATTTTTGTTATTTTGATTAAAAAAATTAACAGTAAGAAGGTATCAATATATTTTTAAGTAGTTATAATTTTAAAAACTTTAGAACAAGTCAGTATAATTTACTTGAATATTAATTACAAGTGTCTCGATATAAAACCAACTCTAATAATAAAAATTATTTTAGACCTATTAAAATTAAATTTTACCAGTACTATAGTATGAAAAAAATGATATTTTGACATTTATGCTCTAATATAAAAATGTTATTTTTTTTTAGTAGAACTAGCATTTTTTTCTACTTATCATTTTTAATCATTGAAAATAAAAAAAAATAACATCAAATCTGGACCATTGATATCTTGTAATATGAAGTGTTGATGTGAACAGTAATTACCAAACAAAAGTTATATATGGTAGAATTTTTTACTTTAATTAAATTTTGATAGAGATGAAAGTTATTAGTAGAATATAATTTTTTAACCGATCTATAAAAATTTAGTTTTGTTAACTCTTTTAACCTTACCATTAAAGTTGCTCTGTTGGAGTTTAAATTTGAAAGTATCAATCATAGGTCTATTACGAGATTATGTTATGTAATGAACATTTTGAAAATGATCATTAGAAAAATGTTAATGCCAGTCGTAAGTATTGTCACTTATAATTTGATTGACACATACAATACATACATCAATATTACATGTAATCACGCATTTACGTATATTATCTCGATCAATTAAATCACGAATTTTCATCCCTCACCTGATCACTATGAGTTGAGAACGATGCATGTTATAACGTGCAAGTATTGCACAACATGACTTGTTTGCTCGTATACTCATATTTTGGTACAGCATTTCAATTTACTAATTAATTTAATATTAATTAATATACTAAATTTTTTTATTAATTTTTAAATTTTATAAGGGAATAATATAATACAGTAAAATTTTTTTTTTTCTGGAAGATAGATAAAAAATATGCTAAACACACTAACTAAAAATTTTGAAAATAAGTTAAAAGGTCGAATAAAACAATAAAGGATAAAAAAAAAATCAAAACAAATGAAGAGAAATAACCAAAATTTGACAGGCGAGGCATAGTATAACAAGATTCGGACTCGTGCCAATGGACGGTGTTATGTCAAGAATTTCTTGAGTTAGACATGACACGACCTGTTGACATGAATAATTTGTCTCAAAACGAACCGGCTTAACCCGTTAACACCTTTAAGCATGAGAAAAAAAGAATTAATAGTCACTAAAACCACTATTACTAATAAATGATTAAATTTTTTAAAAATAAAACGAGACATGGTTTGAAGATAAAAGTTTCAAATTTGTGGTAAATTTTAAAATCAAATTAATTTTAAATTCTGACTCTTACAATTGAGAGTTTGGGATAGCACGTCTCACTCAAATATAGTTTCAAAATGGGTGAGACATGCTAAACTCTTAGTTTAAATTTGATTAGTCCTTTTACATAATTTGAATATTTTTGAATATCTCTTTTTTTGGGTCATATTTTTTATTTAATTCGTAAGTTTTTTATATCAATAAATTAATTATTTATCAAGAATTTTATTAATTAATATTACTTTTTTTTATTACTTCTTTAATATTAAAATTTATCATTGAACATCTAGAATAAATTTTATCGCTGTTCAAACAAATTTCTAACTCCGTCTCTGTTTATGCATCTGTGCCAAGAGATTGTCACTTTTTAGTTTAAAACTGTACGAAAGGAGCTTGTAGTAGAGGTTTTTTTTTTTTTTTTTCTTTTTACAAGGCAAGAAAGGGTCAGTGAGAGCATAATATTATGTGGAAAAAATCTCTATGACTCTATAACACCTTATATGGTAAATAGACTTGGCTGCATGATGCATCCATCTTTCACTATCAGTTTTAATTTATAGAGTTTGGATTTGTATTTTATTGTTTTTTAATCCGCTCATTCTTGCTTTGATTTGGAAACTTTTTTGGCAAATGTTTGAAAAAACAAAAAAAATTCCATGCTTTTGTAGTCCTTCACTCTAAAACTGTCCATCATCTTTACTTATAGACGTGGCTTTATAATGGCTGAGTTTTATTATAATGTTAGTAATGAAAAATTAAACTCTCAATTTCATATTTTATTAATTAAGTCATTTCCTTTAGAAAAAGACACCTTATGTCACTCAAATACAAATGTTGGTATACGGAATATTACCTAATTTTGTTTATCTGTTGATGCATTAAGGGTATTTTAAAAATTAATAAATATATTTTATTTTTTTTATTTGAATTTTATAAAAAAAAAAAAAGTTGTGTTAATGCATGTCAACATATAAACAAATTTGGTAACTTTTTTTTTTTTTAAAAAAAATGTAACACTGCTCTAATCTTAGTAATGGAATGACCGAAACATTAATGGAGGCAAGGAAACAACAAGCGCAAAAGAGAAATTATTCTTCCATATTTGAGATCCTTTTTTTTTCATATGGTGAGTTTAAGGTCTAACTTAAATTTTCTTAACCCAAACAGTCTTTATTTTTTTAATATTTTTTTCACGTGAAAACATGAAAAAAAAGAGGTTAAACTCTTATTGCTGCCATCTCACTACCCCTGTATTTTTAAAAATTTTAAATTAAATAATTTATAATATATAAATTTATTTTTTATAAAAAATTATATATTTAGATTTTAAAAATCGAGATCTATCAAATAAGACAAATAAGATCCATGTTGAATAAGAAGTTTTATATAAAAAGAAAAATCATATTTTTCAACAGAGAATTCTCTATCCACTGAATATGGATAGAGAAATTTAAAAAATTTCTTAAACAAAAAAATATTACACATGTTTTTAATAATGTATCAAACAATTTTTGTTCTTTAAAAAAGTGATAATACTTCAAATTATGTTTAAGCTTACCTAATTAATTTTTTGAGTTAATCTACAAGTTTTTAATCGAACTGATTGTAAATCAAACTCGACTAACATAATTTTTTTATATAATATTAAATTATTTTTAATATAACGTGTCAAGTTTAAATGGAAGTTAATAAATTAACAAAATTTAATATATATTTAAATTTAATTTATTTATTTATCTTACAACTAGATTTGAAATTAGTTTCTAACTGGATTGTGTTCAAAAAACTCCACTAATTTTACTACGCAAATGAAAAATAGTGTATCATATTACACGTATCATCACATCGTGAAAAAGGCACATACCCACACTACCATCCAAAAATTTCTCCTACTATTCATCATTATTTGAAAAGACCACGCCTCGTCACCGTTATACGCTCCGTCAGTTTTCTTTTTTCCTCTCCCTTTACTTTTGCAGTTTGCTTCTGCACGTCATTGGCGGGGCTAAAATCGCAGGCCCATCTCTTTCCCACTCTCATTATCACTCACATACACAAGCCATTTTTCTTGAAAGCAAAAGCAGACCAACCAAATAGATATTTAACCTCTATTTCTCCAAATGAAGTTTCTAACATTGTGTTAACGTTTGAAGGAGTAACTTACTTGTCTCATAAGGAGAGAGGACTAGCAGAAAGAAAAGTAGAGAGAGAGAGAGAGAGAGATGGAGAAGTTAGCAAGTTTGAGCCACCTCTTTGTGACGGTTTTCCTTTCCAACTTTGCCACAATCCTGGTTATTCCGGCCTTAACCGATGTCACCTTGTCCGCAGTTTGCCCTGGTCAAGTTGAATGCTCGCTTGCCATTTACCTTACCGGATTTCAACAGGCGGTATGTATATATATCTACATATACATGTATTATATATATATATATACATTTTTTTTCCCTTTCATTTTGTTTCAGTGTGCCTCTTGATCTTCTCGATTTCCTCTGCACTGTAATTCTGGTTAATTACCTGACTCATGGTCGAGTCATGGCCGCTCAACTTTTATTTTGATATTGTACACGCACGCACTCAAACTGACACAGTTTTTTTTTTTTGTTGCGCACACAATTTTTGCTTATATATTTCAGATATCTTTGCAGATTTTGAGGAAAAAATCCGAAATCCTAACCAATTGTTAGATGTAATGGTATTAAATTCCTATTAAATCTCTTTTTTCATTGTGATTATGCAAAGACTTATATTCTATTTTTTTTATTTAAATTTAAATAAATACATGATATAATAAAATTACGATCACTTGGACATTCTTATATTTTTAAAGAAAAATACTTAAATATAACCAATTTGGACACTTAGACAAGATGATGGGACTCTGTTTATTTTTAGTGACTCTGTTTTGAAATGAGAGAATAATGTGAAAAAAATCCCTTCAGCTGAAGTTCGTTCATAAAATTTAGGCTTTAAGTCCAACCAAACCAATGTTGCAGCTTCTGTGTCACTGTAGACGAGAAATATGACATTCTGTCATCCGTAAAGATGTTAATTTTTTTTAAAATAAAATATTTCATCCGAATAACTAAATATTATTAACTCCAGTACAGTCCGTGCAAAAACTTCTTCCTGTACACTTGGATAAATTAATATGGTTTGAATTTGTACACGTCGTCCAGAATGTAAGTGATAGATACCCACGTTGGCTGTACTTGCAACCTAAACTTCAAGGTTCAAACCTACCAATTAGCCGTTTACAGCCATCCAAGTATCTGCCCCCCTCATTTATCAACTTTGGTTTCATCCTTCAAAACTAGAGGACAAATCAAATTTATTACAAGACCATCCTACAATATCATCACTTTGTGGATAGAAATTTCGTGGGAAACAACACAGAAGATTTTGAAATTATTCTGATATTTGGTATTGTGAACTTTCTTTTAAATATTAATTTTGGATTCAAATTTAGATTGTGAATTGATGTGTTAGCTCTTAATTCTAAAAAATAGGGCAAATTACACTGACCTCCCCTGAGGTTTCTGATAATTACAGAAACCTCCCCTATAGTTTCTGAAATAACACTGTCCCCCTTCTGGTTTCAATGTCGGTAACAGATTCCCCCCTGCCGTTAATGACCGTTAGTTGACCTAACAGAATTTGATGACGTAAGCAATTTTTTTTGTTTAAATACCAATTTTACCCTTACAAGTCATGGTTAAATGGCAAAACTATCCTCACTTTAATAATAATTTTTTAATTAAAAAAAAAAAACAAAATTTCTTCTCTCTTCTCTCTTCCCTCTCCCTTCTCTCTTCCCTCTTTCTTCCTCTCTCTCTCTACGTTCCTTCAAAGGCATCTCTCTAGTTTTATTTCTAAAATCTTTTTCACTAAAGTTATTAATGCTTTCTAAAATTTTTTTCTTTCTAAAAAAAAAATATTTTATCTCTCTAATTTTTTTTTTCATTCTGGAAAAAAAATATTTTATCTCTCTAAATTTTTTTTTCTAATGTATCTCTAGTTTTTTTTTCTAAAATCTTTTTCACTAAAGTTATTAATGAGTTTCTTTCTAAAATTCATTTAGCTATGAAAAAAAGGTACTAAAAAATTATTTTTAAAAATTATCTCTTGAATTATTTCTGTCCAAATTTTTTTTTCTAAAACTTAATTTAAAATATTTCATTAAAATTCATTTAACTATGAAAAAAAGGTACTAAAAAATTATTTTTAAAAATTATTTCTTAAATTATCTTTGTCCAAAATTATTTTTTTAAAACTTAATTTAAAATATTTCATAAATTAATTGTCCCTCTAAACATGAAAGTCTCTGTGTAAATTTATTACTTCCTTAACACAAGTACCAGGCCATTGCAAATCTTATTGACTTTGTTCGTATGGATACCAATTTTGAGAGAAGGAGAAGTGTACAGATTTATTACTTCAGATAAGAGGGTCTCTTCTTCCTCACTCCACGCATTGCCTCAAGGTACTTTAAGCAGGACAAAATTCATAACAGCAGCAACCTTCACGGCCCACAAACTTCCTCCCCATCTCAGCAAGAATTCCATCTTCCATCTTATTTATTGTTTCCATCTTCTTCCAGCAGCTTCTTGCTAGAAGCTTCCCCCAACTTGTTTGTGTGTGTGTATATATATATATACACTACATGCATTACCCTTCCTCTGCAAAATGGAAACCCATCTTTCTGCATTTGTTTCAACAACTAAACCCAAAATATACACCAAAAACAATAAATAAACAAAACCCAACATCCAAAAACAAGAGATTTTAAAATAAAAAACCAGAAATTTCTCTCTCTTCCCTCTTACTTTCAATTTCCAATTGCACAGAACCGAACCCCTTTTTCTTTTCTGTTCCCTTATTTGTTTCAATCTCATCGCAAATTATTTTTCCATAGCCGGTGCCATGGATGCAAACCAAGCATGCTCATCGGGCAATCCTTCATCTTCTTCATCTCCGTGGACCTACCATGTGTTCTTGAGTTTCAAAGGCCAAGACACCCGCCACGGCTTCACCCACTGCCTCTATCAGGCGCTGCTTCATGCCGGAATCCACACCTTCCTAGACGAAGACGAAATCTCCAAGGGCCAAGACATCTCTTCGAGGCTCTTTTTCCTTGAATCTTTTTTTGGAGAACACCAGAAACAACCAGTTTTCCGAGGCGGAGACAGAGACTCCATTGACAAATTCGAAGAATTTGAAGGAGATAAAAATGACCCGGATCGCGATTTTGATTTCAAACCTTTTTTTTCCATCTGGGTTTTCCTTCATAGGCGAGAAAATCGCGTCTCCGATTGATGAATTGGACGATTTTGAAGGTGAAGAAATAGACCTAGATTGCGATTCCGATTTCAAACCCCAGGAGAACCAAAAATGAAGAAGGTAAAATAATAAACCTAAAGGATACATGGGTGGTGGCTATGGCGTCGGTGACATGCGGTGGTGGTGGAGCGGCCATGGGTGGTGGTGACCGCGGCAATTTTGGCCGATGTTGTTGTGGGCAGAGAAAATAAGAGAGAGAAGGAAGTGAAATGGAGTGGGAGTGGGAAGAGAGAGAGAGAAAATAAAGAAGAAAAAATAAAATAAATATTATTAAAATATAAGGGTAATTTGGTAAACAGGCTAACTCTGTTAACGCCGTTTGAAGACAAATTCTGACAGGGGGGACAGTGTTATTTTTGAAACTATAAGGGAGGTTTCTGTAATTGTCAAAAACCTCAGGGGAGGTAAATGTAATTATCTCTAAAAAATATAAACTGGTAAGCTAAATAAGTAAATATATTTACATACATGCAAAGGCGGAATCACTTATAAACCTGGCCAGGCTCTAAGTCTCCTCAAAATTTAGGTCTTTTTTTTTTTCATAAATGTAAAATTTTTGGCTATTTTAAAATTAGTCCATTCTAAAATTCAGCTACCGTATAATTTTTGTTCATTATTTTTTTCATTTCTCACACAAAATGATAATTCGTTAATTCAAAATTTTTGTCCAATTCAATCTTTACGCATCACTTGTCTCGTTTTTTACCTCAAAATTTCACCTAAAATTTTCTAACCTCACTCTAATTTTTTTTTCGGTTCCGCCCTTGTTTGCATGTTAAAAATAAAGTGGGATCTAAGTATTCATTTTAAAGAACCAAGGTCATATCCAATCGATACAAATGCCGTGAATTCCATTTCTATTTACCACATCCTTGTATAAAAAAACAGTATTCTTTCTTAAACTCACTTTTTCTTTTTCTTTTTTCAGACATACCATTATGCATTTAAAACAGCAACTTTTAATAAAAAATAATTCTAAAAGCTTGACTAAGCTATCAAGGACAATTAGATTTTCTCTTTTGCACCCCAAATCATGTGAAGGTTGAAGTGCAAAAATTGCTCCAGACTTACCCTTACCGTAATAAAGTTGGTTTGACTCACAAGTTTTAGTTTCACATAAAAATTTATTAATTTTCACCAGGATATCTTTGACCTTTTACTTAGTTGTTTTTCTTTTTTACAAATATAACCCCATGCTAGTTTTTTTCTTTTTAACAAATGTAACCCCATGCGTTAAACATACGTTGTTTTAGTTCTGTCGGTCGGTAAATTTTCTGACTTTCGACAAGACTTTTGAAAGAAGACTTCCATCTTGCGATAGTTAGCTCCAAAAAGATTTTTGTTCTTAGTAAAAGTTGAAATAACGACTTGTACTTGTAAAATACTTACCACTATTCTTACTAATACTGAGTTACCCTCAAGGGTTTTTTAGTTAGTTTTCAATTGCAAGCAAAATGTAATGTTACAAATTATTTAATTTTTTATCATTTTATATCAATGCTTATATGGAAAGATGTAATTTTTTTTTAACACATTCAAACAAGCAGTGATACATAATGATAAAAAAAGAGAGTAAACAACTGATAAAACAGTGCTTTTTAGTAGTAGAAAATCAGTAATTTAACATGAAATAATGTATTTACGAATGGTGAAACTAATTTAGGTTTAATTGCCTAGCTGTCTGTTAATTAGTTCTTCTTTTGTGGCCCTTGGATGGGTGTCTTTCTTTGTACAAGTCCTCCCCTCCTCTAGGCTTGCTTCGGGGGTTGCCCCCTTGATCTTGTATATTTTTTTTCCTTTTAATGCATTTATTTACTTACCAAAAAAAAAAAGAAACTAATTTAGAATAATGTTTTGTTATTTGAAGGGTGAACATTTCTTTACTTACATGTGTGTTACGCTATGTGTGTCTATATATATATATATATAGAGAGAGAGAGAGAGAGAGAGAGAGAGAGGTGGGGGGGTTGATCTACTCAGTTATAATTAATAATTGGTGATATAAGAAAGAGTAATGTGATGCAGATAATAGGATTAGGAACGGTGGTGATGATGCCGCTAATTGGGAATCTGTCAGATGTGTATGGAAGGAAAGCGTTGCTTACACTCCCCCTGACTCTCTCCATTATTCCACTTGGTAAGCTTCCTTGCTTCAACATATATTACTACTGCTTAATGTCCAACTAGTGCGTCTGTTGTCTAAGCATTACCATCCTTTCATGATCAACTGATTTACTCAATTCCACATTCATTATATATGCACTATCAAACATATATATAGCCTATTTGGAATTATTATTATTTCTTTGTTTTCATTTTCAATTAGTTTTAATTTTTTTAATTTTCAATAATTTCTCAAAAATAGACTCTTTTTAGAAAAAATTTCAGACAACAATTCTCATAACAGTCTCACCAAAATGTTCCCTATTGTGTTCCATTTTTTTGCATCTGAGTGTAAGAAAATATTTGAATGTGCCAGCCATAAAGTTTAACTGTAAAAATTCTAAGTAGTTATATCAAATGCTTGGGATTGATCCCACATTTGTTTGGCTTATGGGGGGTGTCCTGTAGCCAGCCATTAAAGACAAAAAAAGAATAGAAAAGAAAATCTTAAAAGGTCACATGAAACACAAAGTTTTAAATATAACACATTTCAATTTTATAATTAAAAGTCAATATTTTTGGTAATATTACTTCAGAAATTCAAAAGAAAGAAATGAACAGATTTATTTTCTTTCTTCTTATTTAATTTATTCTCTCTCTCTCTCTCTCTCTCTCTCTCTCTCTCTCTCTCGCCCCTGCACACACTCTTTTTCCTAATAGGAAATTTGTTTATTTTGTTAGTAATTAGCAATGCTATAAGAACAAAATTTGAAAATAAAAAACAAATAATTGTGTAATATATACACACTCACGGAAGGAAAATTTTCAGTCACTTGTTATGAAATTTGACTAATCTCTACTTAACTCCAAATTTGTAACAACAAGAGATTGTTCTCGGAATTGGGTATTTTAATTAAAAAATGCTATTATAAGTTCGAGCTGATATGAAACAAAGTATTTTAATTATTAAATGGTCTTAATATTAAATTTTTATTTATCCGAATCACTTTATTTTTATTTTTTAAATTATTCGGTGGTTAAAATACTATGTCTAATTCTTAGGTCATCCAGTAATTAAAACATTCTTACTCATATATGAGTTCCAACTTTCATTAATATTACCCATTTTAATTTGGGTATGAGCACTAATTGATTTTGTTTTGTCAACCTAATAGAACAATATTTTTACAGTTATATTATCATACAGCAGGAGCACGAGCTTCTTCTACGTTTACTATGTGCTCAGGACTCTCACTGCCATGGTCAGCGAAGGCAGTGTTCAGTGCCTCGCTCTTGCTTATGTGGTAATTTCTTTCTCAATTTATCCACTATTACTTCATATTTATTGGCATTGAACTGTCCTGCCATTTGTATGTCAGAAAATGATTTGAGAATTTTTTTGGGTCTGATGTTGCCTTGCGCCCTGCCCTTATTTTTAATTGGACTCCAATCCTATGTCCCTTGGTGAGCTCTTAGCTGCACCCTACCCAATAGACAATACATCTTTTGCCCTTTGATCTGTCTGATGCCTAAACCAATTAAGTAAAATGGTTTTGTTCGATTTGGTAGAATAAAGAGAAAGAAAGAGAGAAAAGAGAAAAGGGAAAATCAAAAGAATTACATTGTATTAGATTAAATTAATCTGAAACTAAACAAGAGAGTTCCTTATATAAGAGAGTTATGAGGTTGTACATGAAAAGTATTAATAAAGGAAACAAGCGTCATGAGGTTATATATGGAAAATGTTAATAAAAAAAACAAACTATGAAACTCTAATCTTACTAGCATTATACAATAATATAACTATTATACTTCTAACACCCACCTCAAACTCATGGTGGGAGATAGACCAACTTGAGTTTGCAAACAAAAATCTCTTAAAGTGGACAATTGACTTGTTGGCGTTGTGGTTGAAATATAGATGTTACCCAAGTTGAAATGGTTGTGGAGGTGGAATCTCAATAGAGTTAATGACGAAGCATGGAAGCGCGGAGCTGGAATTGAAGGCGGCGCATGGAAGTGCAAATGATGGTGTGCATAACCGATTCTAATGGGGGTGGAGACCGTGAAGCTGAGATAGTGTCAATGGAGGAGCGGCTAGCCAACGGATGTTGATTGAGAAGGGTTGGTGGTGTTGGGATTTGGACAATGGTGTGGTAGAGGTGGTTGAGGGGCAGCGAATATTGTGGGTTTTGTTGGTGGCGTTGTCGGTCACAGTGGTTTCACAAGTGATGAAAGGAAAGCCCCGTTGGATGCCTAGGTGGTTGAATCGCAATTGAAGGACGACGGCATCTTACGCTGTTGGTTGTTAGGCTTGTGATGGTGAGAGTGGAGAAGATGACAGCATGACTAGAGGCTTTTGCACGATGATGAGAAGATTCTGTTGGTGCAACAGTGAGCGAGTGAGTTTTCTGATTGTCGTAGTGGAGCACCCATTTGGTGCATTAGTGGATATTTGTTTCTAGCAGTGACAGCCATGATTTTTGGCAGGGACGGTGAAGAGTAATGACATGGTCACGACTGAGGCGGATGGTTGATTGAATATTAGAGATGCAGAAATCGAAGAAGAGACGTGAGAGCTTTTTTGTGACTTTGGTAGTTCACTTGTTGGGTGAAAGACAAACCAAGTGGGGATTGGATTATAGCATATCACGACCCATGTCATCTTTGATTGGCTTAGGTTTTGAACACCAATCTCATAGTGACTGCAACGGTGGTGGGTGAGCGATAGTGCCCGACAGTGGTTGGGTTGTGGCTGATGATATTAATGATCTTGGTGGAGCTTTGACGTGGTGGTTGAGAGGCCGTTAATGATGATCAACCGTGGTGGGTGGAGACAGGTGCTTGTGAGACAAGTCGCCGGCGATGAGAAGAATGGTGGGTGATCTCTATGTTGATGTCAATGTTAGGTGATTGATGCTAATCAAGGCAATGAATCTGCTATCGTAATAAGGTGCTTCCAATGCCTCCATGACGGGGTGGATTTCAGAGCCGATGTATTAGATGAAAGAGGTTGATCTATTTGGAAGGGGAGTCACAACAGTGGCTGGTAATGGTGAACAATGGCTTATTGTGATTTGGGAACAATAGTGACGATGAACCATGATTGATGAAGGATCAGATATGGTCTAGCTAAATTGGGTAGGATGGTGGGTTTGTGTATGATCTGTGGTTGGTGGATTCCAAACCCTTCATGCAACAGCGGTCGGTGGATAAGGCAGTGATGGTGCATGGCTAAGGGCCTACTAGCACGAGAGCATTTGGTGGAGCAACGGTAATGAAGAGGGCTGGATTAGTGCCGTTGGTGGTGGTTGTTGTTTTTTTCTTTCGGGGTAGTAATGGCAATGGGGAGACAACGGGACCCTCTGCGATGTTGACTGTGGTCATGGATGATGAGATTGTTGATGGCGGCAAGATTGGCAGAAATTCTATAGGGCTTCCAGAATTCTTGTGATATTGCAGCCACTTGACGATGGGGGCCCCCATTTAGTCCAATGATGGCATGCTATGATCTTGGTTGATTTCGACGATGATGACGTCTAAGGTCTGCGATGATGATGCAGCGCTGACGATCGATGATGGTTTGATTTCAGTGGTGGAGGTTGTAGAGAGATCAATCGGTACAATGGAGGCTGTCAAACGACAAATGCTGCAACATAATGAACAGGGATGCGATGATGGCAATGCTAGAAGGCGACTGATTCTGGCGACGACTAACAGTGATTAACTGTGGTAATGGCTACGGTGGTGATGCTGGCTGATGATGGTTGTCTAGAGATGGCAAACGAGGCTATGTTGACGACCAATCTGGTGGTGGGTTGTATTGCAAGAGTCAATGGTGATGACGGGGTTTGATGGAGATTTTGTGATGATGAACAGAGATGTTGCACCGTTGATTGACAGATGTGGCAGAGGTACAAGGCTAAGATATGTTGTTGCAGCTGTTGGCGGGGCTTGAGAGTAACCAGTGGTGCTTGACGAGACCATGTTGATGAACTGATAGATTGGAAGATGATGGTGGAAGAATCGAAGTAGCTTTGATATCATGTTAGATTTGGTAAAATAAAGTAAGAGAGAGAGAGAAAAGAGAAAAGGAAAAATAAAAAAGACTACATTATATTAGACTGAATTAATTTGAAACTACACAAGAGAGCTCCTTATATAGAAGGGTTATGAGGTTGTACCTAGAAAGTATTAATAAAGGAAACAAGAGTCATGAGGTTATACATGAAAAGTGTTAATAAAAAGAAATAAACTATAAAACCCTAATGGTACTAGCATTATACAATAATATATATGTGGAACTATTACTCTTTTAATAACATAAAACCTATTGAGGGGTGTTAAGGACCGTTAGATCATTGGTTGTTTAAAAAATTTAGATGATAGATGACATAAAAGAGTACGAGTGCAAAATAAATTTGACGTGAGATTACATGACCTGGGTTGAAGGTGAATCGTAATGTAACAAGATGAATGAGTGTAAATCTTGCATCAAAAAGCTTTGATAGAATGTTAGATGATTAGTTTTTTAAAAGCTTATACTGTTATCCAGTTAACAAGGACAATGATTGGCATTCTTGTTCATCTCAGCTGGTCTACTGTTCTTAGAATTTCTCAAACCCTTGGCATATGATCAGGTGAAAAGGCATGTTTATAACTTTTAGGAGCAGCTCAAGTGATAGTTGGTTAAGGGACAAGTGTTTTAACATTCATCTAATTTCTAGTTCAAACGGCCTCAAACTTACCCAATTCGCGTAGATAATCGGCTTTGCCTTAGTTGAGAAGAGTTTAGTTTAATTTAAATCGTTTATTTGTCGTGGTAAGCTGCTGCCATAGAAATGATGGGAAGTTCTCCCTCTTATTAAAGAAAAGAAAAGAAAAGGCATGTTTAGGAATCATGACCAATTGACAGTTACTATCTTTATAACAAGTTCTCCCGCCAAAATCCTTGCTACAGTTTGCAGCTGAAAATGCTGATTCTAAACTACACATTTCATACTCTCTCTCCCCCCATCAGGCGGATAACATTTCAGAGAGAGAACGAGGGTCGGCGATTGGAGTTCTGTCGGGCATAGGTTCCAGTGCATTCGTCTGCGGTACCTTAGCTTCTCGCTTCCTCTCGCCTGCCAGACTTTTTCAGGTTCTTCCTGACCAACCTCAATCTGCTTATTATCTCAGTAGTTTCATCTCTCATTTTGGCTATCAGTGGTTTGTGATTTTGGCTTGTCTTTTCGATTCAGGTTGCTGCGTTTGTATCTATGATTGCTGCCGTTTACATGAGAGTTTTCCTCAAGGATACAGCACGTGATGAGGTTGCTCTGACTCGGCCAATCTTGAAGACTGACCCCGAGACTATCCCATCTGATGAAAAATCATCTAGGAGGGTACAGGTCTTCAAGAAAATTCCATCGTCGAAAGATATCGTGTGCTTGCTTAAGAGTAGGTGAGCCAAACTAAATTTCATTGTTGTTTTTATTTAATTTTTCTGATCAGTTTTTGTTCTTGAATAGATTTTTGGTTTCAAACGCAAATGTCAATTGATCAATTATCTATGCTCTCGTGAAAGGAAATTTGAGGCACCTTTGTAATTGTAGGCCAAAGGAATTTAGGATTCCATCAGATGGTTTGTGAGGTCAAAATCAGCTGTTTCATGACCTTTATGCAAAAAAAAAAAAAGACGGAAATTTGAGGCACCTTTTTATTTGTAGGCCAAAGGAATTGAGGATTCCATCAGATGGTTTGTGGGGTCAAACTCGTCTGCTTCATGACCTCTATGCAAAAAAAAAATTGACCTAATATGTGATGCTTGTTGACAACACATTTGGTTTGTTATGTTGTTTTCCGAATAAAATCCCAATTGTATTGCTAAAGCCTTCATCTGTTTCAACAAAACAGTTCCACAAAAGTATTCTTATTCAGTAAATCTTCATTTGTCTTGATAATTCACTGCAAAGCTTGGACAGTATAACAGTCTTTACAGCTAAAATTTCAGTACTTTCGTGAAACAATTTCCCTATAAATACTTCCTGTAGAAACAAATTGTTCAATTAACCATAAAATAATCTGATCAACCTTATGTGCTACAGGAGATCTCCAAGTGGAATCCATGGATAATTGTACCAGCTATATGCATGTATCATCTTTCTTATTTACAAAGGGTGCAAGTTTTTGAAAAATTTCTTCTATTAACCACGATTGTCTCCCTTTTATGATGCTTTGACATGCCTAAAATTTGTAATTCTTGTGATGCAGCGTGACATTTTCACAATTGGCGCTTGTTGCATTCTTCAATAGTCTTGTAGAGGGTGGAGTTAATGCTTCATTACTGGTACCTTTCTTTTCTCAAAGTTAACTTCTTCATCGCTAAGATGTAGGTAAAATCTAAGATCTTCGTTTCTCTTGATTATTTCCCAATATGCATGGGTAAAATGCAAGTGTATTTAAGAAAAAAAATCAAGAGACATGGGCATGAGAACAGAATCAAAGGCGGGAAAGCATAGCAGAGACTAAAAAATTTGAAAGGATTAGAGACGAAATGATGAATCATTTCAAGAAATTTCAATTGTATCTTGTCAACAAAACGAATAGAATAGTAGATCGACATATTTTGATACAAGAAAAATAATTTGATGTGCAGAGAAATAATATGATGATTGTTAAGAATGAAAGGAGTGCAAAAGAGCCTCGTGTCAAGATTTTTTTCAGCTGGAAAAATGAAAACAATTAATGCCCTCAACAACTAATGTACAAGCCTTAGTTTCTTACACTAGAAGCTGATCTTGAGCTTGCATCAGGTGTAGTAATTGCTCAAGGAGAAGGGCAGACACTAGGAGATATGTATACTATGATAGACATATGCATTTGTTTGGATTTTGTCCTAGTTGGGTGGCAGAAAATTCTGTTTAGTTGGTCATTCTTACAAATGTTCTGCTGATTTAAGTGGTATAAAGGTACTTTGAGATAAAATTCACCAATTCTACTTATTCATCACTGGCCACTCGTCACACAGAAACATGAGATCAAGGTGATATTCCTTATTTTCTGATAAAATACTGTAAAGAGAAATAGAGTAGGTAAATAATTTCCTTAAGATTTCTTTCTTCTTCCTTCTCAAATTAATACAAACAAGACACAGCAGGCTGTGCAACTCCAGTAAAAACTTGTATAGAAGTTACAGTTAAGAAAATGACCAATAGATAGTACGAAACCGTCAGGGTGTTTCCCATGAATGAGCTTACTGTCTGAAGTGGTCTTTTGAGAAGTAACTAAATTACATACCATGCTGGAAATTTAGACGAAAAGAAAAGGAAGGAAAACAAACAGAGCATTACTCCATGAAGCGGAGTTTTGTGCTGCCATGAAATGAGTTAATAGATAAAGCTCACATAATATAGGGATGCTCAATGGATGAATGAGAGGAAGTTCAAGGCCACCATGTGCAGATATGATGCTTCTATAAGTATATTCACTATTAGCCACAAAACTCTATCTTCAATTTTAGCCCTTTTGCATATGATTGCACTCAAACATGTAGTCCAAATATGTTGATAAAGTGTAAAGTTTTTCCCATGCAGTATTTCTTAAAGGCACGCTTTTACTTCAACAAAGACCAGTTTGCTGATATAATGCTACTTGTCAGCATTGCAGGGACTATTTCACAGGCATGTTTAAATGACCTTCTGCTGCAATTTTCAGCCAACTCATTTTTCCGTTTCTTACCCCCTTTTTTTTTGTCTATGATCCTTTCTCTAATAAATCCTATTTCCATATGCTTACTCATGAATCTTTTTGAATACTACAGCTGCTTGTAATGCCCTTGTTGGCTCCTGTTATAAGAGAAGAGAAGTTGCTTTCCATAGGTCTCTTTGTTGGATTTTCAAATGTATGCACCTTGTATCACTCTGTAACACGCTATTCCCAAGGGGATTTGTGTGCATTTTTCCAGTGTATGTGTGTGTGAGAGAGAATATATTGAAGATATCTTGTTGATTTACTGTCCTGTATAATGCAATTGCAGATGCTACTTGAAAGTATAGCTTGGTCCATTTGGGTAAGTCCTTTCAGCTACTTTGGCAACTTTCTTATATACTTCTGATTAGTATCCAACAATCTTGGTCCTCGGTATAAGGTGATAACGATAAAGTCTTGAGTTCTGCATGTCTATATGTTCCTTGTTAATTTCTTCCCTACTAAAAATTGATAAGCCATTCAAATATTTTTTCCTAGGAGGATTTGCATGAGCCACCATCCTATATTTTGAGTCATTGCAGTAGCTATTCCAATATATTTGATAAAACTATATAGATATCCTTTTTATTCAAGAACTACCGGTTCTTATACTTCATCTTGTGGACATTTTAATATTGTGTAGATTCCCTATGTTGTTGCTGTGCTCGGTGTTTTTGCCTTTTTCGCCAGCCCGTGTGTGAGTTCTTTACTTCCATAGTTAATTCTGCTGGTTGGGATTTTGAAATCGTTTTCTAAGGGATTTTGACTTGTGCAGTTACGAAGCATTGTATCGAAACAAGCTGGGCCTGACGAGCAGGTACACATTCTAATGGTCATCTCAAGAATATCCCATTCTCTCTTGTGTTTTTTTTTTTTTTCTCTCTCAACATATCTGGTTTTCATATTTTTCTTTGGTGGATTTAAACTCTTATTAGGGGATGGTTCAAGGATGCATTTCAGGAATAAGTTCCTTTGCCAACATCATCTCTCCATTAATATTTAGTCCCCTAACAGGTAATTTGATCATTGACAAGAATCGTGTTTCTTTTCCATATATCAAAATCAAAATCTTTTTCCAAGTCAAACTAAGAATTTGTCATTCTTTCCTTCCAGCACTGTTCCTATCTGAGAAAGCACCATTTCATTTCCCTGGTTTCAGTATTTTGTGCATTGGACTTGCAGCGGTAAGAGAATTTACTTTACAAACTTGTAGACCTGGTTTAATTTCACAAGATATCATTTTTAGGTTTTTTTTTTTTTTAATGACCCGGAATTGACCCCACCAACTGCAAACTTTGGTGGCCGGACCGTAAACCGGGGCCCCCCTACCACAGCCATTTTTAGGTTATTGCCATATCCATGAGTAAACTTATGGCAACAGGATTTATTTGAGAAAGGATCATACAAAAATGGCTGTGGCCTGTTCCTATTATGGGAGTGTTGACAATGGAGAACAACAAAACCAAATTTATAAAAGCAACACCTTCAAGAATGCATCTCTTCTCGAAATCCTCAAACAATATGATAATGCGTCTCTGATGATCTAATATTAAAACAAATGTGAACTTCTGCAAGGGAAAAGTTACGGTACCAGCTAACCCTTTTTTTTTTCTTGGCCTGGCTTGAGCTAACATCATATAAAGCTCATTTCTCACTGTTAAGTCCTTTAGGATCACCATTTGCAAGGTTTTATCTACATGACAGCCTTTCATATATGTTATCTGTTGTTTTATCCTCTAATTAGAATTGTTCGTCGCTCGTAGATTGGACCTTAAATAAAAATTCATATTGTTTTGCAGATGGTGGCTTTCATCCTGAGCTTAATGATAAGGGTTAGTCCCCATACATCAAGTGACAAGGTCAGCAATAACGACTGCACCGAGGCCTAGTTGTGAAAGCAAAAATGGTCTGCAGAAGAGAAAACAGATATCTCTTAGCCTAAATATTAGCTGGGGAGAAAATTTGTAGTAGTATAGAATCCCCATTTATATACATGGAAGAAATCGAAGAACAAGAGCTACCAACAGTCATTTATGTATGTAAACATCATATACGACAATTGTCCTGCAATGACATGGATTAATCTGTACTGTCACTTTTCCACCACGTTTGATCCAAAAGGACAAGATTAACACGGTTCATCCATTTAAATATCCACGTATCGAGTGTTTTCACCTGGTGTAATCACCCATGAAACTGAGAAAATATGAAATTCCACCATCTACAAGCACTTGCCAGTGATACAAGTGGAAATTATGTAACACAGAAACGGAAATAATTGATCCATAATTCATCTTTATGAAAAAAGATGAATCGGAATTTAAAGAAAGGGTAATTGACAGCGGGGGAATTTTTTACTTAGACCTGCACCTCTTCTTTCAACAATTAAAATTTTAGAGTCAATCCAAAGAGGGGATGAGTACTGGGATTTTCCATAAAAGATCCATACATAACAATATTTTGAACAAATCAGGCTAAGGAGATCAACTCCCGGCACGGGGAAAAAAAATAAGAGTAACCCCAGTATGGTTTGAGCACTGACTATTAATCTCTAAGGAAGTGCCCGAACATGGAGCCACAACATAATTGGTAAAGCAGGCTTTCTCAAATATTTGGTTCAATCAGCTTAAAAATGATCAAAGTACCAAATTATAATGCCAGCAAAACAAATATTTCAGGTCAGGTTCATAATTTAGGTTGCCCTAAAAAAGAGCCCAGCTAGGTGGCATAACTAGCAGCACGCTCAAAACCTAATGAGACTCCTACCTACCAATATCACTCCCCGTATTTATCTAGATATCGACATAAAGGAACAAACTATGAAATTATCAATATTTTCCATATATTGTTTCAATTCAATCTGAACTCTCCTTGAAAGAAAAGCTTCTGACCGTCAACATAGTAAAACATGAACCCACAAAAAGAACACATGCCACTAAGTAGTACACCCAAGACAAAATTAGAAAAAATAAAGTCATGAATGAATGAAAGATTAGCAAATACAAATAGTTTGCAACAATCACAAAAATTTGCAAAAAGAAACCAAAAAAAAAAAAAACCTTTAACTTACTATAATATGTACAGTTACTAAAGTTCTTGATAGAAAAGAAGGTTGCTGCACCTCACTCTATTAAAACAATCTTCAGCATTGGATGTATCTCCACCATCATCTGGAGAAGTGTCACTGTTGGCATTGAATAACAAAAAGGCTCCAGCAGTTTCTGTCCTGCAAATGGATCCTCTCCATTACGCTCTGAACTTGTCCTCTGCCTTTAAAGGGAAAACAATTGCAGCATAAAGTCCTGTGGTGAAGCCATACGGTACATTCAGTCCATTGACTTAGGTCTCATCTGGAAACATGGAAGTGAAAACTAATCAGCATAAGCACCATCACCACCAATAAATTTATCATCCACATTGTTGACAACAATGTCATCATCAATGCAATCCATCTTCATCGTCATCATTGAAATCATTGCTGCCATTGTCATCAAAATCATCACAAGAATCATCATCACCACCACTACCACTGTCGTCGTCATCATCATCATCACTGCCATCCGAATCTTCATCATCCTCGCCACAAGAATTGCCATCATCCTCACCATCATCAACAAGGGAATAGTCGTCGTCATAGTCACCAATGGAAAAGAAATGAATTTGATCAGGTATCATAACCTAACAAAAAAAGTAGCAGCAAATAAATTAGACTTCCTCTGCTGTCCATATAGTACGCAGCAAGGGTGTTATACCCTCTACAGATAAACATTATAGCCAAATCTGGGGGTTGGGACTTGGGAAATAAAGGTAGCAACAGCTGGCCAGAACTAAAATCTATAACCATAAAGTTCAAAACTAACAATCTATATGACCATAAAGTTCAGAACTATCAATCTAACATTAAAATCTTTCTTGTGAGAAAAATCTTTCTTGTGAGAAAAAAGATCTAACCATAGACATTCATGATAAAGAGATAACAAGAAAAATGGAAGGAGAAAAACAGTTACTTCAGTAGGACTTGAGAAATACAAGTCAATTGTTACATTACAAACAACATGGAACAACTAAACATTTCACTGCAAGTATGACAAATTTAGAGTCAATGAAAATTTACTCATCACAAGATATCATAAAAAGGAGAATGTGAAAATAACCAAATATGCCATTTGTAGTTACCAGAAAACAATAAGATCCTAACGATTCTTGTTTTGGTATGCCTGTTCTACATTTGACTATCTTAATTTTACTTTTAAGGGGAAAAAAAAGAGAGGAAAGGACCAACAAAAATTAAGATATTAATATAAATAGGTCCCCAAGAGCCACTTGCCTATCCACAAAAAAAAAAAGATATCATCATAATTGTATGTTTAGTTTAATATTTTTACATGTTTCATTTCAATATTATAAATTTTCGTAACTATATAACAACTTGTAATGAAATAAATTCTCATTACTCATCATTGGGTAAAAAAAGAAAATACTCTTACAATTAGACCTATCACATCGTATCATAATAATCCACGTTCCATTTATCCTAATGATCGGACATAATACATTAGCAAGGGAAGCAAGCCACAAAACAACACCCTTTCCAGTACCCCAAAATGATCTGTGAACTTGTAAGTACATATGTTGGAAGCTTGACTTAGATCAACAGCATAGGCATCAATCATTTTACAAACGTAACTGCATTCAGAAAGTATTTTTATGTAACACCCTTCCAACCTGGCTGATTTTCAGTAGAGTTATTTTCAGAAGATTAGGACCAGACAGTAGCATAAGGTTGTCCTTTCTGACTTCAGAGTTCCATCACACATACACCAGTCCTTGAAGCAATATGCATTCAACATATCAAGTTTCATTCCAATCAGTAGATTTAAGGTTTTTGGCAAAGGCCTCAAGACCAAAATTAGCAACACATACCTAAAATTGTTATGTTTCAACAATTACTTTAATATAATGAAGCATACCTTCTCAATGTTTGTCGGCAGAGCAGCTTTGTCAATGGCTTTTGGAGTCCATATTTTTATGTCATTCTCAATTCCACTGCTGGCAAGCGCAGTGGTATAAGGATGAGACTCAATACAGTTCACTACATGCTTATCTGCTTTCATAACACGAATAAGCTCCCCATTCTTCTTCCAAATGAAAATGTGGCCACAGTCTGATCCACTCACAACATACTCACATTTAGGCCCAAAGAAGTTCACACCCTTCACCGTATCACAGTTCCTGTGTCCCTTGTAGACCTGGGGACCAACTTTAACATCAGGATCCATATCTGATGGAGATGCTTCTGAGTGATGATCGGGTTCCATTTCATCTCCATCACTACCCATAGACACTGGAGAGGCCGGAGCTGGACTGGGTCCCAACCCCATATCCTTTGTGAAAAGGTAGATAAACTCATCATTGTAAGAGACAAGAAGCTCGCTCTGATCCGAGAATGCCAAGCCTGTTATACCAACTTGATCGTTACCAATCAAATGCCGGGGACAAAAGTATTCAGTTGGCTGATCAAAATCAGTTGAACCATCCCACTTATATTTGCGGATATCATAAAGTCGAGTATACTCATCGGAACCCTGCAACCGCAAACAAGTTAGGGTTCCTTGGATCTATTGCAATTGTGTTTAGATGAATAATTGGCATGTAGCTCCTAGTTTCATGGATAGAATGGCAAGCAAAAAGTTTTGTAGCAGCTCCAATTCTCAGATCAAACTGAAAGAAATAAATCAGTGTCACATCATTTGAGTTACAAAATTTGGACTTTCAAGGAAAAGAACAAGCAAAATCAAGAAGGAAAAAGTCAATCAATTAGAAAAATTGAATTTATAATACAAAGGACCTCCAAATGGGAGTATCACCATATGGGCCCCCACCAATGCAAATGATTTTACCATATTCTTCTGTTATGAGCAGTGGTTTAGGTTTATCTAGGATACTCCAGATTTTCTAATGAAAAATAGAATACGCATATAAGAAGTAAAAATGAAGTTCAACAAGGCGAACCACAACTCACATGCTGAACTAATCCATCTTCACCACAGGTATAAAAAATGTGAGGGCTTCCAGGTTCGGTGGCCAACTTATGTGCTCGTCCTCGATGTTTTGCTAGCAATTTAGTCTCCACTTGCCCACATTCTTGAATCTGAGCATGTCTTACCTAAAATAAAATAAAAAATTATTACTATTTTTTAAGTTTATGAATGCAACCTATATCATAAATTCTGAAAGCATAACAAAACAGAGAGAAGATCCCCTCAAGTAAAAGAAACTTGAGCCTTACTGGGAAATCTGTAACAAAAATGCATTATTCATGAACATCGTCCATTTCAACAAGTCAAGATCCCAAGTTCATTCAATTTTGAGGGTGAATGGCCCCTTTGCTCCTTCATGTACTTCTATATAAATAAAGGAGACTCACGGGTTAGGAAGGGTCAACTTCTGTCTAAGGGTGAGGCTCACTCTTGTGAATAGCACATTGGGGAATCTCCCAACGCACTTCATGTCTTTGTTTCCTATTCTAGTGACGGTGAGTAGGAGGTTGGAAAAAATGCATTTGGTGAGTTGGGACAAGGTGAAGAAGCCTGCTTTTTTGGGTGGGTTAGAGGTGAAGGATTTGAGAATGTTTAACACAGGCGCTTCTCGGGAAGTAGTTGTGGAGTTTTGGGGTTGAAGAGAGGGAGTTGAGGAGAGAGGTTATTGCCTCTAAGTATGGGAGTGAGGAGGGGGGGGTAGGGTGGAGGGTCCTTGGGGTTGTGGTTTGTGGGGTGCCATTCATGGGATGGGAAGGGAGTTGTGGGAGTGTGTAAAGTTTGATGTGGGAATAGGTTTTCGGGTGAAATTTTGGGAGGATGTTTGGTGTGGGAATGTGCTTTTGAGAGTGAAGTTTCTTTCCTTGTTTTCATTAGCTTGTAATAAGAGGGCTAGGGTGAGGAAGTGCTATGAAAGGATTGGAAATGACGTAGTGTGGAGTCTTAAATTTGGGAGAGAGTTTTTTGGTTGGGAGTTGAAGGAGGTGGGGCTGTTTATGTCGCATCTTCTGAGGTTTTGGGTGAGGGGGGACAAGATAATATGGAAGCCGACTAGGAGGACCTTCACAGTTTAATCTTTTTATAGAAGCATGGTAGATATAGGTGCTCTGCAGTTTCCATGGAGCATTGTTTGGCGTTCAGGAGCCCCTTCCAAAGCAGCCTTCTTTGCGAAGGCCATTTTGACAGCAGACAATTTGAAGAGGAGAGAATTTCACATGGCAAGCAAATGCTATTTATGCAAGTAAGAGAAAGAAGGTGTGGGTCATGTGCTTATCCCCTATTCTATGGCTCGAGATTGTTGGGGTTTGGTGTTGGTATTTTTGGTTTCTCTTGGGTAATGCCGGAGTTGGTTAGAGATTTTTTAATGGCTTGGTCAAGCTGCAAAATACATAAGAAAATTTGGAGATTAGTGCCAACTTTTCTCATGTGGGGCATTTGGAAAGAAAGGAATAGGCACACTTTTGAAATGTAGGAGCAGGCCACTTCGACTTTTAAAGATAATCTTTTGCGTTTATTTTTTTTTGGGCCAATGAGGCATTTTCTGTAAATGCTCTTTCAATAGTTGATTTTTTGGGGTCATTAAGACCTTTGTAAACTTTTAGTCTAGGTTGTATTTTTAGGTTTGCCCCCCTTGGGCACCATTTATAATACCTTACTTATCAAAAACAATTTAAACAAAGAAAGCATCAAAACCTATGGAGTAGATGGTGCGGATCAATATAGACTTTTTGCCTTTGAGATCTTCCAGGTGGATTTCATTACTAGGAGGGCACCAACTTCAAATGAAATAGAGTAGCTTCAGATCATGCAGTTTTAATAAGCACTCCAAACAAATGTATTACCTGCCCATCAGCAGCACAGGTAACAACGCTCCGATCCTCTGTGTAGGGCATGATCTTTGCATGGAAAATATTGTTGTTATGACCTGAATAGAATGAGAGCTTAACATGCCCAATTTCCCAATCCCAGAGTATGACCCTCCTGTCATCAGAACCTGACACAAGAATGTTACCATCTGCATTAAAGCTAACTGTGTTCACACAACCTGCGTGTTTTTCAAGCTTCCTAGAGATACCAAGGCGGAGCACAAGATCCTGAAAGAGAAAAATATCAATCAAAGCTTTGTAATGTAACCCACCTTAGAATTGTCAAATACCTAAGCAAGCACAGGATGAAAATCGTGCACGTGGCCTCAGCACTCATCTAGTATATTTCTCAGAAGATTTAGCTAGAAAATTTCACACTATAAAGAGATAAAGATGGCTCCAAAAACAGGAAATTAGTATAAGCAACATAGCGTGTTCTTTTAAAAGATAAAAAGCATCTTTATTATCTGGGTATGGTCTTACATTTATGACTGAGGCAACCTAAACAAAGACCAGTAACCTAGGAGTGAGATAAAAATGCATCAGCAGGCTGCTGCTATGATATTACACAAACAGTTTACACGCATATCTAACAGATTAGCTTCCAAAGTTGCTGGGCCCTAAATTCATTTTTTTGGCACCAACATAAACACCAATGCCCGTGTCACACTGACAACATATAAAAAGGCATGCCACAGGTTACATAATAAGCACAAAGACTCTGAAAAAGATGCGAATTCAACTTCTATAAATTTGAAGCCAAAAAAATAATAATAATCCTCAAAATATTTCCAGATAAAGCGTTGAACCAACATCGAGCAAACCACATTCATCCAAACACAAATCTTTCTATTGCATACACATACCTTTCCACGCATATAATAAAAACACCCAACTTCAATCGTTTAGCATAAAAAACATCAATTGCAGAATAAAAAAAAAAAAAAACCACACCTCAATCTCTATCAACTTAATCAGTAACAGCCTCAAACTGGAAACAGGCATCAAAATCAAATTGATCATTGCACACATGAAATAAACATAAATAACAAAACAAATATCTAAATAAACAAGCATTGCAAGATATATATAGAAAATAAAACTTCAGGAATTGAAACGGCAATGACAACAGGCACAAGAAACAAACAAAACCAGAACAGAATTAGATCATCGAAGATTAAATAAATTTTAAAAAAAAAAATGTCGTTCGAAGAAAGGACCTCAGAGGCACCAAGACGATGGGCGAAGGTCCTGGTAGAGAGTTCGCCAACCTCTCGTTGCCAAATATCAACCACCGCCGAGTCGAGGCTTGTTCTAGCCCAGGACCTCTTTCTCATCCTGCGAATAGACTCGGACGAAAATGGACCGCTAATTTAAGCAAATGAAAGATTGATTAGCAATCGCACAGACGTATATATCGATAGAGAGCGTGGGATGGTAGGGATCGCTATGAGAGAAGACTGTTGCTGGAAAGCAAGAGGCGGCGGCCTCGAATGTGTCGCCTCAAACAAATATATGAGACACTCAGGTTTTGGCTCTAACACTTGTTTGACGTTACTAGCAGTTACAGATTGGCTACATCAGGAGTTTATTCATATTAACCAATCAAATTTAAACATAATTTAAAATTAATTTATTTTAACGAATCAACTTCCAACAATTCATTTTTAGTCTCAATTCATTAACATATCATTTATTATAATATGTAAAAATTATTATTTTTGTTTTAAAAAATTAACTTGTTAATTCTAGACATAAGAAAGTTATTGTAAAAAATTTGAGTCAACATAATTTAATAAATTCAAAATATTTAAATTTGTCTTATTTATCGTTCATGAGTAAAACTTGAATACTTTGATTTTTTTTTATATTATATTAAAATATTTATTATTTTATCAAATTAAATTTTAAAATATATTTAAATTTAATGAACTAGCCTCGAACAGCCTATGTGGTTTTATTAATTGAAGGATGAATAGATGAAGACTCGTTTAAACAGCTAGTTGAACCCATTTAACTGCTGAAGAAAGTGACACAATGAGCTACGGAATGGACTGATGGGGATCAAAAGTTTCTGCATTCTATGCAAGGTATATATGACAATGTTGAGGGAGTCACTTTCAACAAACACCGTTTACGTAGTACATGACGCAAAGACATTTATGTATTTATCCTATATGACAATTAGAAGGTGTCAAAGATGCAAAATGGCATTATCACAAGATATCAGAACATGTATAACTAAATCACATGGATCATTAAGTCAAGATGCTATTGAACAAAATACAGTCCTCGACTTTATCGCAAAAGCCTAATGTCCCACTTTAGTTTCTGGAGAACAGCATGATGAGAAGAGAGGCACGACTCCGACTTCTGATCATCTTGAAGTGCACGGTAGAGTTTATTCAACTTGTGCTGCAGGTATATGCATCATTTTCAGGGAAAAAAGTTCAACGGTAAGGTAGCATGAAAAAATTTAATGATTACATGTGATAATAACATGTCGTAATGATGCTCTAATTTAAAATATATGTTATTGTGACTGAGTTTTTTCATACTATCTTATTCATTAGATTTTTTTTTCCATTTTCAGGATCAACTTCTCACGAACTCGATACAGGTACATATGATACAATGAATGGCTATCCTCCAAGTCCTTAGCAAATCTAATCACCAATTCAAGGAGCACTAAAAACCTCAGCACTTGATAATGCCAACCACAGGAAGCTAAAATAATTGCTATGGTAATGCCAACCATAAAGTTTACTGTCTTTTGTAAGGTTTGTTGCACCTGTTGCATCAATCATCAGCACAAAACTGAGCGCACACCCCATGCTCTGAATGTGTTAGCCTGTAAAAAGGCTGCATTATTTTTTGGTGTAATCTGGGAATTCAAGAACTTTACTTCATCAGTCACAAAAACTATGCTACCTAGACATCACTGCAGGAATTATAGTGATCTGTCGTAGAAATCAATCAAATTACCAAACTAAACTACTAGTATAGTAGAGAAGTAAGGGTCGAACCCACGGAGATTATTAATTGTTTAAAAACTAAAGTTGAGATTAATTTTAATTCAAATTCACAAAGAGTGATTGCTTACTGAATTTTTTTTTTAAAATTAAATGAGAACTATAATTAAAGCAAATATTCAACTGAATTAACGATGAATCAAATTAAAAGAGGATTCCTAGGGTGTTGAATCCACCACTAATCTTGTAACTAGCTTCAATTGTATTAATTATTAGGCCATTAAATTTGGATGTAAAAGATATATTTTGGCTACAAGCCTCAATACAATCATCAAGAAAACCACGCACCAAAACCCTAAGCACGAATCATCTTTGGTCAACACAAATTGTCTACGCTAATTCTAAGGTCATAGTCACAATTTGTCTGAGTTATGACTCGTCCTACAGTTTTGATGTATGTACAAATATTACTATTGTATAACCACGTAAACAAAATCACAGAAATTGATTATGTGAAACCGAATAACACAATCATTGCATTAATAAAATTCCAAAGTTATACAATCAACATTCAAAACTAATTAACCCAAAACTAAAATACAAAGAGCAAGATTACTTGACTAGGGTTTCATCTAAACCCTAGGAATGATAGAAGCTTAGCCCATGATGGTGGAAGAGGAGAACACCATAGCCATGGAGTTCTTCATCTTCTTCTTTTTAGAGCCGTCTTTTCTTCCCTCTCCTCCTCCCCAAGAAAATAAGAAGCCAGGAAAAAAAAAAAAAATCCCGTCATTAGACCTTAGGGCACCATAAAAAGGAAGGCTAAATCACTCCAAAATAGAGTCAGTAATGCTAAAATAGGCCCTGGTCCACCAACATATGGATCAAGCCTCTCTTCTAACCCATGACCACTTGTTTTTCACTTCTTTTAGCACTTCAAAGCCCAATATTTTCCTTTTACTCCAAAATCACCACCAAATCATCAACTTTGTCAAGCTTTCTCTGCAAAAAGATAAAACAAGAATTAACTAGCAAATGCATATAGATTGGAGAAATTAAAATAATAAAAGTGCAAGAATATCTAGGATTAACAAAATAAATATGCACTTTTTAACCAGTTATCATGTAGTTTAATAAAAATCAGTTTCATATGTTTGATTAAACATCTTGCTTAAGTTGAGACAACTTTACACAACTATAAAGGATTTGGACACCATGCTCATGACACATAAATCCAAGTGCTTTTCTTACCTAGGTTAGACTGAAAGGCACCAGCTCAGGTTTCTCCAACTGCAAGCCATTGTTAAATACGCTAACTGCAGTAATGTGCATAAGCAACTCGAGCCTTGAACCAAGCACCAGTTCAGAAAATGTGTTTTAACCATTTGCAGACCATATAACTAACATTTCACCACAAAGCAGCTAATAAAACCATAAAAATGAATGGTCAAGGCATCCCAAAAACACTTAAAATTTTTTGCTCCAAAACTCTGGTGCCGAAATTGCAAATCATAAAACCTTGGATATGCTGTAGAAACTTGATTTCAACTTCAATCAGTTCATAAACATCATTGGCAACTGGAGAAATCTACCCAACTATACCCTGGTTGCTTCCTGATATTATTTCTTTCCATTATCAGCCTGATTTCAGTTGCATCATCCCATCGCCCGACATCGGCATACATGTTGTATAGCAACACATATGGGGCTGAGCTTTCCGGTTCAAGCTTCATCAATGCTTCAGCTGCAACTCGGGCTAACTCTACATTATTATGCACTCTACAAGCACCCAATAATGCACCCCATACAGCCTTATCTGGCTCAAATGGCATACTATTAATCAAATCCATGGCCTCCTCAACCTGCCCATGCCGACCCACAAGATCCACAAGGGAGGAAAAATGTTCTACCCTTGGCTCAATACCAAATTCAGTAACCATGGATTTGAAATGCATACGGCCTTGTTCCACTAAGCCAGCATGAGCACAAGCATTCAAAACCGAAATGAATGTAATATAAGTAGGGCGCACTTTAAGTCTCTTCATTGCTCCAAAAAGTTCTAGAGCCTCTGCTGCAAATCCATGAGATGCGTATCCTCCAATCATGGCATTCCAAGAGACTACATCTTTATGCAGTTTCATGTCATCAAAAATGACCCTTGCCTCAATTATTGCCCCACATCTCGCATACATGGTAACGAGGGAGTTGTTTAATGGTACATCTGGAATAAATATCTTTATAACCCGCTGATGGATCTGTCTACCCAGATGCATATCCACAAGCTCGGCACAGACACTGAAAAGTGAAGACAAAGTGTGTCGATCGGGTTTCTCTCCCTTAAGTTGCATATGACAGAAAAGCTTAATTGCTTGTTCAAGGTCCCCATTTTTCTCATATCCTGCAATCATGGAATTCCATGAAACCAGATTTTTCTGAGGCATTCTTTCAAAAAAATCACGAGCAAGTTCCAAGTTACCCATCTGGCCAAACCCCGAGATCATACAATTCCATGACAGCGTATCAGGATTTGGCATTTTACCAAAGAGATTCAAGGCTTCTTCCATATCTGACATGTGAACGTAAGCACTGATCATGGTGTTCCAAGAGAAAGTATCTCGCACTGGCATTTGGTCAAAGAGCTGCCTTGCAGAAATAATATCTCTTGCTTTTACATAAACCATGATCATGGTATTCCATGACACCACATTTCTTCCAAACCTCCCATTTTCAAGCTCCCCTTGATCATGGAAAAATGGGATTTGATTGAAAAGATGGCGAGCTTCATCAACCCATCCTCTCAGACCATATCCAGCAATCAAAGTGTTGTAAGCATAAACCAAATCTTCTCTACCATCACCAATTCTTCCACTATCAAGCAGAACCCTTGCAGCTTTGTCTAATTCGCCATTTTGAATAAGACCCGCTACAAGTGCACTAAGAGAAGCCACGTCACGCTCAGGCATTCTCTCAAAAAATTCCATTGCACGTTTCACATCACCATTTTGTAAAAATCCTGTAATCATTGCATTCCAAGAGACAACATTCCGCTCAGGCATACCATTGAAAAGACTCAAAGCATCAGCCATCCTCCCATTTCGTGCATACCCACTAATCATTGTATTCCAAGAAACAAAATCTCTCTCCTGCATTCGATCAAATAAATTCCTCCCCTCCTCTATATATTTGCTCCCACGACACGATATATATCCCGATATCATCAAATTCCATGACACAACGTCCCTGTCGGGCATTTCGTCGAACAATTGCCGCGCCTGCGCCACCTCTCTATGTTGGACATACCCACTAATCATTGAATTCCATGTTACAGTGTTTCGCTGTTCCATTTTATCAAACAATGTCCTTGCATCTTTGAGTCGACCAGTTCGGATTAAATGCATGATTTTCTTGTTCAATGCGCTGACCGCTGCGGTCTGATAAGTGTCCGATTTTGATGTCGTGAAACGGTGACAAAACAATAAGGCCTGAAAAGATGAAGGCGAAGATGGGTTCTTGGGAATGTAAATTGTGACTGAACGGTGACAGAGATGCCATTGAGGTCTCCTCCTGAACACGAAACAAATGGCGTTGATGCTGAACATCCTGCTCCAATGGATTACCATAACTGAAACAATGTTGCAGAATTCTGAAGCAACTCATTTGTCTAGGTTCGTTCTACAATGTAATTCGATACTGAAGCCCAAAGACAAAGCACATGTTACATTGGAGCCCACAGTTGGGTTTCGAACCAACAATTTACCAGCAAATTCAGCGACTATAAACGGAAAAAAGGCCCCAGTCGTTGGCGGTTAGGAGTTCGAGTTTAGACTTGAGGAAAGGAGGTCCCCGTCCATCATCCCGCTTACCATTCATTCACTAGAATCACTACTTTCATCTGCCTGTGCCAGTTGTATTACAGTTAAATTGATCATGAGTAAAAAAGGAGAGTAACGTTAGGCCTTCACTAAGGAATGAAGTAAAAACATAAATAAATAAATTTCTTTGTCATCTTATATATACATTTGTTACATATATTAGCTATTTTAAAATTTGATATTCTAATAAAAATAGTAAATTATAATATTTTATTATACTTTATTTATTATGATTATAAGACTCACATAATTTTATTATTTATAAAAAGATGTACAAAATAAAGTTAGGGTCTATTTTTTTTTTTTTTTAAAAAAAATACATTTGTTACTTTTAAAGAAAATGATCAAATTTGCTACCTTTTAAGAGAAGGTAACAAAAGGTAGCAAATTTGACGGAAGTTTTGCTTCATCATTTAGAGCTCTCAAAAGTAACATGGTAACAAAGTATATTTTTTGAGAATTTGCTATTTTCTTTGAAAATGGCCTAAAAAACTATATTTACTAGTAGCCGCATATATTAAAAAGTGATATTCACCAATACCTGCATAACATGATAATGTATTTTTTAATAATATTTTGATATGTTTAGTATGGGTTACTTTTTTTTAATAAAATATATCAAATATTATTAGAAAAACATATTGCAAGCTCATCTAGTGAGCTACATTAAATGGCCGCGGAAGCAACCAAAAAAACAACCACAATCATCATGTAATCTTATGCTATCGTGCCTTCTGCCCCCCCTACCTTTATCACTTTACATTGTGTTTCATCAGTCGTGTTTTCTACTGACAAGCTTGCTCACTTCTAAGTAATGCTTTCATACTTGTACAATTACCATAAGTTTTGGGAATTAGTTCACACATCTAAAGCAAGTAAAAAAACCAAAATTGAATCAAAGTAATCTAAAGCTTAATATATTTCTTAGAAAAGATGGCAGACAAATTTTGAGATAGGTCTTCACTTATCAGATATATCAGTTAAGATGAAGCTGATTAACCACGAAGCACTCATTTTCTTTTTCCTTTTTTTCCCATGAAATTTCAATTGTTCCCATTCATAAGAACAATATTAAACTCTTCTAAAGTAATAATGAGCCTCATGCATGGAATACATGTTCAGCATCATGTGGGAAAAATAAATAAATAAAAACTACAACCACTGGCAACAATGGATCAATCCCAGCTTCATATTACAGAATGACATTAGAGTGGGCCTCAATACCGTTATCAAATGATGTTTTACGTAAACATACATGCAAATAAATCACATGGATGTTAATATTCCCATAGTAAAGCAGGGAAAAGCAACAAAACCTATCCCCAATCTCATCAAGATTCTACACTCTCGGACTCTTATAACCCCTCATGGTACTGTGGAATCCCTTTTTTGGGGTCCTATGGCTAATCTACACAAAGTGGTTCCTGCCCATAGACTGCTCCCATCTTTTCCCAAGATAGAAAAATCCCAGATTAAGGCGGCATTTGATCCTAGATATTTGATGCCACTATTTCAAGATTTTGCCAGCTAAGCTAGTTAGCACATTTGTGTACTGACAATAAAAAAGAACAGAGGAGGTGGTGCGCATTTTATGTTATCATTTCCCGTATCAATGTAAAATGACAACCAAATTACACGGAAGCAAGGTGGAAAGGTGCCATGCATATTTCAGACGTTGATGAAAACGTGCACCATGCAACATTCAATGTTGAACTCCGCTTGAATGTTTCACCCAAAAAGCCACTCCTTGCCCACTTCTCCATCTCCTGTGGATTAATACTATATCTCAACCTCAATTTCATTTTCAGCCATTCTTCTTCTCGTCATCCCTCACCACGATCCTTGGAGCAAGATACATGTAGTCGTAATGAATTAAACTGCAAAGCAGGCATAAGAAACAATCCATCAAAAAACATAGTTTTTTTCTCCAGAAAACTACTAGTCCAAGCCTCCAATCCCAAGGGCGGAAGCATTGTAAGGGCTATGCTGGGCTATAGCCCTCCCCAAAAATCTTTTAAAAAAAATTTATAGTCCAAATTTTACTGATCTTTTATTTCATTTCTCACTCTAAAATTTTAGCTCAACCCATTAACCACCTTATTTCTAAAATATATCTTAGTTTAGGGGTTTTTTCATTGCTATTTATTTGATAAGTTTTGATTTTTTTTTAGAAATTTTTTTCCTTTAATATTTGTTTAGATGCTAAGAAAATTTTCTTTGCTATTTTCATTTGATGAACTTTGATGTTTTCTTGCTAAAATTTTATCATTTAAACTTTGTTTGATTGCTAAGTAAATTTAAGAAAAATGAAAAGAAATACATTTTATTTTTCCCCAATCATCTTTTTTTGAGAAATACTTTTTTACATGTAATTTGAGAGAGAAAAAGAAAAATTCCCCTTTCGTCTTCCTTTTTGAGAAATTGTTTCCCTCCGTCATCTTTCTCTTTGAGAAAAGAAAAATTTACATGTAAATTTTTTTGCAAATTTAAAAAAAAAAAATCGCCCTCTAAAATTTCTCCCAAAAAAATTCTAGCCCCCCTAAGTTTTTTTCCTGGTTCCACCCTTGTCCAATCTCATAATTGCATGGAAGCAAATTATGACATATATGAGATCAATTGAAATTGTTTCTATGCATGTCAATATCAAACTACAAACTTGTGGATTGGCCATAATTTGGATATGTGATAACTCATTGTATTGAACATGTCATGTGAAAAAAAGAGCAGAGCAGCTTATCATTTGAGTAGGTCAAGTCCGGAATTGAGACTCAAGTTTCTTATTCATAGGGAGTTGTTACCATCCAATGACCTTCATGTAAAAAGTCTAAATAGAAACTGAGACGACCGAAGCACAATATTCTTACCTGAGTTCCATCCTTGCAAAGATAATCCACATTGCCAATAGCGTCAATATTGTCTTGCAAGTGCTTTCCCTGCATAAACACCACAAGGAGCACTAAAACACTGCACACATGATGAATGCCAACCACAGGAAGCCAGATAATTGCTATGGTAATGCCAACCACAAAGTTTATCATTTTTTTATGAAGTTTGTTTGCATCTGCTTTTGCATCAATCAGCATAAAGGTAAGCACTCCCCATGCTCTGAATGCATTCCTGTAAAATGGGTGCAATGCAACACACATTGTATTAGAATCATGGGATTTTATAACAGTGCATTAAAGGGGTCACTAATAAAAGGTTGAAGAAGCGGATGGGGTCTCAATATGCACAACAACATGAGCTTATGGGTAAATGAGGACCTAGACAGAATAGGATAACACAATTTTAATATATAAAGCATTTGGAGATATATAATGGTTAATATTCTCAATTCATCTTTATTTATATATGCCAGCAAGGAAAAGACATATTTCAAAAATCTAAAGAGACTTGGATTTGAATTCTATATACCCTACACACTTGTTGTTCATTTTCTGGTCTAATTATGTTCTGTCCTTTTTGTCCATCTGTAAGAGAACTATGTCTTCCATGTTCCCTTTCTCACTATCTATATAATCAATTATTGTATATATGAAATGCTTTGGAAAAAGAAAATAGAACAATCTGTGCAATAACAAGCAGAGTAATGATATCAAGCTAATTTTAGTACAGAAGTTCATGTTGTATTTATATAGTTGACCAACCTCCCTTAGAGGGGAACTGGCACTGTCCTCCGAAGCAATTTGAGACTCCTCCTTTCCTTTTTAGGATGTCCCAAAATAAGAGTCTAATTTGAAAAGTCAATGAACTTTTTTATCATGAATTTTTCAAATTATACTATGCACTCAATTTAATGTGAATGTTCTAACCAATATGAAAGGAGGTTAGCTTTGTAAATTTATACTTCTCACACAACCGTGAAAGCATTCAAAGCTATGTACCCTTAAAAACTTGGATTCCCAAAAGGGACTCTTAATATAGGATGGAGGGAGTAACTGACCAAAAGTTTCAGCGGTAGATAACCCTAATGTTCTGTAAAGGAGGGGGGAGGGGGGCGGGGGGGAGGGTGTGAATTGTGGCCAGATCAGATATTTGAAATGCAGAATCTCTATTTCTTTTTCCCTTTTTCTTTTAAAGAGAAAAGGACAAAGAGAGGAGGAAGACCAAATCATTCAGTTATTAAGCTTTCCATGTGGAAACCTTTTAACAATGCCCAATGGGGAAATGTTTCCGAATATCTATAACAAACTTGGTGAATAATTAAAATCTTAAAAAAGGTAATTCCAGATCTAATATTCTCTGTGCCTTTAACGTACCTGCACTTCCATCCTCTTAAAAGAAGGCCACAAGTTCAACAATAAAGCCATCGGGCACCTAATTGCAGGAATATTCTGGCCTGGATATTGGTGCTGTTATATGACCTCCAAGGGTTTGCTTGCAGCTATTGGCTAATGCAGCTCCATCTCAGCTAATACCTCAATTGTTCAATCAATCAAGTGATGTCAGGTTGACTGAGCTCAGCAAATGCACGGTCAGACTGTGACTTCATGAAACAGAAATTAGAGAACAGAAAACCCAATCAGTTCAGGCAAACAAATTGAAACCAATCACCTGACTCATCTAGTTCATTCGTTGTATTCTGTTATGGCAAAACAAGTCAGCCAGGAAGTGACTCTAGGATTTACAGGTCAATGAAGTCCTTGATTCAGTTTTCCATAAGGTTGAACTACTCACACGCAAGCACACATGTGCAGGCACGCACAGACCACACATGCATGTTAAGTAGAGAATCTAGAAAAATATTGAAATATTTTCAAATTTAAAAAAATATATATATATTTCCAAACAAAGATCATAGAAGCTTCATCTTTGAACCAACTCAGTTGCTTACCTTTAGTGATTGTACAATTAACAAGGCCAGCAGCAAAGTCCTTGCAGATAGAAAACCCATGGCTTGAAAACCAAACAAAAAAGAGTGATGACATGACATGGCATACCTAGCTCGGATGTGGTAATGTGGTACAGTGAAACCTCTTAAAACCAAGGCATCCACCAGATATACATCTTCCCAAGGTTTTTGTGTGAAACTGCTTCAGCAATCAAGCAACGTGCCTGCCCTTCTACAGCAAGAGGCAAAGATGGTGGTGCTCCAACACGAACAACAACTCCTCGCAGCCGTGCTTCAATATTACTGATGGCTCGCTGCAATTTTCAAACACAACATTTTTAGAGGTTAAAATTTTGCCACAAATTAATCTGTTTGGAATAAAAACCACAAGGCAAGGATTTAGGGAAATTGCACGACTAGAATCACTTGACCCATAATTTCAGTTATTTAATTAATGTAAATTAGATTTGTTGAGTTAGTACACATTGTCAACAGGAAGTAATCTTGGTAACTAATGGGTTCATACAAATGCCAGAATGTGGCCATGTTATCCTCAACTCAACAAGTAGAAACTAGTCATTTTCTCCACAGGACGCTTTTCAATTTAGCCAAGACTATTTTTGACTTGGCTGACCACAAAAGTTCATAAGGACACTGAGTACATGGGACCTGCATGATACGTCACTATCCTGAGGGCTTAGTGGCACTCAACGGGGCAATGACCCACCTGGGCCACCTCATATCTCCACATGCTAATCCCTTGAGAGGAGGTATCCTCACCTCTAAGTCTCTAGGCAGTATTTTCACCTCTATATTCCCTACCTGACAGGAAGTGTT
Organism: Nyssa sinensis; assembly: GCA_008638375.1. NCBI lineage: Eukaryota > Viridiplantae > Streptophyta > Magnoliopsida > Cornales > Nyssaceae > Nyssa > Nyssa sinensis. The sequence goes on from CM018033.1 coordinate 42,676,231, forward strand.
TTCACCACTAGATCTCCTAAAGGGTATCTCCATTCACCTCTAACGCACTGAACGCAATATGTTGGTCCCATTGTTGGGTCAACCCAAAAGGTGCCTTGACTTAAGATCTCAAGAGGGGGCTGGGGGAGTGAAATTCCTCCATAGAACCCTGGAGGTAGCTTCTCTACCTCCAATTCACCCACCACTGGGAAATTCGCCTCATGAAATCTGCCACAGGCAGTGTCTTCCCAAATATCTCCACCCTGCTCTCATTCTGTGGCTTCGGTGGCTTCGTCCCCACTATGCTTAAAGCCACCTCTAGGTGAACATACTCCCACCCCAGGAATTTCACCTTTGGGAACACATCTCTTATATGTTCACCTCTGGGATCTTCATGCTATTAGATCACCAGTTGCTCCAAAAGCTTAAGCTATTAGAGAATGGGCCAACAATGCATATCAAGCTCTCAACACTCCCCCTCGCGTGCGACCCCAGACTCACACGTGAAGAGACAAAGAAACCACAGACAAATGCCAAGGAGAAGAGAGTACAAATGCAAACAGGGAACAAATGCAATTAGAAAAACTTAAACCCAAGACCTCTCACAACCAAGGCTCTAATACCATGTTAGATCATCAGTTACTCCAAAAGCTTAAGTTGTTAGAGAATGGGCCAACAATGCATATCAAGATCTCAACACATGCTTGGTACCCTAATCCACAAATCTAGAACACACATACTTCTATATTGATGTGTTAAACTTATGACAATTGTTAAAAGAGTGGAAAAGGAGAGCAAGTGAGATTCAAACCTGTGCGTGTGGATTTTGAACTTCTACCCCACTGGACTTGTGAGATTTAGTCCATTCCACAAGGGGATCATGGATGAAGGTTTCAAGAACACTCATTAGGGTCTCCCTGTGAGCTCTGAGCACTGAAAGTGTGATTTCGCAGACCCTCAAGAAAATGCCCTCATATCCAGTAATGCCCAAGCCATCAATCATGTTCTTCAGGAACCATACAAATAAGGAAAACAAGAATTAGTAGCCAACAAGATTAGTTAAAAAATCACAAATTCCAACCGAAATATGCACTTGAGAGAGGGAAGAACATTGCATTTTAGAAAGAGACTGCCGAAATTGTTCTTTAACAAAATACAGTTTCACATGCTTTGATTAAACATTTTGCTTAGGTCAAGACAACTTTACATCTAAAAAGGAGGGCACATAAATCCGTGTGCTTTTATTACCTGCGTTAGCCTGAAAGGCACCAGCTCAGGTTTCTCCAACTGCAAGCCTTTGTCAAATAAGCAACTGAAATCAACATGAACACAGTCACCTGTGGTAGAATCAAAAAGAATATTTTCCCCATGTCGATCTCCTAGGCCCACAATGTGCCCAACCATTGACCAAACTGCAGTAGTGTGTGCATAAGCAACTCGAGCCCTGAACCAAGCAGCTGGTTCAGAGAATGTGTTCAAAAACCATTTGTGAAAAACTGGAGGGAACATTGGAAGGATTTTGTTCTTCAGCATCTCATCTTCCGGCATTTTACCCTGGCACTGATCATAAATTCGCTTAATTTGAGGATTTGTCTTCTGCCTATCAAATTTTCCACAGCTTATATATATGTCTTGAAGTATATGTCGGAGCCCACGAGTGTGGGGCACCCATTCTACCATGCCACAATCCTCTGTTAGAGGAATCACAGCAAAGGTGCGAATATAAAGTTTCCTCCTGCGGCTTTCTGGGCACTTTGATAATAAACGGTTTATCATTGCATTGAATTCCATCATGCGTGCATCTTTCCTGAGGTCATCCTTGGGCTTGCAAAGGAATGGGCGCTCAATGCCATCACTGCCCAAAAGAACAATCTGTAAACACCAAAATAGTGGAACATTTGTTACAAATCAGGAAGCATCAAGTGCATAGAAAGGGGATGAGACATGATTCAATAGGCTCCTCCAAAGAGATCTATGGCCAGCTCAACATAATTGTATTTTGAACCAATAAATTAAAAAATATTTAGAGACACTGGACTGTTACAAGCTGATCAATCATGAAAACAGCATATACGTTCAAGGTAAGAATGGTAATTTCACTTCCGTCAATGTGCCAGGAGACATGAATTCCATCCTCTCTGCATCATGATTTTAATTGTCATTCAGTGCATATGTAGGAGAGGTATACCCATCCAAAAAATTTCAATAAAGCAAAAGTTTGCACTAATTTTATGGTTTTCTAGACAAAAAGATGGCCATGCCCTTGCAAGACCATTTTGTGGCACCTCTGAATGTGAACCAAGTGAACAACAAAATAATGAACCAAAGGAAGAATGAGTTAAGAAACGTATGCGAAGAAAGCATATTGAAGGAATCTGATTCCAAACCACCGATCATATAAGAAGCTTACTTTCTTGGGTCGCTGAAGAGATGAAAGAATATCAGCCTCATCTGCTATTCCTGATATTGTAGGGAGATCTGTGGACGAGAAAATATCAGATGCAAGTGAGCCAGTCAGACTGACATCATATGTGGGTAGATTAACAGTAAGGGATTGTTGGATGGGCATTATGATTTCCAGTGGCATCATCCTCTTCAAGGCACTGAATTCAGTTGAAATGTTGATTGTTTTTGCCTTTGACTGGCCTGCATGGAAGCACAACCTGATTAGATGATCAATCAGGGTAGCAAACTGAGCAAACAAATTGTTGCCACTGTTTGTCTGGCCGGAGCCTCTTCGTGCAGCTTGTATGATCTCTGCGGCAGCTTCCCTCCTTGATGGCACTGTAGATTTTGAAACTGCTGCCATAATCCAAAGGCTTTGTTGTGGGTATTGGCGGAGAACAGAGGTGATGATGTGTTTGACTAATCGAACAATTTCTTCATTTTGGTGGCAAATTCTAGAAACCAATTGAGGCAGAACCGTTAACCACTGATATGTAGGCAAATCTTTTAAACACCCGCGCATGATGCTCATCACCTGCAAAGGAATAAAGGAGAAAACAGTATAAATAGACACAAAAGTGGAGGAGATCAAGTATTACAATTTTATTGAAAAATGTGAAGATCAAACGCATATATAAACGGTAACATTACTACCTTTCCATGGACATTTTTCATATCTTTATGGGAAGATAAACCACTTTTTTGATAAACACTCCCAAAGTAAAACCACAGGGTCAACAGCCTTGGAAGTGCTTGGAAGAGATTTTTGTGGCCCCTGTGAAGACCCTTCGCATAAAATAACAATACATCAGGAAGGTAATACCACCAATGCTTCTCAGTATTTAAACTTGTAGAAGCAACAATAGCAGAAGCCGATTGAATCATCCCGGGACCTTGGTCGATGTTCTCTTCTTGCCGTTTCCTGGCATCAACAAGAACTTCATCACAATATTTGGCCATATAAAAGTATCCTTTCTCCCACTTGGGCTGCAGTTCCCGAACCCTAGAATAAAGACCTATCACATCTTCTTTCTGCTTCTGGCCGGTGTAGTGGATCCATCTAGAATATAAGAGGAGGGTCTTTGCAATATCTCGATTCTCATTCAGAGCTTGAGTATCACAAACTAAGGGTGGTGGGTTCAACGGAACCAATGAAAGGCTGGTGATTGATGATATTGCAGCAGAGCCTACGACCTCAACAGGCATGTTCAGGAGAGTTTGTTGCAGCTCTGCAATGGCACCATCAGATCGCTTGGTGCTCCACAGAAGTTTAGCCTTCTCCATGTGAACATTAGGTGCACCTGATGCCTTGGCCTCTAATATTGCTCGATTCGCTGTCTCATAATGACCAGCTGAACGACAGAGTTTTGCATATTGTAGCCAGAAGTTCCCAACTAGAGCACCAAGACCACTGGCACCAAAAACCAATCTTCGGAAAGCCAAAAGTGGCTCCCTTGCCCAGAGTGATGGTTGTGTAAATCTGAGCCGATTTTCCCAGTTTTCCACCACTTTTGAGAATCCAGGTTCATGCAGATGGAATGAGTTCTCCAAGAAAGACTTGCCAACAAGAATAGTGTGGAAGTCTTCAAGCTCTCGTAGCACGTGAAGCTTTACAACAAATGGGTAAGCCCGTATATAGGAATCCATGCCAGCAGCAGCCAAAGGAGCAATCAGAGTTTGTTTGGACAGTGCAATTTTTTCGGCAACTAAGTATTGGTCTTTCTTCATCATGGCCTGGAGAATCTTTGCAACGTCCATGTCAAAGGAAGCATTACTCTCAGAGCTGCTACAAAGTAAACCTTCTTCATCAGCCCCATTAAGGTACTCATCCATCAAGTCCCACCGGCCAAGCCTCCATGCAGCCTGAACACCCTGCATGCACCACGATTTCTTGTACCGAGGAATCCTAGAAATTAATCCATCTACATGAGTAACCATTGCCTGCAAATGGCACATGTTTAGCAAACAGTTAAGGACATCTGAATGCCTCTGAACTGAAGTGGGTTCCATCTGCAAAGCCTGCTCACAAGAAGTCAAAACTTCAGCCCAGTTTCCTGCTTTCTTGTTGATCAAAAGCTGGTCATGTAAGCTTTTAGATTTACGTAAACATGCCAAACCAGATAAGCCATCAGGCTCATCCAAACCACTGTAAATTTCCATTAGAAATGAGACATCTTCATCCTCAAAAATACCACTCCTCTCAGATGCCGGGTTGAAAGATCCTGACTTTTCCCGCACGTGAGACTCATAGTACAACAAGGACCTAGCATAAGCCTGACACCTGAAGGAGGCCCTAGCAAGGGTCACCTTAGGAATTGCAGCCAAAAGCTCTGAGACATATTTACACTGCATAAGGAGCTGGTCCGAATCCGTTGAAGAACTCCTAGTCTGTTCCTTTAACTTGGAAGCTTGCTGTCTAGAATTCGATGGTTGAAAAGACTGAGAAAGAGCAATTTCTTGTTCAACGTCATCCACCCATTGGCCAAGATTATCAAGAAGAGTGAACACAGCCTGAATGCAAACTTCACTTTGCCCAGAACTGATTACATTAATTGCAGCTGCACTGTTCTCCGATGCTACAGCATCAAGAACGGATAGTATCTCCTCTGTTATGCCATGGCGTGCCTCCTCAGTACCATGACAGACAGCATTGAGGACTAAATATGGCAGCAGGTATATAGCTGTTTGCATATCATGACGTACTATACCTCGACAAGCATTGAAAATACTTGCACGAGAACCAGTTGCATGCACAGTCAGTTTTTTTATCCAGAAAAATATCCATCTTCTAAAAGACATAGAAGGCCGGTAAATAGGACCGGAAGATGCAGAATCTGCTACATTTGGAAGCTGAAATCTTGAGGTTAAGCAAGGGGCAATTATCTCTTTAACATAATTAGAGAAACGCCCCCACAATCTGTGACCCCTCCCATTCATTCCACCGCAATCATCTGTGCTCTTGACCCCGGATGGAGGGACCTTCAAAGCTTGCTTGTCTTTCAGAGTTTGTGATGTAGAAGCTGCAACATTTTCATCCAGTGATGCCTCACAACCCGCAATCTTTAGCAGCTCCTGTATAGCCAATGCAGCTGAGTCTTGGATAATGGTGTCAGGTGCAGCTCTAAAAGCCCGGGCCAGATGCTTGTGGATCAACTCAAAGATTAGATCATCATCTGAACATGCAATTTTAAAGCGCTGACTTGAAAAGCCCTTTACTTTGGCAGGATCAACGGCACCAAGTGCTCCAAGGCAATCAGCACAAACTAATTTCAGCCGCTGTCCAACTAAAGTCCTTGATTCTTCTGCACAACCTCTAAGCAAGGATGTAATCAAAGAGCTCAAGACATCAATATCTGACCCCACTTCCCCAATGACCACAGAGGTGACATCTTCCCTTCTCAGATTCAGCAATTTGTTTAGCTCACAAGCTACCATATACCTAACATTCAAATTCTCATGATTCAATCCATCAACAATATCTCGCAATTGATCCTTCAAAGTCATTGATCCACGTGCTTCCTGTATCACTTCATTCACTTTTGTTAGGGCAGGAATGCTAGGTAAAGGAGGAAACTCACCGATATGCTGCTTTAGGATATCCCTGTTCTCAAACACGAGTTCTTCCAAGATTTCCACAATTTTATCTAAATTTGAAGAGGACTTTTCTTTATTTCTCTCCAACAAGGGGATAAGAGCAGCAAAAACTTGAGATATTACATGCTTAATACTAGATGGTGACACCTTTACCAACTGCTTAATGAAAAAATGCAAGACAGAGAGGCCCTCACCCTGGAGTGATTCTTTATCAATACAGTGCATGAGAAGAACCATAAGTTTTGGAACATAAGTGCCAAGGTTAGAACCCATCATATTGATCAGCATCTCTATACGTTTCATGGCTTGTTTCTGCAGTATCAGATCCTCTGTATGGAGCATTTTTCTATCGATACTGTTAAGGAGACCAACAAAATGATTCCTCAAAAAGCCCGAAAGATCTTCATTACCAGTCAGAATTCTTGCAACTTCTTTTATCATCTGAGGTACCCTCGCTAATCTGTAAATAGAAAGTGCAAGGACTGACAGATTTAAGTACAATGTGCAGTAGTTATTAACATGAGAAGAATGAAATTTTAAGTAAAGAAATCCAGAAGTCGGAGGCCCCGATCAGTCAGGTTAGAAAAGAATTGACAAGGGAGCTAAAAGACTTGGGAGCAGAAGTTAAACTTTCTCAGGGAAAAAAAAAAAAAACAAGCAAGCAAAGAGATTGCAAGCCAATGCATATGAAATCTTCATAATTCTTGAAAGTGCACAATCTGTGAAGCAAAGCCCAGGTCAGGAATGTTTCAACATCAAAGCACCAAGGCATATTCTTGAACAATGTACGACTAATATGAGACACAATTCAACTGCAACAATGTCCATGTCAATTCATAAGCATTTTCAAATCGGCACAGAGTGATGTACCTTTTGTTTGTCTCAGTCTGAATCACCTTCATCCATAAAACACACAAGTTCGTCCAAAAGTGCAGGCAATGCAGCTGCAAAAATTTCTTGGTTGTCAGATCCAGTCTGCACATGGTAAAACTGCAAAGCAGAGAGTAACTCTCGGCCATCAGCCCGATGGAGAGCAAAAGCAAGCACTTTTGGCAGCCAAGTGACAATCAGTTGCACCATATCTGTGTTCAAACAGTTAGCCAACCCATATAAGGTGGCAATTGCTTGGTCGTTATCCTGCTGAGTGACCACAAGCTTTGGAAGGACAACGGGAATCATTTTTTGGACAAGTTCTTCAGTTTCAACACCAAGAAGAGCCTCTGCAAACTCTCTGACCATTTTCGGACGGGTTGCAAGCCTCACAGAAAGATAATCATATAGTTCATTCCGAATATGAACAACTTTTGAAAGGATTAGTTCAAATCCTCCTTTAAGATGGAAGTAGCAAGATCTATGTATTAACCTTGATGCAGTCATTCTCACTGTCACGTATGGATTATCAAGCTGATCAACCAACAAAATGAGAGAGAATAAAAAAAGTTGAGTATGAATATCAACTGCTATCATAATCTCTGCCGTGGATTCCAGAAGAGTCTCAAAGATCTGGGGATCATCAGCTGCTGCCAGAGCATGTTTTATTTTGTCCAAGAACTTTTGTTCTTTAGTTTTACCTGATACCTCTCCATCTAAAAATAAACTGTTTAAAATGGGCTCCTCAAGGAAGAAACTAATCTGTGTGCTGAATGCTTCTCTCACAGCCTTCTTTCTGTGAAGGAGTAGGACTTCAACACATTTAATCCATTCCGATTTTGTTTGAAGTAGAACATCTGCAGTCCCATGCACAAGGATCCGCCGAATTACTCCCACACAAGCAACTTGAACCTCTTCTGATGACTCATCATAAAGAAGCTCAAAAAAGAGAGACTGAAGAAGGATAAAGTCACAATCCACGTCAAGTTCTAAGTTTTGAATATCAGGTGGATGCATGATTCTAGAATAAAATTCATGGTTGTGTACAACTCTTCTGTCACACTTTGAGCACCAGAATCCTCGCAATAGATGATCTACAGTCCAATTGTGTCTCTCATTCTCCTTTTCCAAAAATAGTTTGCATTCACTTTCAAAAAGACCAGCAAAACCATTACAAGATCCATAAAGGCATGCCAAATAACCAAGAGAGAGAGGTATGAATTTCTTAACTTGTCCATTCTTCTCTTTCCCCAGGAATCTGCAATTTAGCAACAGAAACAACCAGAAGAATTAGTTTTGTTATTAAATCTAATGATCATAGTCAAGCACAGCAACAAATCTAGGAACAATTGTTGCTATTGTATCCCTCTGTTAGAGCAACTCCAATGATGAAGTTAAAGGAGCCACCAAAGCTAGAATTTGGTAGGTTGGCTAAAAAATTCTACTCCAATGGTAGTTTTCATCTCCATCAAAATTTGACAAAAGTCAAAAACTCTACCAAGTATAGCTTTTGTTTTGGTAGCTACTATCCCCATCAATGCTTCAGATTGCATGATATCAATAGTCCAGATTTGATGGTACTTTTTTTTTTGTTTCCAATAGTTGAGAATGATAGTTGGAAAGAAAAATGGTAGTTCTATCAAAAAATAACATTTCACCATTGGAGCAGAAATGTCAAAATATAACTTTTTCATAATGTAGTACTGCTAAAATTTAGCTTTAGCAGGATTAAAATGACTTTTACCATTGGAGTTGGTCTTAGTTCTTCATCGAATAACCTTGCCTATATCCAATGCCATCCTGTTACTTAACAAATCATTCCCATTTGGATGATTATCAAGTTAACTAATCACTCTCCTCTCCTCTCTCACTCAGGCACTACCCCTACAAGTTGGGCGACTACCCGCACCTCCCCTAATGGGAAAGGTATGGGGGAATTCCAAACCAGGTCAGGTCGGAGTTGGAAAGAGGTTTAGAAACCCTAACAGGGGTCAAGTCAGGGAAAGGTACCCCCAACCCCGTTTAAAAAAATTAATAATTTTGTTCTTTTCCAATACATTGAACACGTTAATCTATGAATATTTTTCAACCTTAACTATTATGAATTAGTTATTTTTTTATAGTTTTGGTCTTTTTTTTCACTAGTGTACTCTTTTTAGATCAAAATAATGTTGTTACATTTAAATCAATTATGTATATAGACTTGGCTTAGCAGGACGGGGTTGAGGGCAATTTTTTAAGTGGGGCAGGGCCGCAGGAGGCCTCGACCCCAATGCATTGCCATCTGGCCCATCCCTAGTCTTACTTGATTGCATTGGGTTTGGATCAAAATTTGAACCATGGATACAGAGTACAGTCCATCAACATTATATTACCTTTTCGTTCAAGAATATGAGAAATGAAAGTTAAACATGTCATCATCTTGTAACAAAAGGTTATTAGAAATTTCAAAAGAAAAGTAAAAAGAAAAGGAAAGAAAATGCCAGTAATCATTCACAAGAGCTCCATGTGCAAGCTATTGTTCACTCACTTCGTAAGCGTCCGCGCACACACAATATCTATTGTTCTTTGACTACAGCCTTTGAACATATGTATCAGTCTACCCGAGACCAGACCACAAGACAATCACACACGCACATACACCAACACACACACACACACACAACATATCTATTGTTCACTTACTGCAGCCTTTGGAACATATGTGTCAGTCTACCAAAACCAGACCACAAGACAATCACTGGCATAGAAATGACAGTTTCAATCCTAACTTCTTCTGCATCATCATGAAGACCCAAATCCAAAACTTCAAGGTCAGTTTCATTTTGTGATATAGGTACAATCTTGGACAGAACCTGGACAGAGAGACGTTTCATCACCCATAGAGGATGGGGTTCAGCGAGAACAACTGAATGAGTCCATGGAAGCTTTAGCACTAATTGCATATTATCTGCACCACCATCCTTATTTCTGAAAAGCTTTTTCTCCAAAGGAAGGAGGCCTAAATGAAAAGATACAGTCAACACAACTTATGAAATACTTAATAACAGAAAATACAGTACATTAAAATAACAAACTTCCAAAAAAAACTAAAAGTTAGCAACAGAATAGATTCAATTGATTCACTGCAGCAAGAAATTTACAGTTGGGGAAAATTTAAAATTATAACAAAGTTAATAATAATATATTCCATTACCCAGTGTTGGCCCCAGCTACAAAGGCTGCTAGGAGAGGTAGACTTGAGAGTTGAGACAGACCCAACCTTAGGTATTATTTTTGCACAAAGTGGCTGCTCTCAAACTCAAACTGCATTCTTGCACTTGATAGCTCGAGCATTTTACCATTGCACCTAGCAATGGCCCCTATCTTAAAAAGTTTTCTTTGTTAAATGTAAAATTATAAAGAGGATATTATTTCAACTCTAAAACCTTCTATAATTTTATTCATCAAGTTACTAACCGAAGAAATGTGACTTTCCTATTTGGAATTATAAAGCCAACCTATTTCAAAGAAAGCAGCACTCAAAAAATTCACATCTAGAAAAACTAGATAAATTGTCGTTAACAAATTATTCTTACCATGAGTAGCCAAAAAACAATTACTAGAGTTATGCTACCCTGAAACAATTGAGAATTTAAGGAATCTTTTGATGGATCTTGGCTTACTTTCCATAATCAATATGTTCTGAACTGCTTCCAGAAAGATATTTAAATCAAATGTGATTGAACTGCTTTGCTTTGCCTGCAAGATGTAATAGTCAATAATACAGGGGGGTAACGATAACATAGAGCAAGTTAATGAGCAGTCCACAAATAACAACCTACCTGCTCACTTATCCAAGGGATCCACTCAAGCATCTGCTGAAAAATGCAAACAGAAAGATTTGCCCGTGGGTATTTACAGAAAACAATGCCAAGCATGCTAAGAGCAGTTAAGGCAACTTCCGGTCTTAATGAATTAGCTTTGCCACCGAGAGGTTTCAGAAATTCAACAAATGAAAGAAGCGATTTGTGCATATAATCAACATATTCTTTCTCTCTTTCACAAGTAAATTTATAAGCAAGCTTATTTGCATCCTGAAAGTTGGCATTAGATTCTTCATCCACCTTCTGACGCTTAGTCTTGAAAGTGTCTGGGTCCAGAAATGGTCTTTTCTCTCCAACTCTTGAGCTCTTGTATCCATTATCACTTGAGGTTGATAAACCCATACAATCATCACTAGTTGTTCCCCCTTCAATAATATCGGATCCAAGTATAGATAGAGCTATCCGAAAGCAATCTATCAATGCAAAACAGGCCTTCGATGAATAAAGCAAATAGATAAGAGATTCTGGCTTCCAGATATGAGGAGGACAACTTTTAGCAATTCGAATGTATGCACTACACAAAGCAGCCTGGAAACAAAGTAAAATGAAAAGTCATTATATTCCTTAAGGAATTAAGTTCATTAATTTTATCAGCTACCCAATACATTTAAATGAATGCTTTACAAGAATGACCACATTTGCCTACACAAACAACCAATGGGTTACCAAATTAACCTTAAGCTCTGGACTTCTTGTTCTCCGCATTGACTCAGGAAAAACATTGACTAAATCTGCAGCAGTCAACTTGACAACATCATCAGCACAATTAGAGTGAAGAGCATGAAGGCAACCACCCATGGAAGAATCATAAACAGTGTTTCTGCAATTTAACGTTTGTATTAGTGTCCCAAGAGAAAAAAAGTGAGCAACATAGTTTGAATACCGGGAATTTCCCATGAAGAGGATAATACTTAGGTCCCCAAGGAATTCTAATCAACCCCGTAGACAAGTAATAGAGTATCATAAGAACACTAAATCTGCAGAAGAATAGCAGTTTAATGGGTTTATTCCCTGGTGGGGCCCACTGACATTTTTATATCCCCAGTGGTTTTGAAGGGAAGCAGTGAAATGGAACAATTTCAGCCTTTGGCAGGCAAAGTGGAATCCTCAAACTGTAAGGTGAAAGTATCTCTAGCATTTTGAGTTCACTAATAATTGAGAGAGAGAGAGAGTTACTGATCAAATAATAATAATAACAATTGAGAAAAAAGAAGAAGAAGATGCAAATTAAAAAAAAAGGAGACTATCATAAATCAAAAATTGAAGTATGGACCAAATTATCATGGTAAACTTGTTTTGCAGTGCTTGTCTCCTACCAAATTATGGCCAACTTAAAGTTAACCCAAAAAAAATGTAGGTAAATTATCTAGGAATTGTGTGGTTATAAAGCAATAAAGAGATTTAGAATCAGACTCACACCCTTAAACACCCATTAGCGCATTCTTTGATGTCAAAGCAAGTCATAAGATTTTTGAACTATTAAAAAACCGTAAATGAAGTTCACATTGAAACAATTTCTAGAGGAAGAAATAGTAAAAAATACATTAATAAAGTGAACTAGAGTTAGTTCCATCCATGTAGTTCCTTTTGTACAATACTATAGTATAAATGTATTTAACTAGTGTCTGAAGCACACAAACATAAGGTGAGTGCCAATTTGAGAGCCATGGGCCTTATCAGTGCTTCACACTTCAAGTCACGGAAATCTCGGTTATGCCTCAAGGCCTAGGCCTCGAGAAGCACCATCAAACTATAACCAATCTGCTTATTACAGTTAGCCAAGATGAATTATACTACTAAGCCAATAACACTATAACCAATCTGCTTATTACAGTTCGCCAAAGATTAATTACACCACAAATATGATTTTTTCCATGTTTGGGCAAAAGAACAGTTTCATTATTGTGGGCACAATTTCTTTTGTTTAATTCCTTGGAATAAGCCAAGGTAGTTTTGTTAGTTCACTTTTATAATTCTAGGTTTAATGAATAAGTTGACTTTATTTTTTTTATCGGTAAGTTGACTTTGTTCTTTGAGTTCACTAAGGTGCTAATTTGAATGTTTCACTGACCAAACTTGAGTTTAGTATGTATGAAAGTGGTTTTGTTAGTTTGCTTTTATAATTTCACACTGTTTCATTATTTTGGCATGATGTTTGAATTTCTAGGTATTATCATCGACCATCGACCAAGTTTTAGTTTAGTTAGTATGCTAGAATGGATTATTTATCTAAGTGATAGAATGAGTAAGATAGGAGTGGACAGCAACTCCAGTTCTAAGCTCCTTTGGAATAAATAACATTGCTGGATTTTAGCTCCCAAAGGAACTTCTGTTGTTGATGATTCTAGCTCCTCTCAGTGAAGACAACTCTGGTGATCAATGACCTCTCCTAGTTACTGATTTCTAAGAAAGTTCTCAGGAACCAATTCCAAGGCACACTCCACTCCACATGCTTTCTCATTCTTTCATATTTAGGATTATATAAGAACAGCAACTTTGCAAAATATAGCCACTTTGCCATTACGACTCTCACCATCCCCAGGTGCTCAAATCTCACTTACGAGCCTTACTAGTAAAAGGGCTCTACCATCACCAAAAATGCATCAACATCTTTTGAGGTGAGCAGAAAATCAATATAAATTACTTTGACCTTCCTCAACAGAAAAAGAAACCAACACACACTAATTAGAACAGTGGAAAAGCTAAACCAGGCAAAATGCTCTTTCAGAAGTTCTTCCATGACAATGTGTAGGTTTTAACAGACTGGCTATTTGAACTTGATAATGAGAGAATTACCAACAAACACCAGTAAATTTCACATATCTGCAGAACATTTACCTGAATACTGGAAGTTCCACCTCATCATCAGCTTAATATAGTAGATATCAACTGAATTAATTTCTCATTAGGAACAATTTCATAATTCATTACTGCTCCAATGACACGTGCCAAGTCAAAACATGCCTTCACAAAATTTTATTTGTCAGAAAACTGTGTCACAATGAGCTCAAAACTCAAAAGATGAGTAAAATAAAAGACAAATATTCATCTAAAAGTCAAATCTTAGTAAGCTCAAAAATTATATAGGGAAAAAAAATCTAGAATACACAATGCCAACTTATAGTTGATATTGTACCCACCATATGCAGGTCTGCATCTCCATAACACAACAGAGAACATGCAGCCGAAACAAATGACACATTGACGAGTCCTTCAACATATAGAGTTCCTTCAGTTAAGCATTTACAAATAAGCTTAATGATCCGAGTAGCAAAAGGTTGCCACCTTTGCTTTGCCTGTGAGATTTATCAGAACTCCATAGCCATCAGTGGGTTTGCTGCAAGCAGGGATATCACTGAGAAGAGCAGGTTCACTGGAAATTCCATTGAAGGACTCAAAGAAACACTTCAAACACACTTTACTTGATTCTGTAATGCTAGACTGATTAGCCCACATCGAAGCCACATATAGAATATCTGCATGAAGACAAGCAAGTTAGCTTTATTTGGATGGCTTAAAGCATTGGTAAGAGATTCGTTAGCCATAAAAAATAAAAATAATTTGATTAAATAACTGTGAATTTTTACTAGGTGTTAAAATTTATGCCTTACCCAGTTTCCCTCATCCAACCCACCCCCCCACCCCCCAAAAAAAATTAAAAAATTGGCACAGAGAGTGAGAGAGAGAGAGAGAGAGAGAGAGAATGTTCTGCCCTCCATGGAAATTCTTTGTTAAAACTGAGCAAATTATCAAACAGTTATGCCACCGTGGGTGACAAAGCCAAAAGCAGATAATCAATTCTTCAAATGAGTTGATTATTTTCTACCTTAATGTTAGTAATGTTTGCAGTGCCCAATGCATACCTTCAACTACCAACATGGTGTCTGAAAAAAATTGACGGTAAGCATCTCGATCTCCCGAACGAAGCAAGGATAAAAGGGATCCAACTGTTTCAAATATCACTCCATGTCTAGAGCTGAAAAATAATGTGTTAATTCTCCAACAGAGAGGTAACAAGATCTAAGATGATTGAACATGCATTGTAAGCATTAAAAAGGAAGAAAGAATTAGGAAAAACAAACAAATCTGGAAATGGTGATTTTAACAATTAGTTTATCAAGACTTGCATGCACCAAAAGAAGAAATTTTCTCTTTTAGATGATAACTTGATTAAGAGTGCCATTCATGGCACAAAAAACTGTGCATATTGAAAGGAAGTCAAGCCACTTTGAAAAAAAACCACCTACATCAGGTAGGTGTAGTAGAAGCTAAAAATTTAACTCGTACTCTGAATTTTAGCAGTAGTCAATTATCCTTATTCTTCTCTCTCTTTTTTTTATAAGTAAATGTATATATAAAAGGTGCCCAAAGGGGGAAATCCATAGAACAAGCTAGACAAAAATTCCAACAAGCCCAGTTGTACAACCAAAGATATAAAATATACTGTCATTTAGCATTGTGAAAAATGCTGCCAGAAGATATCAAAGACTACCTTTTGGTATACTGCAAATTCATTCTTTTTCTCTGACAGGAGATTAAAATTTCATCCTAGCTAATCATTTTTAACTATCTTTCCATAAGCATAACTAAATCTCATCTAAAATAAGTCCAATATTTGATAATATTCATGAATATCTTAACTATTGGGGAATGACTGCCAACAATTCCTAGTAAATTATACATAGGCATCTGCACTTTCTAGTTAAAAATTCTGCAAAATCTCTGCCAATTCTTTATTGTGAGTGCCAGCTCTTAAAGTTTTTAATTAAAAACAATTCATTCCAGGGGCCAAATGTTTTTTCCCTTCCTAAAGTGATGTGCCTAATATTTTGGAATCCTCTTTTTACCACATTTCCAAACTAACTAACATGCCAAAGCTTTTAGCATTTAAGTAAATCTTTTTTAGCATGACCCATGCGACATTCTCCAATAAGTGTAAAGTAATATGTAGCTCATAAATTAGCTAAAGATGAGTATGAGAGATTGTGAAATGCAGGTCGGACCATAGGAGAGGATATATGTATATCTCGGATAATGATGGATGTATCCATTGTGAATCCTAGATTTACAATCAGGGAAAGTGTGAATTTAACTCAATCTAATTGTGCATAAGTTGTATGTCTTGGCTGAACTGCCATGCCAAAAACTGAACTAGTATGAGGCCAGCCATTGATAGCAAACTTAAAAGATATTGAAAATGACTAGTTATAGCTTTTGCTGATTTTGCTTGTTCAACTGATTTTAAGGCCTAAATTTTCTTCATATGAAAACTTGATGTCCAGTGCAACTACATTAGGTTAACCAATATTCTATTAAAAAGTAAGAAGAAAAAAAAGAACTCCAAATATTGGGTACTTTTATTTCTGGAAACCAGCCTTGTCATATAATTTATATTAATATTCTCATTGGAAGCCTCAGAATTATGTGAATATATAATGAGAGACACCAAAGACAAACATATTATACTCATATTTATCTCAGTAAAACTGGATTAGAAATTTCTGAGTCTAAAGTGGATACCCATTTCCTCATTGGAACCCACTGAATTTTCTGAATTTTGTGAATATATAATGAGATACACTAAAGACAAACATATTATACTCATATCTCTTTTATCTCAGTAAAATTGGTTTAGAAAATCTGAATCTAAAGTGGATACACATTTCCTCGGTGCCCATGAAATCACATAAAGGACGAAAAACCACAAAAATAAGAACAATTTCAAATTACACATTCAATAACGGTTTACAAAAACTTATAATTCATAGTAATTTATTGATCGATGAATTGCCAGAATTTCATAAGATTAAAACTAGCAGAAGAAATCTTTTGAAACGCTCACCGAAATGCAGGTTCGGCAAAGAATGGTAATATACGACCGATAACGGGTAGGACTGCACTTGCCTTGCCATGGTAGAAAACTCCAGGGAAGTTCTTCGCAGTGTGAGTCAAGAGCTTCAATACAGCGATGACCTCTCTCTCGTTGGCTGCAAGAGAGAAAATAACAAGAATGGATCCGATTACATACATAGGCATATATTCAGTTAAGAAATTGATTAGAGAGAGGTTTTAGAGAGAGAGAGAGAGAGAGAGAGAACCTGAGGAAGAGGGGACGACATAAGCGTGAAGGAGATTGGGAAGAACGGCGCGAAATCTGATTTCCAAGGCGTTGTCGTCTCCGTTGTTTGGAGGTGTTGATGACGAAGCTGCAATGCGTTCGCGAAGCTCGTGAACTAGACTGGAGAGGTTCGCCATATTCGCACTTCGCCCTCTCTCCCTCACTTCCCTCCTATTTCGAAATGAAAACAATAGCACTTTAGACTGGCGTATATGACTGACCCGGACCCGATTCGGGTATTTTCTTACTTTTTCCCCTATCCTCACTCTGAACCCTGGTCACAAGGAGACATTCATTGATTTCTGATGCAATAATTTGTCAGATATTCATTAAGTCAACACATTACATCTAAGATCATGGAATAATATAGATATTCAATAACTCGAATATATTACATCTAAATCATGAAATAATAACTCTTTTCACTGAATAATTTTTTAAATGAATTAATCTATTAAATATAACACTTTTATAATAAAATTGTTACTTTCATGACTGTGATGTAAACTAGAATTATCATTTACAGTATTAGTATACAAGTATATGTTGTAATTAATTGAATTATCTTTTTTTATCTTTTTTAAAAATATTCGACCAAAAATAATCAACAAATTTTAAACAGAAGAGGTATAAAAACATTAGTCAAGTACAAATTAGACTACTAACTCGAATTCAACTCCAGTCTAATTCAATTTTTTTAAACGTTGTGTTACAATTAGAGTTGGATTTAGGCTAGAACTCAAAAAATTTAAGCTCAATTTAATCCCAGTTTAAATGTTATTTTTAAAATATCTCTTGTATTAATTTGAACTATTAAAAGTCAAGGGGAGTGTGTATTCACTTGTACAGGGGAGTTCGAAGATTGATCAGAGTTTTATGCAATTTCCAACAATTTCAATTGAGATCTAAGCATTTATATTACATTTATTCAACAAAAAAAAAATCCCTTACCAGTTACTGTGCTGTGCATGCCAGTTCAGCTTTTTCACACACACACACATATCCAAAGGAAATAATCTAAAATATTGCTGTTTATTCTCCTATAGCAAACTGGGAAAAAAAAAATTATGACATGTATCTAAAGTATCTACTGTCCAAAAAAACACAAAAAGAGAAAAACCTCTGGTTAAAATGGGCCTCGTGTGCTAATCTAGCCAATTATACTCAACCCATCAATGGGAAGACAAAATCCAAAGATGACGCCCACTGTTCACTATGATCAGTTCATATGAGGTTTCTGAATTCTCTATGTACTAGACCCCCCTACCATCACCAAAATGGTTTTGTCATTTCGAGAGTGGTGTGCGTTTTCATCTTCTGCTCATTTGTTAGAAGCCGTCCATGTGGAGGGCAGCCGAGTGGAGTTCATCAGGGGCATGCTGCGAATGTTGATGTCGAGGGGCAGCAAACGGTATTCAATGTCAAGCTCTTTGAAAATTTTAACCATCTCTTCGATGACAAGGGCTCTTCTTAACCATTTCTCCCCCATGTCTTGGTGGTTCATTCTATGTCTCATCCATACTGACATTTTCAGCTTGTTTAACTCCTCCAGGTTCATCAGCACAACCGTTGGAGAAGAGTACCAGTGGTCCTTCTTGCTCTCAATGTAACTGCAGTGGCACCATTAGAAATAAAATCAATTAAACTCAAATATTTATAAAAAATTACACGGTCAATCTCAAGGAAAATTCAATGAGATCGTGCAAGTTCCAAAACGTTCTATCTTCATACCTGCATGCTAGAAGACCATATTCATGAATAAGATTGATAAAGTTTTTCATTACACAGGGCAGTGATCAATTGTTGAACTGGCCATTTTAGAAGGAAATAATTAAGATTTGTTCATTGTTCAAGCATCGTCATTAATCATTGCTTTCATGGTTGTCAGGTTGGCTTTTCTTGC
Source organism: Nyssa sinensis (assembly GCA_008638375.1). Classification (NCBI taxonomy): domain Eukaryota; kingdom Viridiplantae; phylum Streptophyta; class Magnoliopsida; order Cornales; family Nyssaceae; genus Nyssa; species Nyssa sinensis. The sequence goes on from CM018033.1 coordinate 42,695,006, forward strand.
ATCTTTTAGACCAATATTCAAATTAAGTATACATCTGTCTGGGGGACGAGAAGAAATTCCAACTCCTGATCAGATCAAATGACCTCCCATCCCCCCCCCCCCCCGGGGTTTTCTTTGGTCCATATCAGATCAAATGATCCCGGTGATCCAATAAATTCTCAATTGTTTCAAGAGGTCGACATTGGGAACTGATCATCCAAAAAAAATGGCATTATCAGCAATATTGTTGGTGTTATTTAGGCTGACAGGACATGTTTTTGTCAGCCAGTTGTTCTATGATGCATGATGTCCCAGTTAAATTATAAAACTGCCCCCATACTAACAGACAGCATAATATAGAAACAGGGAAAGCAAAGAGAAGACAAAAGTTTGAAAGAAATGGAGAGGGAGAGAGAGAGAGACTTTCCATACTTTGTTATTCTCTGCTTCATGATACTAATTTTCTCTGCTGGAGTTGCAATATGGACATGGAAATCAACTGAATCTCCCATGTCCGGGCTACGATAGTAGTTACTGATAGCCTTTGTTGAAAGAGTGCTATTAGGAAATATGATTTTCTGGTTGTCATATCTCAAAAATACAGTAGTTAAGATATTCATCTCTTCCACTATCATCTGAAACATGTTGAATAATATTAGGCACAAATTATACCGAAAGTGGAAACTTGAATGGATACATAAGAAGATACAATTGTTCGTACCTGAACCCCATCAATCTCACATCGGTCACCCACATCAAATGGGTGCATCACGAACAAGAAGACTATAGCTTCAAAAACTGTTTTGCAGGTGTTTCCAAACACAAATGCCACAACAACAACCTGAGAGCTTACAAAGAGTAGAAATTTGCTGGTTGCAATTCCTAGTATTAGAAGCGAGATAATGACAATGATAATGCCAACCAAGACGTTCACCATCTGATGAAGTTTGTTGACGGCAGTTTTTGTATCATTTAATGTCAAGGCAAGAGCTCTTCGTTCTCTAAAAGCATTCACCTACAAGAGAGAGAGAGAGGGGGGTGGGATGAGGTCATTTTCTGATAGTGGATTCTAAATAAGAATCAAGAGAACATTTATTTTTCTGGTTCTAAGGCAATGATGGGCTACACAAAGGAGGATTATCCTCCCTCAAACTAATAAATTAAATCTTCCAACCTAATGAATGTCAGAATCAAATTCAGTCTTAGGTCTCTAATTCAATTAGTTAAAGTCCTAACTGGCAGGCCAGCTGCCTATATTTTAGAGAATCAAAATAACATGTACTTGTTCATGTGCCATATTGAAACCAGACAGACTCATTTGAACATCTTGCACCATAAAACAATATGATAATTTCATATAGTGTCCAAATCCCCCACACCCCAAAAAAAAAAATAATAATAATAATATGATAGACAATAAAATCAGATTGAAACTGGACCAATTTGAAACCGTCATACTAGACCAGTCACGTGTATGAGCACATAATTATAGTATAATTATAGCAGTGTTTATTTTGCATTTCCCTCCTCATTGTCCCTATCACATGAATTATGATTTTTCAATGAGAAATGCTATGCTTCCCAAATTTGTATCCCAAATTCCTATCTGAAATGATGTGATATTAATGTAGCAGAATCACATTAATTACAAGATTTCAAGTATTGCCAGTTATCTAGTGCCATGTCAATGCCACATCATTTGGGATAGATTTTTGAGATACAATTTTGAGAAATGTAGCATTGCTCCTTTTCAATATATTATATTTCGCAAGACTCAACTCAACACTGGTAGTCCATATTCAACCCATGATCACCCGTTGTGTTTACACATAGATACGTATCCACATAAATGACAAACACTGACAAGCAAGCTCCTTGTTACATATAATCTGATATTCTCAGACCCAATTTTTATTGCAGGACTGATAAATGAATGGATAATAAATATTTAATCTACTTCCCAGTTCTTACCACCCAGTTCTTCAATGCTGCCTTGCTGATTTTTTCACTTTCGGTTGATCCTCCCAAGAGACTCATGGTCTTCAAAGCCTCATCTTCTTGCATGAAACGCATCAGGTCTTCCAGGCAGATGTACCTGCAACAGAAAACATTTAAGATCTTTTAACTACAGGTAAATTAAGATATTTTAGACTGCTTGACAGGCATCAAAAGAATTATCAGGAACTCAGTATTCCGTGCCACGATCACGAGATATATGGTTGGACTGGGCAACAGAGAAAAAAAAATCTCTAAAGAAAACACAAGAACGAATCTGTTAATCCTAACCGTAATGACGTGACTGCGTTGAGTGTTAATGCTTTTGTTTCATCTGAGATTAAAAAAAAAAAATTCCACTTCATGAAGACTAAGAAGCAAAGAACAGATCTAAACAAGATAGCTGATTATCAATCACAGAATATGGGACCTCCTGTTTACTGATGATGCCTTTATCCACTCAAAAGCTAAGGCATGATGTTTTTAATAAACACAGCATATCCTAGGCCGCAAGTGAAAGACTAAGCTGTCAGGCATGAGAACAAGTTTTAAGTATGAAGGCAGCCACTTCGTGCACCTAAATACAGTGGTCAAATATGTACCAGCTCACCCCTTCCAGTAGCCCAGATTGGCAAGACAAATACTGAGTTAAACTTTGTAATCCTTCCCACTAAGTGACCTCTAAGGTGTCTCTTGCTACTATTGAATACAGCTGCACTGCTTTTACAAATACCCTTGGCTCGATAACTGGGATCGAAAGGGCCATATTATATTGTTCAAAACATGTATAATAGTCATCACATAAGAGATCACTAGGTTATGTTGCATAAATACTGATATGGAACATCATACTTATAAGTCAACATCCAAAATCATAAAGTATGAACTCAAGACTTGGCATACTTTCATTATTCCATAGATAAATGTGTACACATATGTATGTATACATATAAAATACCCTATTCAGTATGTAGTCCCACATTTGGCTCCAACTAACAAATAAATAACCCTTATTTTTTGAACCAATTTACTAAAAAAGTTATCCTAAGCTAAACTATAAGTACTACCCTGTTATGTGGACACTAGTATGGATTGTGGTTGACCGCCTTTCATGATTGTATTTTTAAACTACATGGGAAGCCACAATCCATTCTGTGATTAGGACCCCATTTTTTATCCGATTTGGAAAGAATTTTTTTGTTTAGAAGGGAGTAAATTAAAGCCACGTTCATCCAATCACCCTCACATAAACGGTCAAATAGAGGTGCCTAACCACTGCATCGAGACCTATTTAAGATGCTTATGTTACAATCAAACCAAGTAGTGGGTCAGGTGGTTATCATGGACTGGAGTGAGTTAAAATACCACTTCCCTTTCATCAATGGTAACCTTGTTTGAAGCTGTACACAAACTGCACCTCCCACCTTGGTAGACTATGAACCCAGGAAAGTTAAGGTTCAAGCCGTTGAGAACAAGCTGTGAAGCTGAGGCAAGCTGATCTAGATGTATCTAACAGGGTGAAATTAATGAAAGTAACTGGATCTACCTCTAATTATAAGCATATCAACAAAAAACAATCGCCGATGTTCTGTGAAGGTTGCAGCACACTGCTTTGGTCCCTACAAAATCATTCAAAGGATAGAACCCATTGCTCACTGGCTTAAGCTACGACAGGGTCCAAAGTGCAACCTATCTTTCTTGACTCACAGCTCAAGAAGAATTTGGGGTCTCACTTTCGAATTCAAACTACAAAACCAGCTTTGTTCAAAGAATTTGACCTAGAGGATATTCCTGACAGATCGTAGCTCACCGGATGATTAAAAGAAACAATAATGCTGATGTAGAAGTTCTAGTGCAATGGAAGGGAATGCTACTCGAAGAAACAGAGAGGCAAAGGGGAAAGATAGTGTGTCATCAAGCAACATTTTGTGAATTTGACAATCAGGACAAGGTTATAGGTGGGAAAGTACTGTTGCGGACGCTTGTCACATGGTAGGAGCGTGAATATGGGTCTTCCAGAGTTATCTATTTTTGATAAATTTTCTAGTTGCTCTAGTTTGCAAGTAATTAATGAAGTACATGTGCTAAGTTAGGTAGAAATTGTCTAAATATGGGAACTCATATCTTCTAGTTCCATAATAGCCTCTTTCTACACTCCCTGCAACATAATATGCTTAAAAAACATTGTACATAAGGATTGGTAAATCATTATTTCAAACAAAATATAACAATTTGCACATAGTACAATGATTTAAAGCATATTGTAGAGAATCAAATGTAGAGGATATGATTTAAGGCAGTTTTTAGTTCTCGTAATTAATTGTAGGAGTCTGTTGCAACTTTTGAGTCAAGTCTAGTGATGAAAATCATTTTCAATGATACTTGGCTCCTATGAAAGTTTGGTGAGTTTGGGGTTCCTGTCAAATTGAGCCCAACCTTTAATTCTCAACAAAAATTGGTAGCGAAGACATAAAAGTCACAACAAATAGCATGAAAACTCGACTCAACAAATAGCATGAATGCTAGGATAAAAATGGAACACAACAGAGAGATAACAACAGACAAAAGTACTGGTAAAAGAAACCAGGACTTACTTGCACAAATGCCTAGCCACATTTCGGAATATCTTCCTTGCTGCAAGTTTTGCCTCAAATTCACTTCTAATCTGTGTTGTGGACTCATCGTCAGTAGTCGAATCTAGAATCTGCTCATCCAGTGTAGACAGGACGCCGTGCCTAACTATTTTCAGTCAACCTCTTCATATTCCAGGCAGAGATATTCTTAGGATTCAGTCTGTGCAAATGATCTATTGTAATCCCCTCATCCTGCGTCTTAGAAGCTGTCCCAGAGTACTTAATGCTAACGACTCTGGACGTTTTCTGGAGACCTTTCACTCTCCCGCTTTTGGTTGATGGAAACGCAGTTGCTGTGAGGTCAGGGGGTACAGTAGCCCCTGCGTTTTGAAGTTTCCAAACCTCAGCCATTGTCCTTTCCACTTCTTCCTGAGTGTTCAGTAATTCAATCAAAGGCGGACCTGAAAGGGTTTCAATCATGTATTGATTGAACAGTGACTCTTGAATACGATCGAAGAAAGTGCTCACATGGAATGAAGATGCAAGGACTTTAACCATGAGGGTCTTCACTAGCCATAACAATGTACCCACCAATAGACACAACAAAACCTTGTTTACATATTTGAGAAACTTACTATTGGTCTCCCTCTCAACCTTCCTGTCAAACAAAAAATGCCATGAAATCAAAACTAAACCCAACCATATACAATTCTGAACTGCCTTCCTCACACCGTACACAAAATATAAAACCCGTTTTCGCAAAAGAAAATTCCTCTCTATAAAGAAAACAACAAATCTAATCCCCCAACCAGAGACCAATCGACCACATATCAAAACCAGAACCAATACATCCCATTTCCAGAATGGGAGTCCCCAAAGTTTCCGTTCTTTTAGTTTATGAATCGCTAGACTACACACCAGAGCAGGCACAATCAAAATGAGACTGACCCATTGAAGCAGAGTAATTGCACTCAGATTCGCCCTCTTGTACTCTTCAGGAATATCCTCATCAAACAATGGGTCTTCTTCTTCATCGTCCGTCGGTTTCCCTAACATTCCAGAGGCCCTCCCTAGCATCCCGGACTTTAATGGACCCGATTTTCCCATCTTTTCGGATCTCCGATCTGTCTTCTCTGGCAGGTCTATCAACCTCGACTTCGTCTTCGTCCTGAAGATGCTCTGTCTCCTCTGGAACGACGTACACCTCAGCACCTCACCACCACCACTATTATCGACCGCAGGGGCCATATTGGAAGATCGCCATCGATTGTGCTTTTGTGGAGGAGTTTCTTTTCCATAATCGTCATCGTCGGACGATACTTCATATCGTGTTTCGACGTGTTCGGCCTTAATATCGACCACACTGGTTGGAGGGGCTTGAAACGAAACTTTTAGCTCTTTCGAAGACGAAATTTGATTGTTGTTATTGTTTTTATCAATCGGACTCTCAGCAACGGTGGGCAAATTGTGACTGTTGTCGTGATGGAGCTCATCCATCTCCAAATCCATATCCAACAACATCTCGCCGCCGGCCGCTCTCTGCTTATTCAAAAACTGCCCAATCAGCTTCGACGGTGGATCCTCCGTCGTCGCCTCATTGCGTTGCGGGAAATAACAACGATCGCCAGCATTGTTCGTATTGCCGCCTCTCTCATCTGTCCAGAACTCATAACTCGATTCCCGCCAAATTTGCCTGGCATTAGCATCGGGCCCCATTCCACTCTGATCAACGTCCCAGATACCATGATCACGGCCGTCGATCTTCACAATAACCTCCGGGTCGTATATGGGATCAACGGTCTTCATGGTGAGATTGTTGTCGCGGTGGTCGGAGAGAATGGGCTGCTCTTCGTGGTACACATCGTCGCCGCCACTGGCAGAGATCTTTCTCGAGTGCTTGTAGGAACTATGAGATTTAAATGATTTTTTGAATGAAGAAGAGAAGTCCATTAATAAACAAAGAGTTTGTCCGCTACAAACTCTCAATCTCACTGTTAATCTCAATCACTAAATTTTAATGTGGAAAAGTGTTAAACTTTTGGTGATTGTATCTGTATATATATGTGTTATATGATGGCCGCGTGTAGTGACGTTGCCATTAAAAAGGCCTCACAAGTTGCAGGGAAAATGCAATGTTGAGAAGTCGGGAACAGGTCGCGGCCATGGCGATATCTAAGGAGTCCAATCCGCCCCCCTCCCGTGGTTAGGTTAGAACTCACGAGAGGCCTGTGTAACGTGTTAGTATTTAGTATGCTTGTGAACCAAGAAAAAAAAAAAACGCTCGTGAACGGAGAAACCTCGCTAATCTCAAATTTCTATTTCAAATTTGAATAGGCATGTCTTTGACTCTTTGCCTTCGCGTGGTGCCATGCATTTATATGGACTCAGATTTATTAGCGGATTCTATTCCCTCCCTGTGAGTGCATGGTACTATAATGGGCACAAAAACATGAATTATGAATAATTGTTATTTAAATTTCTACTTTGAATGATGTAATAGTAAGATATTGGTGTATTATTCTAATACATTAATTATATAATTTAATGTATTATTTATGTCATATTATTTGAGATAATTTTTTTTAAATCAATAATATTATATTTTTTAAAAATTTATTTTAAATAATGTAACACTAGTACGTCACAATTACATTCCTTTCACGATTTAAAAGTGTTGCCACTGATATAGTAACATATTAAAATCACGTTATTTGAAATTGAGAAGTTTTGGAAAAATGTTTATGAAAATGTAGCATTACTTTTTTCAAATATCAATAATGTTATTCTTGTTTAAAATTTCTATCAAATTCTTTTCAAATGTCAGGTGGCGGCCATGGCGATATTTAAGGAGTACTAATCTACTGCACCTCTCATGGTTAGGTTAGAACTCATGAAAGGCCTGTGTAACGTGTAAGTATTTACAGTTTGTTTGGATAAGTAAGAGTGAAAGAAAAGGAGACCAAATTCTTTTCAAATGTCAGGTGGCAGCGATGACGATATTTAAAAAGTACTAATCCGCCGTCTCTCCCATGGTTAGGTTAGAACTCACAAAAGGCTAGTGTAACATGTAGGTATTTACAGTTCGTTTGGATAAGTATGAGGAAAAGAAAATGAGAGAAGAGTATTAATTATGAGAGAAAGAAAAAAAAAAAAATCCCTCGTTTATGTTTAAATAACTAATAAAAATAAAATAAAATAAAAACTAATACAACCCTTTCTTCTATTTCACATTTGAGTACGCATGTCTTTGACTCTTTGTCTGCGCGTGGTGCCATGCATTTATATGGAGTCAGATTTATTAGCGGATCCTACTCCCTCACTGTGAGTGCATGGTTCGGATCGTTTGAACGGAAGAAATTAAATGGGAATGAGAAGTGAAGGAACGAGAGTAGGATAATAAAACAAAGCAAGTTACTAAAATTTGTATGACTTGGTGAACTGAACAAGTCAAAGAATATATTTTAAATTTTATTAATTTATTGAGTTAGACCCTAAAAATTAATAAAAATCTAATGTTATATAAAAAATCAAATTACTTAAATTTATTATTTGATTAATTTAATTAGAGACTTGTTCTTAATTAACTTGAAATATAAGTTAATTAAACTTGACACTATTTAAAATTTTAATTTTTATAAGTCAAGTTTAAATAATTTACTATTCGAATCGGCTTGGCACAGCTCCTTTACAAACCAAGTTACTCGAGTTCAGCTTGTAATAAGCTCGGTTAGATTCTCGTACGATATCGACTCACGAAATAAACAAGTGAAACTTAAATTTATTTTTAAATTCGATAATTTATTGAACTCTTGCTCGAGTTTAACTCGATAAGCCAATAAATAATCTAACACTACATAAAAAAATTTCAAAGTATTCGAATTTGAAACTCGTTTATTTTAACGATGTCAAATTTAAATAACTCAAGACTGGACTCATATTACAATCCTAAACAAAAAAAATTAATGTAATATAAAAAATACAATAAAAAAATAATATAATTGTCATATATCAAAAATTATGTTCTTTCCCACGCAACGAAAAAAAAAAAAATATTATGTTGATATAGGATTTGAATATTTGTGGTCCAAACCATGTGAGACGGAAATAAGACCCACTCCATAACGCATGCATCAAATTTACTTGTTCGATTTCTACTTCCCAGGACAAAACTGTTTTGGAGTTTGAATACTGTGTTATTAACATGACATTTGATAACCGACCATACTTAAAATTTTATAATTAATATAATTCTATCATATCAATATTATATAATTTAGAATAAAAATTCATAACATTTTCCCTCACATCTCATATCACTCAAGTTTTCTGTCTTAGGAGGCAAAATCTTAGCGTTGGCTTATGAAATGCCAACAGGCTTTGACTTCTGCCCTAATTACGTGGCAACTGCCAAGATCAAACCATTAAAAAACAAACCAAACAATGTAGTCATAAGGAGCATCCGTTAGACTTGATTGATGTCTCACACACATTCTCTCACATTGACTTGCATAAATAAACAAGACAGAGCATGCAAAAGTGGAAAAGAGGAGAAAAAGTAACGGATTGGTGTTATTCAAGTAGAAAGATTCGTTTAGCATCTAAGTAAAGTTTTGCTATGAATAGGATTTATAGTTTCGGCTACTGTTATTTAGATAAAATATTTAACTTTTAAAAAATTAAAAAATAACATTATGTTACATGACATTGTTAAGTCATGTCAAAATTTATTGAACTATATAACTTTCCAAGTCCACCAGCACTACTTAGAGCAATTCCAAAAGCGAGTGCCATTCGGAGTGTTAAATCCCATAACCGTCAAAATGACACCCCTAAACTCAAAATTTTCTATTCCAACAAGAGTGGCATATGCGGTTGCAAAATGGCACCCAACAGTTCTGGAGTGCCATTTTTACAAACTTTGGAAAGAAAAAATGAAGAGATGTCCATTTTACAGTTGAAACTATTTCCATTTTTACTATTCCACGTGGTTCTATTTCAACAAAGAATTTTATAAATAAAGGAAGTGTTTGTAAAGAGAAAACTTACCAAAGTCCCAAAAAATTACTCTAAAAATTATTCTATAAATTTAAGATGATTTTATTTATTTAACTAATTTTTATAATTAAATAATTTTTTTAATTTAGTTAATTGTTAGAATTTAAATTAAACTGTTATAAAAACTATACCCATTAAAATATAACTGTTAAGTTTAATAATATTTTTTAATAAAAAATATTAAAATATTAAAATAACACCCCATTTTGACACCTACCATTGGAGCATATTTATAATTCAGGATTGTCATAACACTATTCAAGTTTGCAAATAAGATTTTTGGCACCGCAAAATAGCAACTCCCTTTGTAGTTGCTCTTAAGATGAAAAATTATTCATTAATTTCAATACATTGTACCTAACCAATAAATGTGCTAACATATTTAAAGGTTCAAGTATAGTGAAGAGAAATGCATGCATTAAATGCATCCACGAAATTTGATTACACAACTATCAAACATGGAGGCAAATTTTTTGTTCCCATTCTTTGTCCATCTCGAAATGCACCGGACCTGCTAGAGCTACAGAGTACAAATGGAAAGAAATAGTGCTTCGGATAGTAAGAGTTTTGAATGGGTTCCCAGCACAGCTTGATATATAAAAATCCACAAGCAAGCCCAGTCTACACCCCCAAAAACCTACAACTAATGTGATTAAGGTGCATGAAATACACCAACAGTCAAAGTTCAGTTGCAAATTTGCAATTGTGCATAGCACTGGTCTTATCGTGATCACAATTTTGCAGATTTGTTCCATACTAGGCTCAAGAAGCAAAATTTGGCCATCACCGAGAGCACCCTAATTAGTAATTACTATAACTAGTCACAACAAATGTGATCAAATATCACTATAGCTCCCATAATCCCATAGCAACTAATAGAAATAACTCAAAAACTCATCATCAATTTGTTATTGTAAAACTGCAGGAGCTTTGTATAATTACTTTCCTTATCAGTGCCCCTCAGTATGCTATGATGGGGCAATGCAAAAAAGAGTTGAGAGAATGTTTGATTAAATAAAAAGCCAAAAAGAAGAAGATATAAGTCTGAACATGAAAAGGAAAAGAACAAAGAACTATGACAACCTTGATCAAGAGGAACTGTACACTGCAGATAAAACAGTAGTAGAAGGGAAATGGCCCACAAATAGAGCTCGTGTATTTGCTATGGACATTGTACCTCCCTTCACTTCAGTGATGTCCCCGTCTAAGTACTGAAAGAAATCCACCAGACGATTTCTCCTTGTGTTTATCCTCTCCATCTCCAACCTGTTCCACATACTTCCAACTGTTATCTAGATTACAGTGAATTCAGTGCAGATCAGAATTTTATGAACATGTTTCTAGATCTGCATTAAAATATTTGTGAATTGGAAATTGTTTAGGGGAGGAGTTTGAGAATCAATTGGAGAGTAGTTGCAATCTAAATGATGAAAATGGTCAGAGAACGAGATAAGAAAAACTTAGTAAAACAATACGTGGAGTGAAAAGCAATCATTTTGGGGAAAGACAGGGGTCGTGTGTTAATCAAATATTCATGTGTAAAATTGAATTACGCAAAGATATAAAAGGATCATGCTTGATCAAAGACAGATATTACCTCCTTGGCTATTTGTTGCAGGATATCTAATATTTCCGAAAAATCAGGTCTTAAAGTTGGGTCTTGCTGCCAGCATCTCTCAAGCAGTACAGCAAGCTTTGGATGAGTGTGCTTCGGGATGGTAGGCCGCAGACCCTGAAAACCAAGTCAACAAAGTTAACATGTGCTTTATTTACACAGCAAAGTTTTATAATTCCAATCAGTGTGCTAGCAAGCCTAGATTTTCTATGGAAATATTAGTAGTAGTAGCCCTCCTGACACCTTACTCCACATAAATAGAAAAAATGTGGTTCAATAACATGTTCAACAACGTAGTGGAACAGATATTACCTTTTGGACAACTCCAACAGCAGCTTGTAATGGGGTTAGATACTCGTACGGAATCTGCCAAGCCAAATATGAAAAAGAATGACTAAAAAGAATGAACAACACAAAGGTCAGGCTTAATACCAAATTCAATATTTGTTACCACTAATGGTACCTTTCCAGTAAGCAACTCCCATAATACAACTCCAAAACTAAAAACATCAGCCTTATGATCATAGGGCTTGTGCTCTATAACCTTCAATGCAAAAGAACTGTCATAAGCAAATGTCGATATTATCAACCTCCTATTAAAAGATGCATATTGATTACCAGCAGAAATCTAATTAATGCCATTCAACCATTGATATTAAAGAATAACACCAAGCAAATGGCCGAAATTTCACAAAACCATGTCTTTGCATGCCTCATTCTTTCTCAGATTCTCCCAAATTCAACCATGACAACATGGCTGCCCAATATTAGTCCTCCCCTATCCTTAAGAATGACCCAATTTATGATGTACATAAATCATAGTTATTAGAACCGGACCGGACCATCTGGTTTGGTATTTTATTTGGACCGTTTTTGCTACTAAATCGGATTAAACTGGTATGAACTGGCCTAAATCAGTCATTTTCCAAATAAACCGGATGAACGAGCATGGATTCCAGATGAACCGGGACTGATGAATGATGCATCACAGATTCCCAAGATGTGATAGTGTGAAGCCCCATTTACAGCGATTCCTATGCATAGCGTGAAGCCAGCATCTACACGGGTACACTGAAATCACGAATTTCCACGTATTCCCATGATGGGTGAAGCCTTATGATGCATTGTTATATATAAAAAATGCAAATGATGTCAACGAGGGTCGAACACACATCTTTTGTGTGAAAAGCCACTCTCTTAACCACTTGGCCAATGCACTATTATGATAATTTTATACCAAATTTAATATATCTATATATATTTATATATATTATATTTTTAAATATATTAATTATAAAACCGGTTGAACCACCGGTTGAACTAGTGAACCGTGAACTGACTATTTCACTGATTCGTTGTCCGGTTCAACTCTGATAACCTAGGATCAAAATTTCATTTCTTTTCCATCAAAACGGACGAAACATTTCCGTTTCTTAGTAGAAATATATCGAAACAATGAACATTTCTTTCTTTAGCATCAACAATAATTTTAAAAGTTGGTAAAATTACAAGAAGGTATTCTTTTTTTTTTTTTCCAAAACAGTAAACAATGAAAAGTAGTAGTCGATAATTTACATTTACATTTTTTTTTCCTTCAATTTCACCCCTAGTATCTTCTTGTATGGATGGACATGTACCGTAAAACATTTCAATCAATTAATTATAATATTTATCTTTACACATGCATGTATTTTACTCTATGAAGCACGGACACTCTATTTTGGCTCACTTGTCCGTGTCGGACACTTGAATCATGAATGTTGATGATTAAATAAAGAAGTTCTTTAGTTTTTATTTAATGACTTTGTTACTTTAATATCTTAATAATATTTTTAAAATTTGTGTATTTTTATGCCAATTTTAATTGAAATAACATTAGATCTTTATTATATGGTCATATAAAAAATATAAAAAAATTATATATATTCAACGTGTCTGTGTCCTATTTCTTTAAGAAATAGCGTGTCTGTGTGTCTATTCCATGTCCGTATCTGTGCTTCTTAGATTTTCGTTTTTTGGGTGACCGAAACAATATTATGAAATGAAATTTTGATCCTTGCAAATAACTATGACATAAATTGTCAACAATACTGTTACCAAATAATTTAGAATGACGAGAGAGAGAGAGAGAGAGAGAGAGAGAGAGAGAGAGATTTCACGCACTAATCAAAGAGAGAAGAAGTGCTACAACATTTAGTACCATATTAAAGCAGCAAGTCCAAAACAAGTGTTTTGCTTATTGGATATATTTTCAAAAGCTGAACTGAGTATACAGCCCCAACATCCGCAACATATAGCACTCTGTTATGATTGATAAGTATTCTTTCTCTCCATTTTCTCCCATATTGGTTTCTCTGCAAATTATAACTCCACTGCCATGCAGATTTTATTCAATAGTACAAGAAATACTGCCAGTGATCAAACGAAAGATCTTAAGGCAAAGAAAAGGATAGAAAGGTTATAAAATTTTATTAAATACCTATATACAAATCAAAGCTATCATAATAATAGTCAGATGTAGCAATTATAGAATTAAGCATGCATGCAAAGTTTGACCTCCACAGCATCAATTAGATAGGCACTGGAAAGCAATATCTCAGTAGGAAAGATATATAACTAATTTGAATCACAAAAGGCTCCAAAATTTAATGCAAAAATACCACCAAGTGTTAGCTTGAGTGGTGGTGTCTCCTCCACCTCCCAAATAAGAGATTGATGGTTCAAGTCCCAATTGGGACAAGTGGGTGTGTCTTACATATCAAAATAATAATAATAATAATAATAATAATAATGCAAAAAAGGGCTAACCTCAGGAGCCATCCACCGATACGTCCCTGTTTCAGCAGTCATAACTCCAGATTGAGCTTTTACTCTTGCAACTCCAAAATCAGCCACCTTAACAACCTGTAATGCAAAACATAATAAAGAAATTTTCTAGACATGCTGAAGCTCCAGATAGACATAACAGGAACTAATGAAAAAAATTTAAACACAATTACATGGCTCAATGATGTAAGGGCAACAGAACTTGTAAAGACTTTATGGAAATAGACAACACACATGGATAATAAGTTGAAATCACCTAAGCATTAAATGTCAAGGAAAAGCATGTATTCTGAACTTACTAATACCTATTACATATCCATGAATAGCTGGTGATACCACAAACAGATGTCAATGCACGTCCCTAAGATTGACACACATATAAAACTCCACACACACAGACACACATTAACACAGCTATTAATCAAGTTAAGATGAATGAGAAACAGAAGAATGTGAACTAAAAACAAGCGAAATAGAGGAATGGTAGGTAGCTGGGAAGTTAAAATAAATTACATGAAGTATATAAGCGTTAGTACTTTAGGATGACTATCAGTCATTAACAGCTGATAATCAGACCCTCACCATTTATTATGCTGGCTAACAGTATAAAAGATATCATATTAAAAACATTAACGAATAGAAAAGGTTCTATCTTCTTTTTTTGATAAGTAAGACACACACTTTGTCTCATATGGGACTCAAACCCACAACCTCCTCTTTAAGAGGTGGAGGAGATACCACGCATGCTAATGCTTGGTGGTAATAAACATGGTGGTATCTTATTGGGCATATCTAGGGTACAAACAAGTTGACTCGAGTTAGGCTTCAAGTGTTTAAGTTGGGCTCCTAAATGATCAAAGTTTGACTCGACTCAAGTTTAAATACATGTTTGAGCTTTACTCATTTATAATCGAGGTAAGCTTGAGCTTGGCTCAACTCGGCTCGAATAAGTAAACAATTCTTTTTGGAGCTTGAGCTCAAGTTAAAAATCTAAGATTTCTTTTTTTCATTTTGGGTAAATTACATTGACCTCTTCTCTGCTTTAGTGTCAATAACAAAAAAACCCCTCCGTTAGTCAATGGTTAGTTGATCAAACGGAATATTGTGATGTCATCTCAAATATTTCTCTAAATACCAATTTTAACCGTATCAAAAAAACTTTTTAAAAAATAAACTTGTTTCTCTCTCTTCTTTCCCTGTTACTTCTCTCTCTCTCTCTCTCTCTCTATATATATATATATATATTGCTCTACCTACACAGATCAAGCCCTACATAAAGAGAGAGAAAGAGAGAGAGAGAGAGAGAGAGAGAGAGAGAGACTGACTGAGATGGTGCGAGTGGAGTGGCCGTGCGGGTGATGGGGGAGTGGTGGTCGCAATGGGGGAGGGATTGTGGTGGTGGTGCTCTCTAGTGGCGAAGGTGATGGGTTAGGAGATGGCCGTGCGGGTGGTTGCGAGGAAAGAAAAATTTAGAGAGAGAGAGTGTTGAGATTTACAACTACATGCGTGAAGAAGAATATGAGCCCATGCAGCCCTGTCTATAAGCCTTATCTCTTCTTTCAACATTTCTCTCCATTCCTTCAAATCTCCATTCTTGATCTAGTGTAAAGCCATCACCAGAGAGAGAAAAGAGGAACGACAATTCAACCACTATCAAGACCCAAGGATGGAGAATTGATCAGTGCAAGCAAATAGCCTTGAGGATGGCATGGCGGCAAGTGGCAGCTCAATCTCCTCCTCCACCTCCATCGACACTGTGTTAGTGCTCTGAGGGTTTGATGCCAATTGAATTTTGCAATATCAATCATTTCTTTTATATGATTTAAATTGTGGGGCTTAAGAGATTTATAAACAATAATTTTCTAAATCAAATCGATTTTTTTAAGATTTAAATTGTGGGATTTTGGTATGTGATTTCAATGGAAGAAGTAGTTGTGGTTTGATAGTGGCACAAAGAGCTTGATTGGTCAATATGATTTGGGATATGGTGTTGGTGGTTGTTGCGGTGGTAGTCAAGGAAGAACCGAAGAGGGCGTGGTTGCTGTTTGGTTTTAAACTTTGTAGATAAGAAGGTGTTGGTAGAGAAATGGGTTATTGGCTATGGGGAAATTGCAAATTTGGTGATAATCATTGTGGTGGTGGTGGTGGTGAGAAAGGTAGTGGTTGTGGACGGTGGGGTGGGAGAAGTGTTGCGATGGTGATTGTTGGTAGAGATGTAAGAGAGACTTTTGTAGAGAGGTGATGGGAAGGGGTGTCGACAGTGATGGTTTAGAGAGAAAAGTGAGATAGAGATGGGTGTGGTGGTGGAGATGTGGCGATGAAGGTGGTGTAGATGGGGCATGTGTATGGACAATGAGGGAGATGGTAACCTATTGACTTTTAGGGAAAAAAAGTTATTTTTGGCAATTAAATAATCTTAAAATAAAGGTTAAATTACACTGACCTTCCCTGAGATTTTTAACAATTACACTGACCTCCCCTGAGATTTCTGAAATTACACTAACCCCCCTTACTTTTTCTGACAAACAACAATTACCCCTTCTAATCAAAATTTTTCTTCAAAATGACAAAATTTCCCTTCCATGTTTTTTTTTTTTTTTTTACATTTTTTCAATTTTGACTTATTTTTTTGAATTTTCAAATAAATATTAATTAAAACCTTAAATTTATTTTTATATAAAATGAAAATAATTTATTTACCTTAAATTTATTTTTATGTAAAATAAAAAAAAAATCTTTAAAAAAAGTTAGAAAAGATTGGTCAAAATTGAAAAAATGTAAAAAAAAAAACATGAAAGGAAAGTTTCGTCATTTTGATGAAAAAAGTTGACCAAAGGGGGATAATTATAGTTTGTCAGAAATAGTAGGGGAAGTTAGTATAATTGTTAGAAACCTCGGAGGAGGTCAGTGTAATTTATCCTAAAATAAATGGAGGGTATAAGAGACATTTCACAAATTCTGATTTTGCTATCAATTGAAAAACTTCGACAGGGGAGATCAGTGAAATTTCCAAAAGCTTAGGAGTCTATGTGTAATTTGACTAAATCTCAGGGGAGGTCAGTGTAATTTATCCTTTTCATTTTTGTCCAATTCAGAAACAAACTCAATTCCAAACAATAAAAACAAATAAGAAAAAACTTCAATTTTATATGCTTTCTTAAAAAGAAACCCAAATAAATAAGAATAGAATTCTTTATAATAAATCAATTTTCAATCTTTAGGGAAAAATTATTTATCACCAAAAATTGGTAAAGAAAGTTTATAACTAGAGTGGTAATTCTCCAAAATAATAGTGAGTATATATAAGTGTGCAACCTTAAAACAAAATGAAGGAATATATGTAAAAAGAGAGTATTTATAACCCCACTTAAACAGGCCAAACAAGTCAAGCTTAACAAGCCAAGTTTATTCGAGTTCTATTCACAGGCCTAACAAGTTGTGCCTCGTTTTGACTTGACTAACCTTGTTTAATAAATGAGCCTAATCATTAGCTCGAGATTGGCCTGTTTATTAATGAACTGGGCATGACCAAGTCGTAACCAAGCCGAGCTTGAACTATTCATGAGCGACTCGGTTCATTTACAGCCCTAGGCACATCTGGTAAATTTAAGCTTGATGGTTCTGCTGAGAGATAAAAGGCCCAACTGGTTCCTAAAGGTTAGACATGGAGTCATCTTAGGAGACATCCTCTCTAGTTGCTGTCTTAGAATCCATTCATATAGTCACAACTCTCTATGAACTATGGAATGCAACAATGCATTTAAGCATGGAGATCCTAATGAAAAGAAAAAAAAAGTCTTTCATCACTTAGTTTACATAGGTTTGAAAGGTTTGGTTATCAATTGTGGAAGCACTACAAAGGCTAAA
Organism: Nyssa sinensis; assembly: GCA_008638375.1. Lineage (NCBI taxonomy): Eukaryota > Viridiplantae > Streptophyta > Magnoliopsida > Cornales > Nyssaceae > Nyssa > Nyssa sinensis. The sequence goes on from CM018033.1 coordinate 42,712,916, forward strand.
ACATTCTCAGTTCAACAAGCTAAGATGAAATTTACCCATAGCCCAGTTTGATCATACAATGATAACGAAGCGTAAGCACAAACAGTAGGACAAATCAGCATTGATTGTTGATGTTGATATCACAAATATACACATACAAATATATATATATATATATATCATGAAAAAATGGTTCTGAAGCAGTAAATCAATTATCAGAGGCTTGACATTTACTTACCTGGCAGTTACCCATCCAATATCTGCTGAACTGTTTGTGTGGTTAGTCAATTCATGCAGTGAGCTAAAAATTCTCATACAAAGGTTTCACATTTGCATTTTGATTTTTTAGACATCAAAAGAATTTAGCACATAATACGAGAGATGACGCAAATAATTTTAAATTCCTTATTTCAACACATTATAACATAAATATAACATTAACTTAATTCAACAAAGCATTTTCCCGAACTACTTGGTTCTGGCTATGAGAATCATGTTTCGTCATTCTGCTCTATCTAAAGCATCTTTAAAAACACATGCTATCATATATTTCCTGACTAGCTTAACTTATAATTTTGGTCTTCCCCTTCCCATATCATTACCTTCAACGAGTACCATGTGATTCTTCCTCATCGGTACAGTTACTGACCAAGCCATGTCAGTTGGTTTCTTTTATTTCCAAAAGGTACTACTTCCACCATTTTAAAAATATTTTCAATTCTAATTTTATCCTTTCTATGTATTCATTTCCAATAAGATGTAACATATCAAAGTTAATTGGAGCAAAATTTAAACAAATGTAATAACTTTAATTTACTTGGTTTCTACAATAGATGGTGCAATACTTGTAATAAATGTCCATCATGCAATAAAGTGAGACTGACACCGAATTAAGGGCCGAGTAATAATACAATAAATGAAATGTCCAAGCAAGAAGAAAAACAATTTATATGTTTTGGTAGAAAGTTTTACCACATGGTTTTGATTGTAATATATGATAGAAACTGAGGTCCCTTAGAATAGAAAAATAAAATATAACAAAAACGATTTACATGATTGAAAATAAAGATATGGGAGCATCTTACTTCATTCTCATCCATCAGAAGATTTGCAGCCTTCAAGTCCCTGTGAATTATATTATTCTGGTGCAGGTAGTTCATCCCCTTTGATATATCAATTGCTACTTTAAGTAAAGTCGGAAGCTTAAAAGTGCCTTTTTGTTTGTGTAGATAATCGTACACACTTCCTCCAGACATAAATTCTGAGAGTTTAAAAAAGAAAAACATATTTGAAGTTAACAATAAGAAAAAAAAATTCCAGAAGATAAACAAAATGAAAAATGTAGAGTAAAAACAGACCCTTTATTTGTTAGTATTCATAAACATACTTACCTGTAACTATGTACAAGCTTGGAGGTTTGGTACATGCACCTATGAATTGCACAACATTCTTGTGTCGAACTTTCCTACAGGTGCCAAAGAGGAGTCAATTAGAGCACACAAGTAAAAGGAAGAGAGATTAATGCAGAGTTATGTTTTTTTCAATAAACAAAATCTGGATGAATCAAATAACATAATCAACAGTGAGGCCAAAAAAAATAATAAAAGCATCTAAAACCAAAAGAAATGGATCAGGACATTGGTAGCTTCAAAATGTTTTCTGGGAGCGCGTGCACACACAGGAAGGAAGAGAGGCAACAGAACAAAACCTGAGGGTGGTCACACAGTTCTCTGCCAACGATTTGGCACATATAATTTACCAGAAAGGGTAATTTTTGGAACATATAATATACATTTTAAATATTCAAAGAGAAACGCATCATTAACACAATGTTTCCTTTTACCATATCCACATATGACCAGCAAAAGAACAGCCTGACCAACCAAATATAGGCTACTTCAACACAAGACATTATATAATCATTGTGACTGATAAAAACATGATTGAAATAATCACTAAAGACTTCCCAACAAAATATAAGAATTTCTTGACCATAACAACCGTTAACAAAGAGATGTCTATCTTCATTAGATATTTCTAAGGTCTGAGAAGATTCACAAGCTTTGACTACACACTGATGCATCTTTAGCATAGGCAGGCAAAGAAAGATCTTGAAAAACGCCAACCATTGCAGGTCACAGTTGCGGAGATATAGTTTAACAAACCTCATAATAAATACTTCTTGGGCAAACTCCCTCTGCATTTCTGAACTCACATGCTCAGACTTGAGAACTTTGATTGCTACTTCCTGACTATAGTATGTACCTTTGTATCTAAATCAATCAAAAGAAACAGTTAATTGAGCACTCAAACACAGTCAGAACATGTCTAAGATGTGACAAAACTTACAAATCACCATATGACCCAGATGCAACTTTGTTCTCAAATTTCAGAAGTTGAGGATCAATTTCCCAGACATCATTCCCATCATTAGGTATCGTCAAATGATCAGGTTCATGTTTGATCCCTGTTTGCTCCTGCCCGCCTATAGGACATGAACGAAGATTTGGCCAAGATTGCTTCTGCAAACCAACTCAAAATGCCTAGTTAAAAATCAATGCATTACTTATAAAAAACAAAAAAATAGAAACCAATGCATTCTTCATTCTATGGAAAATTGGCATAGAGAAGGGAACTACATTCAACAGACACCCCAAGCAAATGCACATGAAATCTTGACATTTCAGGTGCAACAGACATTTGGGAAATGTAGGACAGATCTAGAGCAAAACTAACATTGTGTGTGCATTTTTTTTTCCACCCAAATGTTCTATTGTAGCATTCTGTATTTCAGACTCAAGGAATACACTTTTAGTTTCAGAGGTTGCTTGTGTCGAACAACAGGAAGATTGGAAGAACACAATTTAAAAGAATTGCTTAACACGTGGGAGGAACAAAGAATTGGAAGTTCTTTTTTTTTTTTTTTAATTTCTTTTACAATTTTTTTTTTGGATAACCGTGTAGGTATCCAACACAATTGTACCGACTAATCCCGAGACCCACACCAAGCGCCCCCTCAGGCGAGTCGGTTAACCTCGGACTTGTGCCCACAAGCCTGAGGTTTTTTTTTTTTTTTTTAATATTAATGTAATTTTTTTACTTTGTTTCCTATATATAGTTTATTTACTTTTATAATATAAAATTTAATTGTTTTCAAATAAGAGAGAGCTATATATATTGAATAAAACTCTAATAATAAAATTTTTACATAATTTTTTTTATCTAAATAGATAGTAATAAAAAATTAGAGTAAAATACAAATAAACTTCTATTAATAAAATTAAGTTTTCTTTAGGGACCCTTTATGAGGCTTTTTTGTAGAGTTAGATTTTTATTAACCTTATACTTATAATTTAATTATACTATAAATGTATAAAATTTGGGACCCTTACGTAGAGTTAAGACTTTTTTATTAACCTTAGACTTTTAATTTAAATACACTATAGATACTTAAAATTTGGAGCCTTCTTTTTAAGTGGGACCTTTTTGTAGAGTTAGACTTTTATTAACTTTAAACTACTAATTTAATTATACTATAAATACCTAAAATTTAGAACCTTCTTTTTAAGTGGGGCTTAAAGCGATTGCTTTGTTGGCTTTATGCTGCAGCCAGCCCTGAGTGGGAGTCGAACCCCGGATCTCATGCTTCATGAAGCACCAGCGCCCGAGTGACTTTACCACTAAGCCAACCCCTTTGGGTTAATTTCTTTTACATGTTACAAGACATGCTAATCAGATTGCTTAATTTCTACTTCGTTACTCAACTCAACCCAACAAAGCCTCATTCCAACTAATTGGGGTTCGTTAGATAAATCATATTTCCCATTCCATTCTGTTTAGGGCAATATTTTCAGACCACAAGCTACTATTTCATTTTCCAAAGAAATGTAAGAGCTGAAAATTCCCAGCCACTGAGGTACTTCACTAAAGATAACCAAACAGAGCAATAATTAAGTAACTAATAAGATAATTTCAAACTTCAACTTCTTATACTCCAGTCAAACCAAAGCGAACTAGTTTAAGAGACTTCAGAAAAGATGAAGTTCATAACCGAAATATGTGTGTGTATATATATATATATATATATATATAGAGAGAGAGAGAGAGAGAGAGAGAGAGAATTTTAAGCTTCAACGTCGTATGTAATAGTCTGTCTAGATCAATACTATTACATGAATTTTAATGTAAACTTTACGTACTTTCAAAACCATGCCAAACACTGAATCATTGATATTGAATCACCTAACAGTACCTTTAGGAACACCTTTTTATCTTTGTTCATGCAGTTAGTGAAGCAATTGTAAACTTTATACTTCTAACAAAACTCGAGAACAAGTTAAGAGTAATTAAGCAAAATAGGTTGAGAAATTTTACAACTACAGGAAAGTCATGGCATCAACTTTCATTGATATTACCCAACAAAATCTCACAAAAAAATTGAGCACAGATGCCTTCTTTCAGAAAATTATTACTGCTTTAACAAATCCAAAAAAACATTAATGCTTCTGGTGTAGGACCAAACCATTGGTTGAACATTTATGGATCATTAACATTACAGCTCTATTAAGAAGTCTCACCTCAACCAACAGTGGAATAGAAAAAATATATATTATCAAATCAGCAGCCATCCAATTAACCAATATATTATTATACAGTGGTGGGATAGTAATTTTGACATGGATGAATTCAAGATACATAGACAAAAACAACACCAAAACACTCTTTTGAGCATAAGCTTCAAAAATTCACAAGAGACAGAATTCTGTGGAACATAAAAACAAGTCTAGGAATCTCATATGCAGTTCAGGTGGACTTAAATTGTAACAAAATGGAAAAGAAGTACCTCAATCTTAAAAACTTCCTTTTCTAATGCATTTCGGAGCTGCTCGGTTTCCTAGTCATTAACAAGAACTAAGTCAACAATTTTCTAGTGAGCTGAAGAAAAAAAGGGGGGGGGGGGGGGGGGGTTATAAATTTAAAAATATGCATATTTTGAAGAGCTTCACATTTACTAAAATTTCCAAAATGACTCTGAATCAATCTATAATAGTATATTACAAAGTCAAATAGAAAAACTGAGATAATTCAGAAAAGAAGTACAAAACTTTAACCAATGAAATTCTGAAAGTGAAAGGACACTCCAACAATCTTATATGGATGAACATGCAGATGTCAAGATCTGAGTTATTTTTTCCAAAATCTTAATGGTGCATACACCAATAAAAAGAAAGTGGACTCAAAAATATGGTATACACCAGTTACCCTAATCTTTTTTTCTGTGAGCTAAAAAGCATTCCAGCAACTTTAATGAAAAATGATGAGAAGAAAATACCTCATACGGCCAACCATCAACAACAAAGACATCCAATGAGTATCCATCTACTGTGGAGAAAGCATGTGCCTCCTGTATGTTCAGCCCAACCTCAGCTAGTAATGAAGTCAACTGCAAATTTTGCATGAGTCAGTGGCCATGTGGAATGGAAGCGCAACCATATAATCAGAAGATATAGTTTTTCTCCATATTATGCTTCATGCCTTAGCCAAAATTCACTGTTTCAAGAGTATTAATAATTATCAATGCAAATGCATGGATGCATATATGCATAGGCCCACCCAATCACCAATGACCCATCTACCTCCACACACATAGGGTAGGCACATTAAGATAACACATGCTTTTTCACCACTTTGTGGAATAGAAATGATCCATATTTCAGATTGTGTGCATTAATATAAGCGAAGGAGATCATGGTTCTGTGAAGCAAAGAATTCAGTATCCTAGAAGAAACCCCAATCACAGAATCTTGCAAACTGGTGAATCCAAAAATGGCATTATCCATTATTGTTTTTTTCAATAGTTTTTGCATGCAATCCATCAACTTTGCAAAAGCCAGATACAACAAATGCCATGGGAATTTCCCAAGCTAAGTAGGTATGGATGTCAGTCAGTCCAAAAAGTGGGATAATTCATTATAATTAGTGTACTAAAACAAGCAATTACATCAACTACCTGACTGAGGAGCTTTGGTTTGTCATCTGTTGAAAAGGTGATCTCATGCATGGGCCTGCATAATCGCCAATCACATGAAAACATAAGTTTTACAATACAAACCTGTGAAGTATTATTATAATACTCACTAGAAACAACCGAAACTGTAAATTAATTGATAAGATGGATAAGACTTTGATGAGATTAGGTCGAGCATCAACTGATGGATGATAGGAGTATATGACTCAAAATTGAATATTATGACCCTTCAATCAAATTGCCAGTGCCTTCCTTAGTACATAATATCCTATTTAGAGACATCCCATACTACGGTACTACAGAGGCATCAAAGATGCTTGAGATTTTTTGGGGGGGGGGAGGAAGACCCTTCAGAGTACATAAAAAATCCATAGAATCAGTTTACTCAGCATTATTTACCGGGGAATTTTTTTATGGCCATTAACAGCACTATCCCCAACTTGAACTTGAGACTTGCTTGCTTCAAGTGCAAGAGCTTCGAGATTAGGAGATGAACCAAAGGCAGGTGGTGGATGAATGCTGACATAATGGAAAGGCAGATAGTGATGTCAGCATAATCAGTGAAAAATATAAATCAAAAGTAAGCATGGACTGAACAACAAAAAGGAGGCAAGAACTATTAAATATATTCCATTCAAAGACAATTCACATGCAATATGGGAAGCACATTCAGCACAAACAAAGGCAATCTTGTAATTTATTTACTTAAAAATCAGACCTGTGGGCAACTTCATTCCTTGGAGAACCTGAATTAGCATCATCAGCTGAATTTCCATCAGATATGGGAGGAACCTGCAAAAGAAAACAATTGGAGCAACAAAGTTCAGGCTTACTACACAAAAGAAAACCTCCTTCCACAGATAAACAAGCAGAACTGGAAAAGAATATATGGGCTTGTGATTCATACTCAACAAAAAATATGACATTTTAGAGCATGTAATATTCACAAAAAGAGAAAACTATGTCCAGAAATGTGAATTTATGAACAAATTTGAGGAAAGAATCGAAGGTTATGTAATAAATTTTGGACATGAACATCAATGCAGATTCAGAACTTGAAATAGCAACCAAACAAAACTATAATGGAATTTGGGCATATCAAGTTTGCATCAATGTCAGCTGACCTCTTATAATTAATATTCAATAAGTTAATAATCTCCATTAATTAAAAAATTTTAAGGAATCAACTTGGTTCTATGTGGATAATTAATAATTCTATTACCTAATAATTAATATTTTTTTCAGAATTTTTTTTGTAATATTAATTATTAGAGAGATAAAATAGTTATATATGTACTTATACATGTCCCTTTTATGACATGTCTTTGTAATTAAATTTATTAATTCAACATAATTGAATTCAAAAGTATTGTAAATGAAAAAAATTATGATATCAAGAAACACAACTTATTTACTTGAAAAGGACATTAGGAGTTTTTTATACCTTAAGTTGAGTATTATATGTATTTTTTATGAAAAATCAAAATGTTGTTGGAAAGTTGCATATAAGGTCTTATTTTTGTATCGAAAATCATTTACATTTAAGAAACACTTTTTGGTTAATAAAATACGAGAAAACTTAATAATTAAAAATTTTAATAATTAATAAATTTTCAATCTTTCATATCTATTAGTTATAAGAGAGTTGATTGTATAAGGCATAATTTAGAAGAGGCATGTAGTTTGGCCATTTTTTTCAGAACGTTTAACAGGCAATGGAGTTATCATATGTTACTGAATTTAGTATGGGCATTAATTTTCCAATATACTTGGGGATAAACTTTATGGACTCATAGTGTGTGAAACAATGTCATGAATGGTCCACACTTGAAGTATCTCAAATAGCATCCCTATGCTCCTACAAAATTATTAATAATTCTGAGGTTCATAGTGATAGGTAGCAGTATGTGGAACCTGATTTCACATCTTAAATGTATCTGGTATGGCACATTCAGATAGATTTTAATGTATTCATGAGAAGGTGTACACCTTCCAATACTTTGGGAAGTCAAGGTTTAGAAATTTGGCACATTCAGATAGATTTTAATTTACTCATGAGAAGGTGTATACCTTGCAATACTTGGGGAAGTCAAGGTTTAGAAAATTTAATTAGACTGTAAAGTCAAGTTTATGAACTCCATTTGCCACAGAAAGGAATGCATTTGTGTACCTTGCATTATCCTTCAGCAATTGTAATGCAACTATCATTCACTCAAATGCAACCGGTTAAGATGATTTTCACCAGCATAGCATATGGTAAATACCTAGAACCCAATTGCATGCGAGCTAAACATTGTGCAAGTTGCTCCTAATGTCTAGTCCAGAAAGATATGAGCAAAGTTTAAATATGCAGTGGATAATGAATAGATGATATCAGAAAGCTAACCAAATCAACATACCTGCACTAGACGGACTTCAAATGCAGGTCTATTATCAGGGTCATGAGCCAGATGCAGTAATCGCTTATGTGTGAGAACATCTTCTGCCCTCTCCACATTAACATCGAGCGCATACCTGTAAATGTAAGGCATAAGATCAAATGCCTCAACACAATTATTCAAACATTTTCACAATTAATTGATGGATTAACTAGTTGCAATAAACGACATTCAGTGAGACTTAAGAGAGATGGTGGAGCATCACAACCATTGAAAGCACTATCCAACCACTTCTATTGAAATGAAAGTACAAACAATAATAAAAGAACAACCACTTCTATTGAAATGAAAGTACAAACTATAATAAAAGAACAAACAGCTTTGCTCTATGTATTCTGTTTCAATCTGCAAGGCTCCACAATTTACAATAACTAACTAAAGTTACAATGGCATGAATGAACAATATCAAATATATACATATATATATATATATATATGTAAATATGTATTATATACAAATAAAACAAATTTAAAAGAAGAAAAAAAGATAGAACTCATAACACCAAAAAAATCCAAAAACTAACGAACAAAAAGTGACGATCTTAGATAAAATAAAAACACGATCGTTATAACTCTGAGAGACATAAAATCAGAAGAGATTTGTTATAAACACAACAACGTATACGTATAAAAAAAATTTGTATACACACGTGGTAGGAAGTGATAAAGAAAAAAAGCAATGGTAAAGGTAAAGGTACCGAGTGGGGAGTCGATTGAAGTGAGCCCAAAGTTCATCGTCAAAACTAGGTTCCTTAGCCTCTTGGTTATTCGATTCTTTGAGCCTACGAAGAACCTCATTGTACACCTCAAGCTTTTGTCTCTGTTGCCGACTATTCACTGGCGACGATTCCACCAATGGGCTACTACAACTCTCATTATCGTCCATCACCATTGATTTGAACAAAATGAAATAAAACAAACAAAATTCACGACAAAATCTGGTCCTCAAGATCCAAAAGACGAAGCGAACAGGCGACGATACGGTCTATGGGACGTGAATTATTCCGAAGCAGATAACGATTACATATGGAGATGCAGATTTGAGAAGCTTAAACTTGAATATAAATTATATATATGCAAATACATATTTATATAGTATATATAAAATAAAATAAAACAGCGGCACCGGAGCCGGCACCGGTGCTATTTGAGGAGGTTTTCTTCATCTCCCTCACGCTCTTTCTCGCTCTAAATTTTCTTGCTCTATAAGCATTTTTTTTTCTCTTTAATTATGGGGTTATTTTATTTTTAATTTCAGAGGATTTTTTAACGGCGTAGTGCGCACCCTCACGCTTTGTTATTTCGGTAATTAATTTGATACGACAATCCGCCAGGCCAATTCTCACCTTCGTCTTTAGCCTATGAACTTCCTTGTTCCTCTCATATCCCTACCCATGTGGCACTGACTAGGTGCCCTTATTTGGATAAGTTCGTCTTCAAAAGACTACTCTGTCCCTAGTTGGCTTTGTGTTTCTTATAAACTATGATGGTAATTTCCATGTCTTTTTGAGGTATTTTAATATATATATATATATATATATATAAATCTAAAAATAAATAGATAGCTCACATCTCATAATTTATTTATTTTTTCATTTTTCTTTCAAAAATTGGATCTACGTTTATGGAGCTCACAACAGGATGCTAATATATTAATGTATTTTATATGTTTGAAAAAACTTGTCAAACACCAAGTAGCATGAGATTTATAATCACAATTATCATTCATATAGGCCGCATCAATTGTTTAGGAACTCATATAAATGATTTTATTTAGTTAGCAGAAAATAAAAGATATTGATTTACCTCAATTAAAGAAGAGTGAAATCCATTCGTATGACCATGACTCTAACCTATCTCGATCAAATTAAACAATACTTCAGAGATCAAACTCGCAATCCGGATTAAAGGATTGCATTCCACAAATTCAAATCACTGCCACTTATGGTAAAATTATAGAGCTATTTTTTATACTTAGTATGTGTTTGGTTTAGTTAATGAATTTTAAAGCGGACGTTTTCAAGTCTAAAATGAATTTTTATTTTTTGGGATAAATTGGGTGTTTAGTTAAACTTATGAATTACATTTTTTAAAATTGTAATAAATTCAAAACTAACGTCTTGATTAATCTAGTAAGAGCAACTCCAAGAATGAGTTTAGGAAGAAAGCCATCTCATCCAAGTGTCACTTTTGGCTCCAAATGTAATATTATTTGCCCTCCAAGAGAAGATCTATTGTTGTATTTATTTTGAATCCAACTCATGAATAGTATAAAACTAGATACATATTTACATTTGGTGAGAGCAACTCTAAGAATAGCTTTAAGAGGAGAGTCATCACCTCCAACATTGTAATATGGCTCGTATTCATGCATTGTTCACCCTTCAAGAGATCACCCATCTTGATATTCATTTTGAATACAGTCATGACTAGTGAAAAAATGGATGTAGATATAAATATTATGATAGAGGGATCAAAAAGTTAGTTGGAAGATAGAAAATGAGAAGAGAGAGAAAAGTGAGAGAAAAATATATTAAAATATTAAATGAATACTTCTTTGGATACCATTGTTAGAGTAATGTATAATGTTGAGAGTCATTAGTGTATAGCAACTTTCAAAAAAAAATTGGGTCTCCCTCTCTTGGAGTTGTTATGAGAGGTGAGAGAGAGTGGGGATCCAAGAATTGGTTAGAAGAGTGAGAAAAGAAAAAGAAAAATATATTAAAATATAAAATAGATATATTTTTTTAAATATTATTATTAGAGTGATGTATAAAATTAAGATTCATTAATATATACACTTTAGTAATATCTAAATAAATATGTTTTGATCCAAAAAAGAATCCCCTCTTCAAATTGCTTTAAAAGAGACTTTCTCACGGTTTATTCAAACAAGCTTTTAATTTGCAAAGCATGAAACATTTGGTTTGAAAACCTTTTTGGTGATGCAAGTACTGTGCCTCGTGCGCGTAGTGCGTTTTGCTTCACGATAAATGTGTGAAATGCAGATGACAGATACTTTCTTTGGCTGTTGATGGTGGCTTCTAAGGTGGAGAATGAACAGGTTCGATCTGATAAGAGCATGACGTCTCAATTCTATTGGTTAGGATCCAAAAAAAGTGAAACGTGAAACTGAGTTAATGCGCAACTTTTCCTCGTGTTTGGAAACCGGATTTGTATATCCCTCTTCGGCCCGATTCCTTTTTTCTTTTTTAAAGAACAGAGGATCGAGAAATATCTGTTTCGTGCATGTTGTATGAGCATAAATCGCTTTTAATTCCTCAAAACGTTTTCATATTATCTTTAGCTATGTGACTGGCCACTTTAACCTCAAAACATATGCATAGAATGGCTCCCGACCACTTAAACATGAACCTCTGAAGAATTTCTCTGGAACTCTTCTGGTGAAGTTACCTGATAGGGTTCTTCTGTCTCAATTTTAATTGTGTTAGTTATCGAATAATAAAAAAAACATTGTTAGTTGTCAAAGATAAAATTATCAATTTTTTTTTTGTCGAGCTAGAAAGATTATCAAGCACGTAACTTGAGTTAATATATAATATAGTATGTATAATCTAGAATGGCATATGCTAAACATGAAGAGCATCGATCTGTCCCGATGATTAATTAGTTTAAGTGAAAGGTTTAATATATATAGCCGTTGCAATCAGACCAATGCTGAGAAGTCCCCATTCACGGGGATATGAAAATAATTCAAAATATTACTTACCTAATATGGGATTTATTTGGAATTAATTACAAGATTAGAGCATCCAAATCTGTGATGAGGAAAAAATGTTGTGGGTGGGAAAGTTGACTTAATTAAGCTAGACAGGGATTGGCATCGTAGTGGAATAAACCGTTCTTAATTAAGTTAATAGATTTAGGATTATCTATAAACCTGTCCACCCACATCTACCAATGACAGAACAATCTCGTAAAAAGCAATGACTAGAATTAGTCAAGTCAAGGCTGTTAAGATTAATGTTATTAGATTGACCTATATGAGTAATGTTATTATAAGTTTAAGTATATATGATACATGATATTTTTAATTTTTAAATAATTTTAGAATTGAGTTTTCATTTATCCAACTACTTTATTTCAATTTTCAAGATTATTTAAAAGTTGAAACATCTTGTCTCATATATATACTTATACTATGTTTGGATTGAAGGAATTGGAAAGAAAGAGAAGGAAATGAGAAGGAATGTGAGCTTATATCATAGTTTGTTTTAAAAATTGGGAAGGAAAGGGAGGGAGGGAGGGAGAGCTTAACCGTCATTTAAGTAATTTTGTTATTCCTTAAAAGTGAGAGGAAATGGAAAGAAAAGAAATAAGGATTTAATAAATTTTTAATAATACCAATATTACCCTTAAAATTATAAAAGCCAAAATAAAAATGACACCTCTATCTTAAAACATTCAAAGGGTATAATAATAAAATAATATAAAATTCTTTTCTTTCCTTTCTCTCTTTTATCATTTCTAAACAAGATGAAATGATTATATCAGTCTTTCTTTTCATTTCCTTCCATTAGTTATTCAAACATAAAGGAGGGATTACTCTCTCCTCTCCTTTCCTTTCTCTCATAACTTATACTATTCTCTTCTTTCCCTCTTACTTATCTAAACGAATTGTTAAACTTACAGTAACATTATTTGAGAGGGAGTGTTAAGAGTTTGACTTTAACTACTAGTTTCCATGTTCTCGAATTTTGTATTCCAATCTATATGATGATCGAAGATTTGGTGAATAAACAACCAACTAACTCACTAGTCATCCACATCTTCTTTCAAGGAAAAATTATGAGTTAAGTTAGGTTGTTTGTCTAAAACTTATATATAAGAAGTTTTTACTGTCATTAGGTTGATACAAACTATAGAATATTTTTGAATGAGACAAACTTATCACCATGATTATATATTTTTTTTTAGTAATATTACGTCAAGTGTGTTATAATCGATCTTTTTAACTAGTTCATAACACGTACTTTGTCATATTAAAAATATATTAAATTATATAATTAATATGTCATAATAATATATTAATACTATCATGTCATTTGAGAATAGTAAATTGCTCGTACAAATAATATCGTATTACTGAAATAATATATTATTAAGGGGTAATCCGGTCTCACCGGAAAATGCCTGTAAAATTAGGGCTAATCCTAAAGGGGTGACGTGGAAGGATGGGGAGTGACAGCGTGGCAAAAATGGCCTTTGGAGGTGAGGAAAGGTCAGGTTTGTCGGGAAGATAAAGAGGAAGATGAAGATGAAGATGAATGTGAAGATGAGTAAGCGGCAAATGGTCGCCGCTGGCCGCTGGAATAGCCACGAGAATATGCGAACTACAAGTCCAAATTGCCAGACCATGTTTATAGGGATATTATAATTATACATATATATATATATATATATAATCTTATCCAAACAACATATAAACAGATTTATAATTATACTAATTTAGAGAGAGAGAGTACGGTGTAGAGGAAACAATTAAGAAATAATAAAAGGAGACTGATGAGGAAGATGCTTTGAGATTATGCTTAGCTGGTCATGGGAGAAAACTAGCGAACCTACGTATTACGTTACAAGCTCCATGTTAACTTGTTGGCAGGCGTCCAGTTAAACTGAAGGTGGCCAATTGCCGACCAAACTTCCTAATATTTCATGCACTTTGTTGTATCCGCATGCCAAGTATAAAAAACAATAATATTAAATAATTTAGGCTTTTGTATCAAATTTGAAAATTCAAATCACGCGGTATAAGATTATTAATAGTGATAGATCTAAAACTTATAATTAAGAGGGGTCAAAATATATATTTTAAAAATTTAAAGAGGGTTTTTTATGAAAATTTAATGAATTTTGAGAGGGGTAAACTCCTAATTTTAACATTTTTTACAATACAAAAGTCAATTTTTTTAAAAAAAATTTGAGGGCACCCTTTGGATTCTCCATAGACACCTTTTTAATGATTTGCTAATAATTCATCGCCGTGTTATTTAAGATTCAAATTTTGGTAAAAAAATTAAGATAAATAGAATTGCTCTTTGAAAAATGCAAAACAATTTTTTTTTTCTATAAATTTTTTCATTTTTAAAAATAAGATAACAATACTCCGTTTGCATTTATAATAATAAATTTTATTTCGTATTTTATAATCATTTTTTAACAATGTTTACTCACTAACTAAATGTTTTTCTTAATCAATTGCTTATCTTTATCAATGATTTAATCTCAATAATTATTTAATTCCAACAATTGTTTATCCCAATAATACTTTTAAATAACTCAATCAAACAAACACATACTTAATAATTACAATAACATGATGGCCGCATCAAACTTTTTTTTTTTCAGTGTTTTGTTTTTTTTTTTTTAGATTTTGCATCCTTTTGTGTGTGTGTGTAACAAACACCGTCAAAATTGCAACAGATTACAGATATTGAAGCTTTTATAATACATTTCAGTTTTAGAAATTTGTAAATAGAATAAAAAGAAGAAGCAGTCAGTTAATGGAAGTATCCGACTCTCTCTCTCTCTCTCTCTCACTCAAGAGAACTCAACAAAATCTCCTATTTGAATAGTGAATAGAAAAAAAAAAGCATATATAATTAATTGATAATTATATCTTGTTTTTTTATTTGACAATTATCTTAATTTTTTATTTGTGTATTTAAAGTTTTTTTGGTATTTTAAAAAAATTTATTCAATGAATAGTATTTTTTTTTCCAATTAATCGCTTAAACTTTCTCTCATAATTTTTTTTTTTTTTGGTATCATTTCAGTAAAATCTTTTCTTTTCTCTTCAAATCATATCATCCAAATGAGAGAATGACATATCTAAGGTAAAAGCAATAATCTCTTGAGTTATAAACAAACACATCTCAAATAAATAAAGAATAAGAGAACAGAAATACAAGGCATGAAGAGAAAATGGTCAAAGAGATTATACTTATATATGTTTGAGAAATAAAATGTTATTACAAACAAGCATGACTCTTCCTATGAATGCAACCTCAAAAATTATTATGAGTAATATTAGATGCTCTAATATTTTAAAATAAAATTTGCATTTTAAATAATGTAAAAATAGATTATTGATTAAAAAAAATAGTTAAATGTATTTAAATTATTACCACTATTGTAATTTGTAATACCATGTCAATTGAAATATAAATTTAATATCAGATAAAAAATACTTTTACAGCAAAGCTAATTGCTACGCACAAGTGCATAGTCATGATTATGCAATTTTAATCTTTAATATATTTTATTAATGAAGAGTCCCTGAGAAAGGCAGCCATTGAGATATTCATTGAATGTGGACTATTTTTGGGTTCATTGAAAAGAAGAAGCTGTTTGATATGATTATGCAATTTTAATCTTTAATATATTTTATTAATGAAGAGTTACTGAGACAGGCAGCCATTAAGACATCCATTGAATCTAGACTATTTATGGGTACATTAAAAAGAGAAGCTGTTTAATTCTACAAATTTAAGTTTATTGAATCTAGATTCTTTTTTATTTCGTTGAAGTGCAAGACTCTACAATTCAGAGATAGAGATATTCATTGAATCTAGACTCTTTTATCTTGTTAAATGAGTAAGACTCCACAATTCAAAAATAGAGATATTCATTGAATCTAGACTTTTTGTGATTTCGTTGAACATCTTTATCCCTCGTACTTAAATAGAAGTTTAATTTTGAAATTATCCAAGTCTGGTATTAGCTCGACAGTAACATTACCTATTTTTTTATTATTATAGAAATATGAAAAACCTATTTTTATATAGAAATATGAAATTAGAAAGATGTTTCACAACATTTATCTTTTTTCTTCTCTCAATAGACTCGACATTTATTTTTTTTCCTCTCTCAATGGACACAAAATATAAAAATAACTATTTATGACAAGAGAAAAATAATGAATTGAATGTTAATTCCAATTTATGAATAACCCAACAGACAAAAGAATTCCAATTCATTTAAAGAAAACAAAGTTTTAGGGAAAAGAAAAAACATTTATTATTTACACAATAACATGTTACCAATGTGAATTGACATGAAATCTTTACGTTTTTTTGCTCTCTCTCTCTCTCTCTCTCTCTATCTTAACATTTTAAGTCGGATGAAAGAACTATTCCCCTTCAGTTCTCAAACATTCAAGCTATGTATTAATTGATAAGTTATTATATGAAAAAATATGTGTAATTCATAACTATCTAATGGTGCAATTTTGAAAATAACCAAGCGGCATTACAATTTTCTCAAAACCTATACCTTTCTGTTTTTTCTTTCATGGACATTCTTCTAGAGTTGGTAACAAGAAGGTAGTTGTAATTAAAAAAAAAAAAAAAGAGGAATTTTTTTAATGAAAGAAGTTAGGTCCATGATACCCACTACCATGTCTTATGCACAACGATTTGATCTAATCCACCGTAATGTTCAATCACTTATTGATTTATTTGTTTGTCTATTTGTTTAAGAACTTGGAAGTGGTGATTTAATTCTGAGGGTGTCTCAATCTTGTTCCTTTAGTATTTAACCCATTGGATGGATGAATTCCATCCAATATCTTATCCCTATCCATTAATTACTTTGGACAAACGACGGTTTTGTATATCTATTTCATGTATACTAATGAAGTTAGATGCCATTATCCCAGTTCAATGAGAACAACAATCATCTATTAAAAAAAAATTATCATTATTCGGATTATATCACATATTTTATACGAAGTCAAATCTTTTTTAAATAAAAACAATGGAGTGTTACATGTATTATATTAACAATATTTAATTAAATACAACTATATATATATATATGTATATATAACAAGGCTTGAAAAGTTGATTTTATTTTATATTCATATTAAAATCATTAAGGTGCCAATTAACTTTAACCAGTAGATTTCTAACCAGTTATACAAAAAATCTAAGTATCAAATCCTGATTTCAGCTAAATTGAAAAGATTTATGAGCATGAAATTATTGAGAGAGGGGAACCTTTTAACACAATGCACATTCCAATGTCATGGAATGCTAAAAAATTGAGAGTTGCGGTGAGAGGATTAATACTCAAACTCTATTCAATTCAACTAATATAAACTTTTATCCCAACTAGAATCAGTTCCATAAATCCTGGCAATTTGTCCCGCCCCGTCCCGCTCTTAATGGAGTAGGTATAGGATTCTCATAAACAGAGCAAGATCGGAGTCGCAGTATGGCTTTTAAAATCCCGTCGAATTCGGAGAAGATTCAAGAAATAGTCATCCCCGTCCCAACCCCGTCCCGTTTATATATTAAGTTTTTTTATTTATTTTTATATACACTATATTTATCAATAAATAACACTATATAAAATTAGTTTTAAGATTTTTTATATCACACTCATATATATTTTTTTGTATTAGTTATTTTGGCAAAAAAAAAATTAATTTAATTATCAAAATAAAAGTTTTAACTTACTTAAATAATATATATATATATATATCGGGGTTCGGGACGGGACGGGTTGAAGTCGAAGAATATAAATAAGGTTGGGATCGGGTTAAACCTCTAAACGGAACAGGGCAGGTTCGGAGACGAAAAATATAAACGGGTCGGGTTGGGGAAGGGTCACCCGTCCCAAACCCGTCCCGTTGCCATTCCTAATAAATCCTGATAACTAGTTCTCAAGCACATTAATTAATTGTAATAAAAAGTTAAAAACTCAGAAGTAAATATTATACAAATTAACTTAATAGATATTATGTTGTTTATTTTTCAATAATACCTTTTCTTAAATGGGTATATACTGATGTAGAATAAATTGATACGATAAATATATGAACACAACTTATTTGTTAATATAACAAAGATCGACTCATTTAGAACACATATTTAATCTATACGCAACCAAAATCCACTAATTCCGAATGAGGTGACGGTGTCAGAACTTTGCAAAACATTATATGGTCAGTTCCTCACCTAGAAAACTGTAAGCATGTGCATGTTTGTCCTCCTAGAAGTTACATTAGGTTTTCTTAATCAGATTTTCTTTACTTACCAAATAATAATCGGGTTTCTTTATTTACAAATTTAGCAAAGAAAAGAAAAATAATTCAAAGAAAATAACTTTTTCTTATCTAGCTACCCACAAAACAAGAGGAAAAATAAAGGTGACATTTTTCAGTTTTGCATGTCATTTCCCCTTTTGAATGCCCAACTACTTTTTAAAAACTATGAAATTTTATTTTAATTATGTAGGAGAGAAAATACCAGGAAATTTTATTTTATTTTATTTTTCTGTCCAAATGCAAACCAAACATAGTGCCATACTAGATCTTGATAATAACATGAAAAAAGCTTCTCCCATCAAGGTTTTGCTTCCAAAGGATAAGATAACCTTCAATTATGAAAATAATTCAAATACATACCTTATGTGTAGTGTTTTTGATGGCCTGTCCAACCTTGGCCAGGCTATTCGCTGTGTAGATCATTACAGATGGTGATCAAGGTTCCAGCTACGTCAGGAATTTGAGTATTATAATCTTGTATTGGTCATTAGTAAGTGGAAAGGCAGACAACATCGCTTTCGGCGAGCACCCAAGACCAAGAGGAAAAGACTGAAAACATCCTCCTCTTCTGGATGTAAGCAACTCTCTTCTACCCAAAATTCAAGGACAGAGAAATCCACAACTAAACCTAGGAACCGTTGCGACAACTGGTGGTGGGGCATATGCCAAGAACTGAGGATTACTAGAAACAATTACCATCTAGAATGAATCCGCTACAAGGTCCAGATACTTGGAAATTCTCGACTAGAAGTAGATCATGAAGAAAGCATTGCAAGGACCGAGAGCCAAGGCGTTTGTCAAGAACACAAGGAAGAAAAATGCCCAACTATTAATAATATTACAGCTACCAAAATAAATGAGACCCTCCAGAAAGCCGAGTCTGCTGATGTGGCAACCATGCTTCTGACAGATGTTGGACATATAAAGATACAGAGAAATGAATGACAGAAGTATCAATCAAGGTGAATAGGATGCATAAATTGTACAATTCCTATGTAAAATAAATAGCGGCATGAGTAATTGCACTTCTGAAGATTCAGTAGATACAACTTAGTAGGCAGTCAATGCAACCAAACAGCTGAAATTTACAGTCACCAAGAAAAGTACTTGCTTGCTTAATTCTTAGGACAATTCCATAACTACACCCATTAAGAATGCACACGCAACTAGCATGAAAACTTAGGGAAGTCAAAACAGAACTGCATAAATAGTAAAAACTTGCAAATCACCCCACCAGCTCTGCATTATTTTCATCCTCCTCCATCTCTTCATCATCACTGTCGTTTTCTCCTTCAAGAAGCCACTGTTCAAGTTCATCCACCTCTTCATAGTCATGCATGTATAAATCATCTGAGTTATCCCATTGGTCAGTCCCTAGCTCCTCACCATGATAAGCTACATGCAAGAATGGTCTACTTCTAGCTAAAGCATCTACCATGTCTCTATTCGTGCTTCCTGTCACTCCCAACCATCTCAACCTTGGAAAGTGAGGCTTCTTCAACCACCGGAATGCAATTTGAGTAATGCCACCGCAGTTATAAAGATCCAGTAAACGCAACATACTTCCTCGCCAATTATCCCCATCAACCTGCATTGAGGCTAATGCCACAACAGCAGTGTCACCTATGAGTGGACATTGTCGCATTCGGAGCTCAACAATTGGAACCCGGTTTTTTGCCAGTAACAGGACACCAGCATCAGAGAGGTTGGGAAGATTTGATAGGTCCAGTTCTTGCAATTCCTGTGTAGAAGAGCCATCAAATAGAAAAGAGATGCACTTAGTCTGTAAGTCTCTTGCAGCCTCTGACGGACAATGACACTAGTGAACTTATCACTCCATGTTTTAAGTACGACAATCCCACGTCACTTATATCAGAACCATCTAATAGTAGAGTCTTTAATTTAGAAAGTGTGCTCATGGCTCCAAGGGCTTCATCCCCAAGGTTTCTACAATCCCTCAAGTCAAGAACACTAAGATGCATGTTGGATGCCAATCGAATGACTGCATGGTTTGTCAAGAGATTACACCATCTTAAACTAACATGCGTCAGAGAAAGAGAAGTTGCAGAAATGTCATGAAACACCAAATCAGTTAGTTGGGTCCCATGAGATACCCTAAGCTTATATAAGCTTGAGCAAGAATGCAAGATTGTTTTGAAACCTGTATCGGTGACCCGAGAGAAACCACCAAGACAAATACTTTCCATGCTTGAGCATCTGTCAGCCATTAAGAGGACCCCTAGATCATTAACTCGCTTAAAGTAAGTAGCAAAAAACTCCTGGCTTCGGACTAAGGACAGATGTTTCAATTTCCCATGTGGATTAATCTGTTGAAGGCCAGAGTTGGTGAGGTCAAATGTAACTGTTGGTTCTACAATGGGTGCATCTCGAAGATCCAAATGGGTCAAGGAGTTTAGACTTTTAGATATTGCACTGACCATAGTGTCAGTAATATAGTCAACTGAGAGGCACAATTTCTGAATACTTGGCAATATGGATGGCCGAATATGATTTGGTGGCTGATTGGGGCCCACAGTTGGACTAAGCAGTTCAGTCACCATTACAGAGAAAATGTACCCAATCTCAAGGGAGGTGAGTTTTGCAGAAACCAAACCCCAGACACGAGCAAAATTATGGCGAAGAAATGTCGAGATATCAAACATCAGAATCAGTGTCTGCAAATATATACAACAGATCTCAGAAAATGTGCATCAGCTAATTTCTTAAATGTCATGAAAAGAACCAATGTGTTAACTACAATAGTGAAACTTCAATGAAGTATCTACAATTCAGATGAAATTCAAGGCATCTTCCATGCAGTATTTAGGAGCACTTCAGCCAACGACACTACTATACATAAGTAGATGGGCATGCCAGATGAAGACCCTGCATGTCACTACCACATATGACATTCTCATATATGAGATGAATGCATGAGGATGTTGGGAGACCTGGGAGGAAACTTGCAAAATTAAAATAACTTTTTGATTGCTTCACATGGCATCCCATTCATTGAGTGTATATGAATTCCAACGATATTAAGGAAGCTCGGCATGGATTCCTAGGCGGAAACTTTTCCTGAAAACAAAGCATCATTTTGCAATTCTAAACCAGTCTTCAAAAAAAGCTCCCATATAACCACTGTTTTTTCATTAAAAAATGTCTCACTAACTGTTAAAGAAAGTTTCACTAAGAATTCTCTTCGACAAACGTATGATACTTAGGAAGAAGGATATTGATTCTGATGAACTTCAATGCTCAAATTCAACAATAACATTCATCTGAAATCAAATTCAACATACATAAAATTTCAGTCACACGCAATTTATAGTTCCGAGAACCTCCTAGACTAGAAATGTTCTATTTGAAATCCTCAATTCAATACTTCCTACTTGAAAACCTGCAAGAGTCATGTTTTTCTTGCAACTAAACCAGAATTTAACTGACACATCCTTGAAATATGTTTAGACAAATTCAAAATAACTCAGTATCTGGAACAAGAAACAAATGCCACTCTAATTAAGGAATTTAGCATGCGAAGGTTTAAGGGAAAAAGATAAGAAGTACTAACAAAAATTTTGTTTGTCCATTACCAGCAAAATGAAACATCTAAAAGAAATTTATACAAGGATTTAACCATAAAATCTTAGACATGACTCTTCCAAAATTTTCTTCAATATAATGCTCCTGCATAACCACTGTTTTTCATTGAAAAATGTCTCATTAACTGTTTAAAAAAGTTTCACTGAGAAATCTCTTTAACAAACATATGATAACTAGGGAGAAGGATACATCACTAATGAACTTTCATGCTCAAATTCAACAATCAAATTCATCTAAAATTGAACTCAACAAACAAATAAATTTTGGTCATGTGAAATTTATAATTCCAAGAATCTCCAGATTAGAAACGCTCTACTCGAAATCCTGAATTCATTATTTCCTACCTGAAAGCCTACAAGAGTCATGGTTTTCTTGCAATGGAACCAAAATTTAATTCTGACACATCCTTGAGAATTGAAATATATTTAGACAAATTCAAAATAACTTAGTATCTAGAACAAGTAACAAACGACCACTCTAATTAAGATATTTAGCATACGAAGGTTTGAAGGAAAAGGATACAAATTACTAAAAAGCTTTGTTTGCGCATTACCAGGAAATTGAGACATCTAATAATTTTTCTAAAAGGATTAACCATAAAATCTTAGACATGACTCCAAATTTTTTATTAAAATCTATTCATGCTATTGGATTTACTTCCTCCAGACATGCACACAATGTCTAAAATATAAATACTTACTAGATGATCTAAAGGCAAGTGCTTCCCTTATCCCACTTTGCTTAATATTAAATCACAACTATGAGCTGACAAATCACTAAAGCATTTCAATTCTCTTTGCCTGGGGATAGACAAAGAATTATAGATAAATTTTGAATGAAGAAACAAGAATAAATAATGAAACGTGCTGAATGAACAAGCAACATATGTTGCTTCAAAAGTTGTGTACGAAAACTTTGAGAGAGTGGACTAGTCGGCTAAGAGTTAGCACAAAAAGGCAAAGAAGGCGATATATATATATATATATATATATATATATATATACAAGGACTACCACATTGTCATGAAAACCCCTTTCCCTTCACCTTTAGATTTTTGGAAAAACAAAAAAATGCACTAGTGTAGCCAATCCTTAGTAGACAAGATTTATGACTTTGTTGAATAGATTTACACACACATCCATATCTTGGTATAATCTTATGCTTTTTGTTCTTCTATTATACAAATTATCATATTGAATCTTGAAAAATGATGTCCTCATGCAACCTCTAAAGTCTAAATGCCAATTTAAATTCAGATTACATATATATATATATATATATATATAATATTTTATTCAAAAGAAACGCCAAATAACAGGGGCACCGCCATGTACACGAAGAAATTCAGCTTTGATATGATTTTGAGATTGAGTGCTAGTAAAACATGAGTAGCAAGTTTATAAAAAAGGTAACAATATCATATTTTTGGTGGGAGGCACTACTTGCACCCCCACTAGTCACTCACACTCCATAATTGTAATCAAAAATTCCAAAATTAACCTAGATAAAAAGTTGGTTTTTTTTCAATGCAGGGACAATCTCGTAATTTCATTTAAAAATAGAGTACAAGTAACTAGTTGGATAGTGCAAATAGCACCTCCCTATTTTGATGCATTGTTTTAATAATGAAAATTATTGTTACACGGCATTGAAATGGAGTCATGTTTTACTAAAGTTAACCAACAGTACCTTATCAAACTCCCATCTCAAGCCTAATTAATTGAGATCCTAACAGTCCATAACTTCCAAGCTAGAAGAAAGTTTTTACCATAGCAGTGAGACAGTCAGATGAGATGATTTATAATAAAGCATACCACAACAAAACCAACTTGTATCAG
Source organism: Nyssa sinensis (assembly GCA_008638375.1). Classification (NCBI taxonomy): domain Eukaryota; kingdom Viridiplantae; phylum Streptophyta; class Magnoliopsida; order Cornales; family Nyssaceae; genus Nyssa; species Nyssa sinensis. The sequence goes on from CM018033.1 coordinate 42,736,874, forward strand.
TCAAAACAAAATACTGTACACCTCAGTGATGACCGAAATTGCTGACATAATAGCTAATCAATCATACCTCATGTTCCACGGATACATGTTGCGGATAGGAGTGGACACAATATGGTTGCTACCAGACTCGAACCCCCATTCGCGCACTTGATAGCTAGGAGCCTTCGACATTTACTCTTACTTTTTCTAAATATAATATAAACTCGTATCTTTCACTCCCTTGGGATTTGTTTCAGATTTTTTATAAAAAATGGACTCTTTCATTACTATATAGTGCTTCTAACCTTGGTTTTTCTAATAGGTTTTGATTCTTGTATATGATTTGCAGCATAGTATGGGTTGCATCGCCTTTGGTATTTTTGCTGACATTAACAAATTATCAAAAAAATACAAACTCGATCTTGTCTGAGAAAATATAAAATCTAAATATGAGAGACTAATGCATTAATATGTTTTAGCACTCTCATACTCAATAATGGCTGATGTGCAAATTAAAAAGGCATCCCATTAAATCTCTTACCAAACTAATACTAAAGTAGTTGTATTTTAATATTTAGCACACTTATAATAAAACCTTACTACGTTAACTCCCAATTCAGTATGCTAAATAGTTTTACTTCAATAAACCACACTTGCAATAAAACCTTACTTCTAATTCAGTGCAACCACTTAGCAACTCCTCTAGATCAGAAACATGAATTGATCGCCCTCTTTTTTCCGCAACTGTACTCAAGTATAGAGACCTGAAGAAAAGTAAATAGACAAAGCTAATAACAGTAACACTTAACATTGGATAAAAATTACAGATCAAGCATTATATAAGTTCAGAATTAACATCTTACAATCTCAACTCCATACCTTAAAAACTACAGCTTCCCAAAGAAAAAAACATCACAAAAGGTACAGATTCATTCATTGATCAGTTTCTTTCTCTCTCCATGAGTATTATGAACAAGGATTGAGCGCACTGTATACATATAGCTACGTATACATATCCACGTACAGATATATATATATATAATAAATAAAATAGAAAAAGGGAAAATGTGAGGACGAACACAAACCTTAGATCCTTGCATCGTCCTCCGACCTCAGAAAGAAGCTTTCCGCTGAAATCCGCGCAATTGTGGAGACAAAGCTCGTGCAAAGAAGGCCGAAGGAGATAATCAATGGCCGAATCATCGAGCCGAGTGCAATCAACCTTGAGGCTCCGAAGGTAAGGGTTTGGAGGCAACAAGGGCCTCAACAAATCGATTGGGGGAGAAATATCCTGAAATAAAGTAGAGATGCACCAAAATTGGGGAAATCAGATCCAACTGAAGATGCCTGTGTATATGTGTAAGCGTGTACTTACTAGGAGGTGGAAATTGGGGAGGAATGAGAGGATTTGGGAAGCGCATGTCTTGAAGGTCTTGCAGGTGGAGGCGATTGAGCATATAGAAGGGATATCGAGCTTCGTCATGACGGTACCGATGAGTGCTGAGGGTAGAAGATCCAGGTTAAGTGAATTCGTTTCCGAGTTCGCCATTCTCGCGTTGTCTCCCCCAATTTGGTTTTGACCAGAGGTTTTTGTTTTTTGGTTAGGATGATAATAGCAATAGCCTTTGTTCTTTCAGCAGGACACAAGATACCATGACTAATAATAACAATATTATACGCTTCAAGTTTCTTTTTGTTTTTTTTCCCTCTAAATGTGAAGTGTAGTACTGGAACAATGGAGTTATTCACACAACTCGTTGTACATTTGTTAAAAAACATGTGATATTACAATATATATAAATTATAATTATATAATTAATTGAATATTCTAACATATTATAATCAATAATTAACTATCATAATGCAATCTTATACAAACCCTCTTTTATACACTTACGTTGAAGAAAAAAATTTATTAATCATTAAAGAAAAATATAAAGATCTTCACAAAATTTTGTCATACAAACTTTACCACATCACATTTTCCTTTGTCTCTCTCTCCCTTTCACGTTTCTTTTCCTCTCTATCTCTCTAAAAAAAAAAAAAAATTCAATTCTCGTCGGTGGTGGTGGTTCATGGGAGAGGAAAGAGGCGAAAGCGAGAAAAAACATAATGTGAGCGGCAAGTAGTGTCACATTGACACTACAACAAAGATGAAATTTGAAAAACAAAAATTATGAAAATCTCTTATAATTATCAATCAATAAACTATACTTTAAAGAATGCAAGTGTAATTAATGACTTCGAAGTGGGAATAGCTTTCTCCTTAATGCATAAAAACATGTATTTTATTGATCTTTTTTTAAAAAAAATAAAATGAAAACTAATACTTTGTAAAGAGATAAATATTAACGTTTTTACAAGAACAAATTTTGAAAATTAATATTTTTATATTAATTACTACATTTACATTTACATTTAAATTGATAATACAAAAGACCAACTTGAAAATCTTTTAACCCTTTGAGCATTAAGTTTTTAGGCTTACAAGAAAATAACATAAAAAAAATTATTAAATTAGAAGGAAAGGAGTAGTCTACACAGATTCCCATCATATCTCCAAAATTTAATATATCTTTCATTAGTTGATTTATTTTAAAATTAGTAATAAATAAATAAATTAATTGACAATACTTTGGATTACATCTAATCTATTAATATGCCAAAGCTCTTGAGTCTAACATTTTAATAGGTAAGATAGAACATGATCCCCCAAAGAAATGGTAGAATAGAAGAGAAGAGGGAGAAGAAGAGAATAATTGTAGAATAGCAGAGAAGAGAGAGAAGGAAAGAATATTTTCAATTCCTCCCTTTCTTTTGTTTGGTAATTTAGGAGGGAAAAATTGTTAAGAGATTCTTTTTTCTTAAATTTTACTCTGGTGTTGATTTTTTTTTTCTTCACAAATTAGGAAACACTTGAAAAAAAAAGTTTTCAAAGAATAAAACTACTCCATAAGTTTTTTATTTACCTCTTTCACCACTTAAATAAATAGAGAACAAAATAATTAAAATTTGTATTCTTTTCTCCTCTTTTATTTTCTCTCCTTCAATTTCTTTTATCTTTTATAGAAATTATTTCCTTTTAACTCTTCTCAATTCACAACTACAAGTTAGTTGGAAGAAAAATATTAAATAAATTACATTGACTTCTTCGTTATTTAAAAAATTACAGATTGTTTTTTTTATTAAAATTTGTTTCTTAACATCAATATAAAAAATAAAATTACTTAATTACTCTCATATTTTAATTTTAATTTTTTACAATTTTTAATTATACATGTTTTTAAAACCTGGATCATCCATATATTCATGTTTTATGAGCGATTATATCTCCAAAATTTGCTATGATTTTCTGAAATGAGGTCGGTTGTGCTTCGATAGTAATTTAGATATAATTTTTTTTAAAATTTTATAATTAATTTTTAAAAAATTATAAAAATGTATTTTGATATGATAATTTAAATTAAAAAAAATTAAAATGATTGAACTTATCAAACGTGTATTTCGCATTTTAAAATTTAAAATTTAAAATATCCATTTAAAAATCTAACCAAACATTATCCATTTTAAAGTACTGTAGCACACTAGAGTTCAATCAATGGTCCAAAATCCATCAAACAAACAAAATTTATAAATCACACTTGATCACCAACACTAAAACCTCTATCAGCGGCGTAATCTACAAAGCTATACAGTGGGACCACCCTCTCACCATACTTCTCAAACCCATCCAGCTCTCTCTTAGCCGTGGCCCTAAGGTCTTCAGCAACTTCTATAGCCTTGTCCACACCATACACTCCCACGTAACTCTTACCCTTCTTTTTCTTTTTCTCATCTCTCTCTTCTGGATTCATCTTCTCTTTCGTTACATCATTAACCACCTGATACAAAACTCCGACGGCTCTACCGTATCTTCTCAGCCGTTGGATCTCGTCGTCGCTGGCCCCAGCTAATAAACCTCCGCAGACGGCAGAGCATTCGCCCATTTCACCGAACTTTTTCTCTTGTACGAATTCCACGGAATTGGGCCCACCTTCGAGGTCAAGGAACTGGCCGGCGGCCATGCCGGTGGACCCCACAGCTCGGGCGATCTCGGCGATGACACGTAGAAGGAGAGGCTCAGGTACAAGGTCAGAAGGCGTGTGAGAGACGATGTGACGGAAGCCGAGTGGGAATAAGGCGTCGCCTGCGAGAATCGCCATGTCTACGCCGAAGATAGTGTGGTTCGATGGTTGACCTCGACGGGACGGGGTCGTCGTCCATGCATGGCAGGTCGTCGTGTATCAATGAAGCGGCATGAACCTGTTTACATGAAAATTTAATTCAGCCTAAACACTGTTCAAATTGAAAATTCAGTGCATTATGATCCATTCTAGTGATCAAAGTAAAATATTTAAAAATTAAACATAGGTAGGGTCATCCCAATTCGCAAGCAATCAAACACAAATCATGATTTAGAACTTAAAAGAGAGTAAAGACTCAAACGAACATTTAATTAAGCTAGTTTCCTAATCACAATCCAGTCAAAGGTTTAAAGCAAGCTTTATTGGGTAGATTCATCAATAACTTGTATTTTTTAAATTGTCGTGTCAAATTAGTAAATCAACTACAGAGATCTCGGTACTGAAAACCAAAGGAATCAAAATAAAATAATTCCATTCACATGATATGAATTGAAAAAAAAAATTATAGAATTAATAAAACGTGATAAATCTGAATATATCGTAGGAGAAGTTTAACGGAGGAGATAAGAAAGGAACCATTTCAAGGGCGCATGCGGTGGGGAAGGCGGCGAGGCGGTTGCCGCCGAAGAGCTCGCAGGCGGCGACGCACATGACCGGAGGGGCCCGTTTGGCACCCTTGGCGAGAACAGAGTAACGCATGGCCTCATAGATCTGTTGTGGGTACTGAACAGGTATCGCTTCGTCCAGTTTCTGATTAATTTCTGCGATTAGAGTCGTCCAGTAAGTTCGAAGATCGAACTGAGTCGAAACTGACGAAGAAGAACAGCGAACATGTTCGTTGCGAAATTGGGCGCCTCCTTGGAAGTAATAGATGGGAAGATGATGAAATGACTGTCGAGAAAGCCATGGTTGCTCTATGTTTCAATCCGTGTGTGTTATATATATAATCTATTTGGTGCTGTGTGTCAGTGGAATTTGGGAAGTGGAGGTTTTAAAGCATAGTGATGGATTACAAAGAGATGAGATGAGATGAGATGGTTGAGAAATATAATATTAGTAACAAGCTACAATTACTATGTATGAAGAATGATATGGTGCTTCTGGGAGTACAGGGGTTGGTGGTCTGCACGAATCGTTGTACAGCTTGTCATCCCCGCGATGGTGTGCGAGCTACGTGTTGCATATTGATTTGACATCAAACACCATCTTAGACTTGCATATTAGGGAGGGTTCGGAGGGACAAATGACTTTGCATAAGATAAGAGCTGCCTTTCCTCAGTCTTTCAAGGAAGATAGGGTGAAGAGAGAGATACCAAGTCATAAGCGATTGCGTAACCTCCTTCTTGTTATTTATTTTAATTTATTATTTTGTCTAAAATTATTAAGTTATTCACAAGATTGTGTTTTAATGACAAGTTATTAATAAATGCAAGAAACAATTCATCAACAAAGTTATTTTATAAGCTTTCATTTCTCAAGTTTTAATCCTCTAATGGTGAAATTTTAATTAAGAGGTGTGACCTTATAATCCTTTTTTTCTTCCACCTTTCATCTTAAACTTGATGTGGGACTATGAGAAGTGATATACCATAAAAAGACAGGCCAATCAACACTTGACACGTATGACCACAGTCCGATTTATGTTCAGCTAGCATGATTCTCGTTCAGCCTATGACATCCAGATCATCACATAAGGTCGGAAGTGACCAAACAAATATATCCAGAACTGATCACAGGGTCCAGACCAGAGCTTCAGATCTCGTCACCGCCTTAGCGGATTCCGAGCAGAGAATAGGGTAACAGTCTCCAGCACGGAAACTACCATTTATGATTATCTCCGCCTTAGCGGATTCCGGGCAGAGGATAAGGAAGTAGTCTCCAATACGGAAACTACCATCTGTGATTATCTCCATCCACGACTTAATGCCCACAAAGGTAACTGCAATCTCCGACGATCATATCCCTATATTCATGGCGTCGAATCCTAATCAACTTAGGAAAGCTTCGGCCTATATATTAAACCCTAGAGGTACGCTATATTTTTCATGCTCATTCTTTGACTTTCAATACAGTCTTTCAATTCCCTTACTCACTTAAGCATCGGAGCGGCTACCGCCGGAGCCAATCCGGTGGTCCTCTGATCATCTTTCTGAGTGTTCTACAGGTCACGGAGCCCTTACGTGTTGCGAGTCAAAAAGTGCAGCATCAGTTTGGCGCCGTCTGTGGGAACGACTAATCTCTACGTGCTTTATTCATAAACTCATCTTTTTCCCTACCGGAAAACCATGGCACCAAATCTCCGACCCCGACAGAATACTCAGAGTTCGCAAAACGCTCAGCGTCAGCCGTCTGCTCCACGCACAAGAGGACCAGCGGCCAACCCTATGCGACAAGAGATCGAAGCAATAAAACGACACAATGAACTGGTGCAGGAGCAGCTGCTAGCCATTACCAGGACGCTGGCAACGCTCACGCAGAACCAAGCGGCGGCTTCTCCTAGCCCGCCGGTCAACTTCGTTGCAGGAACACAACCCCCGGTTGCCACGGGGAATGAAGAAATTCGCGGGCAGACCCCCGCTAACCAGCCTGGGCACCCCTCAGGCGTTGCTCACGCTGGCCGAGATCCACAGCCATCAACAGTCCCTGGCTGGGGAACATCCGCTTTTGTCCCCGACGTACATTACCGGAGTACTACCCGAGCCCCAACTCCTAGGGTTTCGGGAGCACCCCCGGCACCACAGGAACCTTATCATGCAGCGCCAGCCCCACCGGTTCGGGCTCCTCCTCCATCCGAAGGGCGCACTCCACCCTATTACCCTGAAGCCGAGGCTGTCAGGCAGGGTTCACAAGATGTCAGACTCAGAGACCCGCGAAGGGAAGAGGAGATTGCCGAGTCTATGGACCGGACAATCGGTTTAAGAGGACCTCAGAACCCTCCAGAGCAGGACGAACTGGCCAGGCTGCTCGGAAGACTAGCCACTCCGTTTACCCACGCCATCATGTCTGAAGAGAGGCCTAGAAAGTTCGTGGTGCCCAAATTCACTCTCTACGACGGATCTGGAGATCCAGGAGATCATCTATCTCATTACCAGCATACGATGGCCCTTCACGGAGCCTCAGATGCTTTCATGTGCCGAACGTTCATTACCAGCTTGAAGGGAACGGCTCTGAAGTGGTTCCACAACCTCCCTCCGAACTCCATTGCCAGCTTTTACGAGCTCGGTAGACAGTTCTTGGATAGGTTTATGACCAGCAGGAGGCTCAGAAGGGGACCAGAATTCCTGCTGAACGTTAGGCAGACTAGGGAGGAATCCCTTCGGGCCTACATCGCCCGCTTCAACACTGAGCTCACTGAGATCACGGATTGCAGCCCGAAATTCCTTGTTGCGGCCCTTACTGCCGGGCTTGCCCAAGGTGGCTTCAGAGACTCCTTGACAAAAAGCCCCCCGGCTGATATGGCAGCATTGATGGATCGGGCCAAAAAATACATCAACCTTGAAGAAGCCAACCGATCAGCCCAGAAGGGCAAGGATCAGACCCAAAGGGATAATCCGAAGCGGGAGGACCATAAGAAGGAGGATCACAGAAGAGATTCCAACAAAAAGAGGGTCAGAAGCCCAGATAAGAAAACAGCTCCCAGAGCTGTGTACAACTCCGCACCAAGGGAGTTCACCAACTTCACGCCTTTGAACACCACTCCGAACCAGGTACTCCGGCAGATCCGAGATCGGGAGAACCTGAGGTGGCCAGAGCCGATCAAAGGAGATCCCAGCCTGCGGGACCAAAGTAAGTATTGCAATTTCCATAAAGATCATGGGCATACTACTAACACTTGCAGGACCCTCCGATATGAGATAGAACAGCTCATAAAGAAGGGACGTCTTCGGGAGTTCGTCAAACAAGACGGAAGGCAGAACCCCCAAGAAGACAAGCCTCAGCAGCGGCCAGATCAGAGGCCCGAACAGAGGCAAGAGCAGCGGGAAGGACGAAACGAGCCTCAGAGGCAGAACAACCATGTTATCTACGTCCTCCATGCTGACTCCCCTGTTACAGGAATGTCCAACAGGGCGAGAAAAAGATATGCTCGGGAGGCCAGAACCGCCCCAAACATCTTGCAGGTCTCCAACGTCGAAAAAAGGCTCAAGACAGGGCCAGAGATCCAGTTCACCGAGCAAGATCTAGCAGGGGTACACTGCCCTCACAGTGATGCCCTTGTTATCACCCTCAGAATCGCCAACTTCGAAACTAGAAGAGTCCTAGTCGACACTGGCAGCTCAGTCAATATCCTATTCTACGAACCGCTTAAGCGGATGGGCATAAACCAGGACAGCGTCAAGCCCACCACTGCCGTAATGGCAGCTTTTGATGGCAGCCTTAGCACCCCCCTGGGGAGAGTTGACCTTCCTACCACTATTGGGGAAGGTGAAGGGCAGAGGACCACCATCTCAGAGTACATGGTGTTGAACATGAAGTCTCCATACAACGTCATCATTGGGAGACCCTGGTTACACCAGATAGGGGCGGTCACCTCAACCTTTCATCAGTGTCTGAAGTACGTCCACAATCAAAGCGTGCACTCGGTCCGAGGATGTCAGCCAACCTCACGAGAATGTCACGCTATTGCCCTCAAGGAGACAGCCCCAAAATAGCAATTACAGTACACTCGGGACCGTGCAGATCCGGTTTTCACTCACACTCCCGAGGTGGAAGATTGCCCATCCGGCGTTGAAGAGCCCCTGAGCCCAAGGGGGCGTGATAGTCAAGCCAAGCCTGTTGGCGAGCCCATCAAGATACTGGTCAGTTCAGGAGCAGAGGGGCGTTATTTGTACATCGGTCCAGACCTTGCGCCCGCCGAGCGGGAAAAGATAGTCAGGTTTCTGAAGAACAACCTCTCTATCTTTGCTTGGGAAACTAGAGACATGGAGGGAATAGATCCTAATCTGATAACTCACAAACTAATGGTAGATCCAGACCACCCCCCGGTCAGACAGAAGAGAAGACCGATCGCTCCCGAACGGCATCGGGTTATAAACGAAGAAGTCCAGAGGTTGCTGGACGCCAGGATGATACGGGAAGTTTTTTATCCCGAGTGGTTAGCCAACACTGTGCTCGTCAAGAAGAAGAACGGCAAGTGGAGAGTCTGTGTTGACTATACAGACCTTAACAAAGCATGTCCCAAGGACAGCTTCCCACTACCGAGAATAGATCAACTGGTTGACGCCACTGCAGGGCATGAGCTTATGAGTTTCATGGACGCCTACTCTGGATACAACCAGATCCAGATGTACCCTCCAGATCAGGAAAAGACCGCCTTCATAACCGAAAGAGGACTCTATTGCTACAGAGTGATGCCTTTCGGTTTAAAGAATGCTGGAGCCACTTACCAACGGTTGGTGAACAAGATGTTCAGCCCATTGCTTGGCAGCACCATGGAGGTATACATCGACGACATGCTGGTAAAGAGCCTCCAGAAAGGCAGCCACCTCCAGCATTTAGCCCAGACCTTCGATATCCTCAGACAGCACAAGATGAAGCTCAACCCCTCAAAATGTACCTTCGGAGTTACGAAGGGAAAATTCCTGGGGTACATCGTCTCTCAAAGAGGTATCGAAGCGGATCCCACTCAGATCCAAGCCCTGATTGGACTGAAGTCGCCAAAGACCAAAAAAGAGATTCAGGCACTGAACGGCAGAGTCGCCGCATTGAGCAGATTTATATCCAAGTCCACCGATCGCTGCCTACCTTTCTTCAAAGCTCTAAAGGGCGGCAAGGCTTTGCAATGGACAGAAGAATGCGAGCATTCCTTCCAAGAACTAAAGGAGTATTTAGCCTCTCCAGAGCTCCTGTCAAAACCTGTACAAGGAGAAAAGCTGCTCCTGTACCTAGCAGTCTCTGAGAACGCGGTCAGTTCCGCACTAATCAGACAGGACAAAGGAGTACAGAGGCCTATATTCTACGTCAGTAGGGCACTACTCGACACGGAAAGAAGATACCCAGAAGTAGAGAAGCTGGCCTATGCCTTGGTCGTATCAGCCCGAAAGCTCCGACCTTACTTCCAGGCCCATCCAATTGAGATTCCAACTGCTTATCCTCTAAAGTCAATACTGAGGAAACCCGAGGTATCGGGAAGATTGGTCAAGTGGTCTGTGGAGCTAGGGGAGTTTGACATAGCATATGTACCCCGAAACTCCATCAAAGGGCAGGCCTTAGCCGATTTTGTAGCCGAGTTCACCCCGGCACTGCAGAACAAAGCACAAATCGCCGAAACTACAGGAACCTGGCTGCTATATATTGATGGATCGTCAACCGATCAAGGATCAGGGGTAGGACTGGTACTACAGTCCCCTGATGGACTTACATCGGAAAAAGCAGTCAGCCTGGGATTTAAAGCTTCTAATAATGAAGCTGAATATGAGGCCCTAATCTTAGGGATGAAGCTTGCCCTGGAATGCGAGGCTCAGAACCTCGATGTCTTCTCCGACTCCCAACTGGTAGTAAGCCAAGTTTTGGGAGAGTTTGCCATTAAGGATGACAGGATGCTTCGATACTCCGAACTGGTGAACCATTTAAAGCATTCTTTCCAGACTTTCACTATCCAGAAGATTGAGAGAAGTCAGAACTGCAGAGCAGATGCTCTGGCTAACATGGCCTCCCGCCTCAAGTCTGAAACAAACTCCACCGTTAAAATCTCTTTTCAGCCAGGATCCAGCATTGGGGGAGCATCAGTTGCTCAAGTTGATGAACAGCCCCAGAGCTGGATGACCCCAATCCTCCAGTATCTAAGATCCGGGCTCCTCCCAGAGGATAAAAACAAAGCCAGGAGAATCCGAATCAGAGCGGCTCGGTACCTGATCTTGAACAACAAACTTTACAGGAGGTCATATTCTCAACCTCTGTTAAAATGTTTGGCTCCAGACGAGTCACAATACGTTTTGGCTGAAATTCACGAGGGAATTTGCGGGAATCACAATGGGGGCAGAACTATAGCCCACCGAGCTCTATCACAGGGCTACTACTGGCCCGGCATGCTGAAACAGGCTAAAGAGTATGTTCGGAAGTGTGACAAATGTCAGAAATTCGCCTCGTACCAACACCAGCCTCAGCACGAGCACATCCCGATTCCTAGCCCCTGGCCCTTTGCTCAATGGGGAATGGACATTGTGGGCCCGTTACCACGAGCATCTCCAAACAGGAAGTACCTCCTGGTGGCTATCGACTACTTCTCTAAATGGGCCGAAGCCGAGCCTTTAACGCATATTACAGAAAAAGAAGTCGAAAGCTTCACCTGGAAGAATATTGTCTGCAGGTTTGGCATACCACGTGTAATTATCTCGGATAATGGGACACAATTTACTGGTAAAGGCTTCAAGGCATTCTGCGAAAATCTCAACATCAGGCAGCACTTTGCCTCTCCAGGCCATCCACAAGCAAATGGGCAGGCAGAGGTCACCAACCGAACAATCCTTGATGGGTTAAAGAAAAGGCTGGAACAAGCCAAAGGGAAGTGGGCAGAAGAGCTCCCAGGAGTCCTTTGGGCCTACCGTACAACCAGAAGAACTCCCACCTCTGAAACACCCTTCTCATTAGCCTATGGGACAGAAGCAGTAATTCCGGTTGAAATCGGTATGCCAACCCTGAGGACTGAGGCCTTTGAGCAAGAATCCAATGATCAGCAGCTGATGGAGAACTTGGATCTGCTCGAGGAGAGAAGGGATCAAGCCAGCATCAGGATGGAAGCCTACCAACAAAGAATGGTCAATAAATCCAGGATAGGACTCAAGACAGTCAGCTTCCAAATTGGAGACTTCGTCTTAAGAAGAGTCTTTCAGAACACCAAGGATCCCACCATGGGAAAATTGTCACCAAATTGGGAGGGCCCCTACAAAGTGACGAAGGTCGTTCGACCTACCACTTACTGGCTTGAAGACACGACTGGGAAACCTGTTCCTAGGCCATGGAACGTAGAACACTTGCGGAAGTATTATCAATAAAAAATTTTCTTTTTTTTATACTTCCTTAAGACTATTCATCTATTAATGCACAGGCCTCCAGAGCCTGGTCCATCTATTAATGCACAGGCCTCCAGAGCCTGGTCCATCTATTAATGCACGGGCCTCCAGAGCCTGGTCCATCTATTAATGCACAAGTCTTATGACTTGGTCCATCTATTAATGCACAAGTCTTATGACTTGGTCCATCTATTAATGCACGGGCCTCCAGAGCCTGGTCCATCTATTAATGCACAAGTCTTATGACTTGGTCCATCTATCAATGCACAAGTCTTATGACTTGGTCCATCTATTAATGCACAAGTCTTATGACTTGGTCCATCTATTAATGCACAGGCCTCCAGAGCCTGGTCCATCTATTAATGCACAAGTCTAATGACTTGGTCCATCTATTAATGCACAGGCCCTCAGAGCCTGGGCCATCCCCAACTAGCGGGTTCTGTAATCCAGTCTATCCAAAGGCAGAAATTCCGAGCACCTGTCAACTAAAGTTTACTAGAACGGAATACCTCGGATCTGACACTTACATTATTTGACTTATCTGTCAAATAAATCAGCACCATGGTTTCAACCAAAGGTGAAGTACTTCGATTCTGGCATTTTTCAAAGTTTTTGATTTGTTTTCAGAACAATCGGCAACATATTAGAAGATGCTTAAGTTTCAAAAGAGCACATTCACAGAAAGTATCAGCTCAGAGAAGAAAAAATTCAACTTTATTAATAACTCAAAAAGATTTACATCAGTACCAAGAAGCTACTACAGAAGCTATTACAGAAGCTATTACAGAAGCTATTACAGAAGCTATTACAGAAGCTACGCTTGGCAACATAATGGCTCTTCTCCTGGGATGATAAAGGGGCACAAGATCCAAAACCTTCAAAACCGCCTTCATCGGCTCCATTTGAAAGGAAGGAACCCTGAACCCCAATCTGCATCAAGTAGTGCCCAGGCCATTTCATCATCACTATCACTGGTCCCACGACCAACGGAGGATGAGGGCTCTGAGCCTCAGGAGACTATTCATTCTCCATCTTTGTAATCGGCATGACTCCTCAGAGGAGTAAAGCAAGGGTCTCTGCCAAGACACATGGGGGGAAGGTAGTCTACCTTCAATCTTCTTCTTCACACCGTCTGTTTCACCCCAGCCACTTAGTGCAAGGGTCTCTAACAGAGCATGAGGAAGGGAAGGCAACTCACCTTCGTCTTCATCACCAACACCCCAGGCCTCGGTTGAATCAGGGAGGGGCCACCACCAATCGGAGAAATCTCGACCGGATGCCAGAGGAAACAAGAAGACTTGGACCTCCTTCAATCCTTCCTTGGAGACTGAAAAAAGGGGGAGGTTAACTCTCGGCCACAGGTTCATTATTCCTAACTCAGGCAAGGAATCTTCCATCATCTCCGGACGAATGGGAGAAATTCCGGCAGCATATGAGGTTTCTCTCACGAACAAATCGGGGAGCAAAAGGGTTGAGCACAACCGTATGCCCCGTTTCCATATATATAGACCCTTGGAATCCAAAAAGCCACCCAACTGAACCGTCGCAACGGTGAAAAAGAGAGTGGCCTTGAAAACCCAAACGACGGTCAAATGATTAAGCGGTGCATTAAATAAGCCTCTTCAATATGCCAAGAGACAGAGTGCAGAATTCTCAAGACGTAGACCGCAGTCCAGTACTAAAGCTCCCAAATTAATAATGAGGGGAACAAAAGTCTAAAGTAAATAGACCCCCATTCAGACCTACCGGTCTTAACTATTTCATAACAGGTCAAGACACGCAACAAAAGACCAAGCAGATCGGATATATCCCAATCCCGAGTACTCAGCATACCGAGCATCATAATAACGAGCACAAGCTGCTCGGTTAACCTCACCGACTCTTAATTCAGAGCAGTCTATCTCAGAACTCTACAGGGACCCACTCCCGCTCTGTCAGGCTCTATCCATCTGGCTATATCTACTTTCTCTTCTTATTTTAATAAGGCAGATCTATATTCACTATTCCATGACAAAGTATTGAAGATTAAGAAAGCAACTATTTGATCTAGCATGCAAAGGGTTCAGAGCAGCCGCACTTGCAACAAAATTCACAAGAAGGAAAAATACAAGCAGAATCTGAAGAAAAGTCAATCTTATTGATCAGAAGGGAAAATGTATTCACTACATCAAAAAAAAAAAGGGGGCAAAAGCCTATAAAAGCCTCAGGATTTCCCAGAGGGGCCTGCATCCTCTTCCAAATTAAGGGCACGAGCCCCAGCAGTCTTATCCGGATCAGGACGAGATGAGGCGGGTTCAGGAGGAACGATTGATGACACGTCAAAGTCCGGGAACTGAAGTTGGAATCTAGTTCGGAAATTCTCAAAGCCGAGCAGTATCAGGTCATCACCCATCTGATCAACTTCCTCTTTTAATTCCATCTCAGCCTCAGCTTTGGCTTGACCAACTGCCTCCTGAACCCTCTGGTCAATGGAACTACGGAGACCAACCAGCTCCGCCTCAAGCCTCTCAACCGTCCGAGCAAATATATCCCTCTCAGACTCTGCCACCTTAAGGCTGGTGGTAGCTCTCTCCAGACTCTCTTCAGCAGATTGAATTTTGGAACAGGCTGTTCCGAGCTCCAGTCTCATCTCGTCCAACTCTGTCCTTAGCTTCTCGGCCTCCTCAAGGCCCATGGGGGTCACCATCAGAGCAGCTAAACTATGCATGCTCTGTATAAAGCAAGACAGATAAATTAGAGCGAAACAAATGAGCAAACAAAAGGCCAAGGAAAGGCTTCAGAAGTTACCTTCATCTGGAGAGTCATCATCTCAGTCATCAGTTTGGAGGGATCATCCCCTCTGTACCGATGTGGGCCCTGAGCCCATATTCGATCAAATGCCTTCTTGGCAATTTGATAATCCGGCTCAACAAATGGCTCAGAAGGAGCGGCAGGAGCTTTCCCCTTCCTAGACCTCTTGCTCGGACCAGGAGGAACAGCCGATACAGGAATGGCAGGCTCGGCTTCCTCAGCCTCGGCAGGGGAGGGCTCAGGGGAACCAGAGATCAATCTCCTTCTCTTCACTTCTAAAGGAGCATCAGGCTCAGCTGGGGAGGAAGACTCCCCCACCACTTGAGGCTTCGGCACTTCCCACCTCGAGGCTAGCCTCCTCTTCAACTCTGCGCTACGGGTGGCCATCACTTGGTCCGGAGTGACGATAACAGTATGAGCCCGGTTAGAAGTTGAAAGCAAAACCCGGTACTGATCCTGCAGAGCCTTAGTAAACTTGGGCCTCTTCCGAGCACTCTTGACTGCACAAAGGAAATGAAAAATACCAAGTTTGTCAGTTCTGAGGATATAAGCAAAGCTAAAGCAAACCCAAGAGAATAAGTCTCACCCCTATGGCCCGTAACACAAGGAAACGACGAGATCTCTCCGGCCTGAAAGTCCGTATGCTCCCATCCTCCTCCAACGAAGAAGTACCACTTCTTCCACGTCTTGTTGGAAGTAGGAACGGAAGACAGGGGTCGGAACCCCTTCTCAAAGGACATATAATACAGGCCTTCTGCCTGCTTGAACTTCAGATCCATATTGCTACGGATCAAGTCCAGAGACACCTCCACTTTGTTCAGATGCCCCAGCACCATAAATCCTAGAAGATGCCGCCAGCTATTGAGATTCAGGTCGGCAGGGCAGAGCTTGAACCAGCAAAAGAATTGCCTGACTAAATCCGGCAATGGAAGCCTTAAGCCCATTTCAAACCAGGCAAGGAAAACGCAAATCTCCCCGGCTTTAACATCTTGGGGACGGTCCATGGGTCCTGGAACTCTGCAAGTCACATTGGGGGGAAATTCAAATTTCACCCTCCATTCATCCAAGAGGCTTTGAGTGACGGCACTCTCACCCTCTTCTCTATGAGAAGACCTACCAGAGGTCTCCCCGGCCCTGTCTCGGGGCTCTTCGAAAGCATCGACTATTCTAACCCCTGGACTAGGGGGAGGATCAACAGGCCTTTCCTCAATAATTTCAGAAGCAGGGTTACCTACATCTCCTACAACAGACGGACCAGCCGCCTCAGAATGGTCTCCTACTCCCTCATTCACAATTCGAGATTCCGAAGGAACAGACATTATTCTCAAACTCAAGAAGAAAGAAGCAAGAGAGGGGGAAAAATCAGTCGAACCTGTTTTCACTTAGGGGATCTGTATTCTTCAAGATCGTACGAACCAACAATGGCGGATGAAATCTTCTAGCACAGTAAAAATGTCGAGGGAAAGGTCATTTCAAAAATCTCATCCCGTATTTATAAACACGATATCAGAAGGGACCCACCAAAGTCCAAACGCCATGACGGTTCAGAACAATGATGATCTCGAGAAAACCAACTGTCCGCCCAGTATGATTGTGACCTCGAAAAGACTTAATCGCCGACTACGCAATAAATGGCGCCCCAACGATTGTCTTGGAAGGCGAAAAAGCGAGACACATAACTCTCTTAGCCCTAGTTACTTACATCAAACTAGGACTTGGGGGGGGAGTAACTGATATACCATAAAAAGACAGGCCAATCAACACTTGACACGTATGACCACAGTCCGATTTATGTTCAGCTAGCATGATTCTCGTTCAGCCTATGACATCCAGATCATCACATAAGGTCGGAAGTGACCAAACAAATATATCCAGAACTGATCACAGGGTCCAGACCAGAGCTTCAGATCTCGTCACCGCCTTAGCGGATTCCGAGCAGAGAATAGGGTAACAGTCTCCAGCACGGAAACTACCATTTATGATTATCTCCGCCTTAGCGGATTCCGGGCAGAGGATAAGGAAGTAGTCTCCAATACGGAAACTACCATCTGTGATTATCTCCATCCACGACTTAATGCCCACAAAGGTAACTGCAATCTCCGACGATCATATCCCTATATTCATGGCGTCGAATCCTAATCAACTTAGGAAAGCTTCGGCCTATATATTAAACCCTAGAGGTACGCTATATTTTTCATGCTCATTCTTTGACTTTCAATACAGTCTTTCAATTCCCTTACTCACTTAAGCATCGGAGCGGCTACCGCCGGAGCCAATCCGGTGGTCCTCTGATCATCTTTCTGAGTGTTCTACAGGTCACGGAGCCCTTACGTGTTGCGAGTCAAAAAGTGCAGCATCAAGAAGCAAAACCCAAGTCATTAGTTAGTACATATATCGACCTTTCATGTAAGTTAGCGTCGAAAGAAATGTAATCTCTTTAGAGACATGTGATAAAATTGACAATTTTGTTAACAGACAAACCGAACTTAGCGAGTAGCTCGACTTGTAGATCTTTGGTTCAATTGACCAATGAGCCAGTGTACGTATAGCCAAAGATTATAAAAAAATATTTCAGGAGTCGAAGCAATTTTTGTTCGTATCTCCTAACGTGAAACATATAATTTTGTTTTGATATAAAATTAAAAAACTTTATAAGACCACCGAAGAAAATTGAAACCAACATGCCAAATAACATTATCTAGATTTATTGTTGGGACTTATTTATAGCAAATGTGCTTTAGAAGGCTTAAAAGTGGGAAAAACCAATTTCCCAATCTGAAGATGTATTAGCTGTACAGATTGAAGAAAAATCGGGAAAATTGAAAGCAGTGATACAGCAATTGCTAACCAAGAAGTTGTTTATGCTTCATCTAAATTCACTTACTAAAATCCTTTTAGTTTTGATTTTGTTCTCTAATTAACAAATTTTATTGTGGAGAAATCCATCCATTTTGTTCTCATTGACAGGAATTTGAAGTTCCAGAAACTCCATATAGTGCACAGATTGAAAGCAGTGTCCTACCAATCACCTAGAACAAAGAGAGGGTTTAAAAATCTAGGCCTACATATAGTGCACAGATTGAAAGCGGTGTCCTACCAATCAAGAGCCCCTATGCTATCTGCAATTTGCATACAAGGGCACACAAAAACATTTGTAATACTTTACCCTTGTCTAGAGGGGACCCTCTTGCAAGACAATTATAGGACTTTACCCTTGTTTAGAGGGGACTCTCTTGCAGGACTTAACAGGCAGTGCACAAAAATAGTTGAATTTTTTTGTAGGGCTTTACCCTTGGTTAGAGGGAACCCTTCCAGAAATTCTCGATGGCCAAGGCTGAACCAAGGCCAAAGAGGGGGTTTGGAAATAGTTTTCAACCAGCAATTGACGCGCCTCGGTTAGTACCTCACAAGCTGCGTCATTGCCCCAAGCGCAAAGATAAATTAACATTTTAAGTTCATTTCATTTTATCAAGTGATCTACTCACATATGTATCCTATCCTTCCGATATGGGACAAAGTGAACTTTTAGCCTATCAGTGTGATCAGTTGGAGAGAAACAAGAGCTGCAGGAATATAATACTATTTGTAACTAGGTGTAGTATGCATCATCAAATAAACAATCTAGATTGATAAATGGTGAAGAATTCATGGTTCTTCTGTTGTTTCATCAATGCCAAAACAAGAGAACAAACTAACGCATGTTAACGATTTGTGTTTTATTATGTGCTATCCATAATTAGTTGATTCAATCAGTGAACCAGTTTTCTAGAGCCGCAAGGAATATAATACTATTTGTGACTAGGTGGAGAATGCATCATCAATCCTCCATATTTATTAGAGGTTTAATCAATGTCAAAACAAGAGAACAGAATGATCCTTCCTTTGATTAATGAAGGGAGTCTTATTCATGTGCTAGATCTATATTTATTAGATGTTTAATCAATGTCAAAACAAGAGAACAGAATGATCCTTCCTTTGATTAATGATTGAGTCTTATCATGTGCTAGATCTGATTAATGATTTGGCTTTTATTATCTAGCAGATTTGGGTTTTATTATGTGCTAGATCTTATGTTATAGAGAAAATTCTTAACTCAGTTTGCAAGGAGCCAGTCCCCAACAGGAAAGGCCCCTCTAAAAATTGGCGTATGCCGCTATTTGCGGCCAGCACACGATATTCTTTAGTAAAAGGCGAAAGAATAGTTCGCTTTGTGCCCACCGCGCGGCTGCGTGCTTTCAACCGTGCCCAGACGAATTCGTTTATTGCAGCTTCTCTCGTATCTGTGTTATGATGTAATCGATGTGGGACTGACTTCTCTTCAGTTTTCGTAACCTCTAAATGGGCTTACACAGCTGCTAAAACATTGCCCATTGCGCCCTTAAGAGTGTTTGGTAAGCTCCGAAATAGGGCCCAATTTATTTTCTAATTATTAATGAATCTAGTATAAACCAGAGTCGCCCATTTTCTTCATCGTTTTACTGTAATAATTGAATCAATGGCCGAATGGTCTCAACTTCCTAAAGAACTCATACACCTAATTGCCCAACTCCTCAAATCTGAGATCGATCTCCTCCGATTTCGATCCGTCTGTTCTTCCTGGCGATCCTCTGTACCGGCCGAACCCCACCCAAGACCTTCCCGTTTCCCAATCCTCCCAAACGATGGAATCTTCCGACACCAGTTGGGGCTTCTATCTCTCCAAATGCACCATTTGCCGCCTTGGATTGCCCGAACCCCATTGCCAAACATCCCCTTCTGATGGCTGGCTGATCAAAGTAGAACAAGACGCCCTCCAGAGGATGCGCCTATTGAATCCTCTCTGCAGGTCTGAATTCAAACCTTTGCCCACTACTTTTCCAAGAATTCTTGATCTATCCAACTTTAGAATCTCCGAATTAGGGCAAGAGTGCATTCTTCAGTACATAAATTATCGTCCTTTCGCGAATTCGATCGGTGATGCGGGGAGTTTGTACATGGAAAAGGTCGCTATGCGTTCAAGTAGGTGTTCGAGCTCTCGACTTGATAGTTTTGTGCTATTGACTATTCATGTGTCTGGAAAATTGGCTATGTTCAAGTCTGGTGACAAAAAATGGACTGTAATTGACGACTTGCCTTCTCCATATGATGACGTGATTCTCTTTCGTGGGCAGTTCTATGCCGTCGACAGTACAGGAAGGACTGTAGTTGTGCTTGTTGATTCATCTCCGAGTGTAAATTTGGTTGCTAATTCGGTGTTTGGAGGGGACAAGAAGTTCTTGGTGGAATCATGCGACGAATTGTTGCTAGTTGATATGTATCTAGGCGTGGGGCTTGAGGATGATTTAGGTTACAACGGGGCTTTAGATGTTTATGACGAATTTGATTGTTTAACGGGCGAGAGGACTGTTCGGTTCAAGGTTTTTAAGTTGGATCAGGAAGGGCAGAAGTGGGTTGAGGTGAAAAGTTTGGGAGGTCGAATGTTGTTTTTGGGTGATAATTGCACGTTTTCGGCCTTAGCTTCTGATTTTACAGGGTGTGAAGGGAATTGCATATTTTTTACAGATAATTTCTTCTACTCCAACAGGGAAGAGGACGGTGTATTGAAGTGTCGCGGAATAGGTGTGTTTGATTTGGAGAATGGGAGAATTGACCCTTTAGCTAATTACCCGGGTTATTACAATCTGTTTTGGCCACCACCCCCATGGGTCTCTTCGACAGTATTGGAAGTAAGAGTTTTTTTTTGGCACCATTATGTTTGACTTTACATTGTGCTGTTTTAATTTTTAATATATGAATCTATTGATATAAGTTGTGTCAACTGTTATAATTGATTTGAAAGATGTCTATCTCGCATATTGCCATAAGTTTAGATGTTACAAACTTATTGTTTGCCTTTGACAAATGCCTTTTGGGGATTTGGGTCTTACAAAATAGTTCCACTTCCCTCTTCTTCTTTTCCCCCTTTTTTTTTCATTTCTAAGTTACAGTAACCAAACTTCTGAATAAGCTAATATTTTACAATTTGTATTCTACTTTCCATATCCAGTTTTCTGATTAGAATTGGGGCAGATGTATATTATGCTTCAATTTATCAAATTATCTGTTGTTAGCATTGAGATCAGATATTTGGGTTATCCAAAAAAGTTACTTTAAATAATTACATAACTCAGTTTTAGTTCTTTATTTTTTAACAAGATAAAGTGATTAAACCTTAGCTATACTGAGCCACAAAACTGGTGATTGATTGAAAATCTTTGGCCAGAGTTATGTGAGAGTGTCTCTTCTCGTAGTTAACCTTATGCTGTTTATCTTATTAATTTTAATTTTAGGTTGCAAGTTAAAACTACTAGGTTTCATTTTTGGGCTGTAATACTATGTTCCATGTGAGGTGGCGACTTTAATAAGTTGCAGAACTGTGGTTAAATGTCCATTATATATTTGATTTTGCATCAATGTATATGCCTCTGTGACCAATAGTCTTGCAATTGATGTTTCTATATTGTCAAAAAGAGAGTATTGAGCAGACGACGAAGAAGTGAAATGGAACATGTTTCCATTATTAGAAACTTGACCATAATATGTGTTAACAAAGAAATTTAAATCAAAGATTCCCTTATTAACCAGAATATTATTGGATCTCCAGATTTTTGAGACTTTTTTGAATGAGGACCTGATTCAACACCAAACTTCTTTTTTGAACTAGGCAGCTATGCTAAGTATCGTGTCATAACTTAATGCATGATGTTTTCCTTATAATCAGAATACATAAAATGATTTATCTACTTAAGAAATTAGATTACTCTAGTATTGTAGACCATGTTTACATTGGATGGTTTGGTGTCTTGATGCTCCCTACATTGCTGACAAAGGAGTGAAATGGAACTGGTTTCCATCATTAGAAACTTGACCATTATGTGTTAACAAAGAAATTAAAATCAAAGATTCCCATATTAACAAGAATATTATTGGATCTCCAGAATTTTTGAGACTTTTTTGAATGAGGACCTGATTCAACACCAAACTTCTTTTTGAACAAGGCAGCTATGCTAAATATTGAGGCATAACTTAATGCATGATGATTTATTTATAATCAGAGTACATAAAATGATTTATCTGACTCAAGAAAGTAGATTACTCTAGTATTGTAGACCATGTTTACATTGGATGGTTTGGTGTCTTGATGCTCCCTGCATTGCTGACTGCAACATTTATGACCTTAATACATATTTTGTGCATATGTACAATGTAGGATCATATGCTTATACCTTTCAATGTAGTATCATATGTGTATTATACCTTAGAAGGGAAAAAAAGAAAAAAGGATATTGGATACAAACTATAAATGTGTGTGTATTATTTTCATTAGACTTCGTAATGTTTATGCAGGTGGAGTTAATCAACTGAGTATTCAACCTTTTCAGAGTCACATCTAAGAGAGGGGAGCATGAAATGACCACAGCAGAGGCATTGGATGGACATGAGCAGATGATATATACATAGATATAGCTATTAACCTTGTGTCTTTTATTTTGAGAACTCTAATAATCAGTTGAAAGTCAATTTCACTACATCTTATTTGGCCTGGACTACTATGAGCCATATGAGCTGATGACCAACCAATGTAATAAATTTTGGCCCTGATGTCATTGGTCAATTGATTGTGCATCGACATATTTGCTTGAATAAGCTTTTTCTTTTTTTCTTTCCTTTTATAAAGAACCAACCTTGTAAACTGAATAATGATTTTCTAGCTTCCCATGGTAAATCGCTGCACAACCAGGTAGTCAATAGAATATGGATCTAACCCTCCCTAGATCCAGTTGGGAGCCTTGTGCACTAGGCTAGCCCTTGCTGAAAAGTCGCACTTCTTTTTTGGAATGACTTTGAAGCATATTAATTGATTTTTCTATTGACATGAAGTTGCAATTTTGAAGTTGGATTAGTAGATAATTTGTTATTCCTTTAAGAGAAACTTGAGGTACCAATGTCAGTATAATATAGCGCAGGCCATCCTTTAACCATCCTTTATACACACACATTGTAGAAGTACAAAAATCAACTCAAAAAAGCCTTCTCCCAATTATTTAGGGGCACACTTTCTAGTTTATGCTTGTCAATTTAGGATTCTTTCATTTTCATATCCTGTTTGGCAGGTAATTAAAATATCATCAGTGGTCACCCTTTAACACACTGATAGTTTCAGTGATCACCCTCTTAACTGTGATAATTTTAGTGATCAACCTATGGTATATCATATTGGTTGCATTGCTTTTTAACTTCTTCATGTCTAAGCTCTGAGCAGACCGGTCCTGGTTACTACTGGCTTGATGCTAACTTAGTTTTCCTCTTCTTCATGTCTAAGCTTGGAGTTTTATGAATTGCTGTTATTTTTGAATACTTGGAAATAGAATTTGCATAATTGCTGAAATGTTGCACTTCTTTCTTGGAATGACTTTTGGCTAATGCAATATTAATCGATTTTGCTATTGACATGAAGTTGCAATTTTCAAGTTGGATTGGTAGATAATTAGTCATTCCTTTGAGAGAAACTCAAGAGGCACCAAAGTCAGTATAATATAGGGCTAGCCTTCCTTTATTTAGACACATTCTATGTGCTTGTCAATTTGGATTCTTTCATTTCCTGTTTATCAGGGAATTAAATCTCATCAGTGATCACCTTTTAACTGTGATAATTTAGTGATTGCCTTATGGTATATCATGGTGGTTGTGTTGCCTTTTAATTTGTTAAGGTCTAAGCTTTGAGCGGAGCAGTCCTGGTTAAGCTGTCTTGATAAACTCTTCTTTATGTCTTAACTCAGCTTTTCATTTCGTGGGGTATGAACTTTCTGTGATGTGGCAATTACCATTGTAAATTTGTATGTCATGTTCCTTGCCATTGAAACGAGGCCTTTAGTTCATTATTTAATATTTGATTCTGTTTATTGCAGTTGTTGTAATAACACAAACTTATCTAGTCTCTTTTAAGAGGAATTTTCTTTCTTTCTTTTGGAACCAGGGATGAACTTCATATGGTAATGAATGAGACTGTGTGGAGTGGTGAGTTGACTCCCCGGTTGGTTGGGGAGTTTATTATCAGTGAGAATGTCTCTCTATCTTGGATCAGCTCCTAATTAAGGAAGTTGATGAATAATCAAATGCCGGACTCTTTAATGGAGTCAACTTGGTTGGTTGGTTGGTAGTTGGTAATATCAGACCTATCATTGGGTAGGAAAAAATTACATATGGGAGGTGGTTGAATAGATCAATGATCACTTATAAAGAGATTTATTTTTTCATACTTATAAATTTCATTCTCGTCGTTCATATTTTTAGAATTAGTTATTAATCAAAAATTAAGACTAATATTTTGAATATTTAATAACTTTACAAGATGGTAATTTTGCATGAGGAAAAAAAAAATATTAGCCAGGTTATACTATTTGAATATTTCTTTTATTTGACAAAAAGAAAATAAAAATTCAAGGTATTTTACATGCTCATACATATGCATACATCAATAACATTAGCCGGATATCTGCAACAAGGAGGAGGAGAGGATTATTCTTGTCCGTATGAAATGGCAGGGAGGGAGGTATCAAAATCAAATCTGTAATTAATCATTAAAAGCCGCACCCTACACTCTGTACCTTCTTAATAACAACTGCCTTTCCAGCCTTTTCACTAATAATGCATAGCCGTCAAACTCATCTATCTCTCTCTGGGATCTATTTACGACGCCGTCAACATTTTAAATAGAAATCCCAATCGATCAGAAAACCAAGCCTTCATTGTCAAACTAGTGCTCTAGCTCCCTCCATATATATATATATATATATATATATATATATATATATATATATATATATCATGGCTTCCGCCTTCTGCCTTCTGCCTTCTACACTGCGAAAAAGAAGCAATGGTCTCGCATATCCTCTAAGTTCTTTATTTTTGGTTGTACGCTATCAGAAGTTTAAAGAACAAACGTGACAACATGATTCTTCTATTCCATCTTTCTCTCTCATCTTTTCGTTGCATGCCTCAGGTAATCGTAATCATGCAGAGATTGTATTATGTTCCTTACAGTGTTCACCTTTCATGGGTTTCTTTTGTTTTTATATGTTTTCTTCTACATATCTGCTGTTTTTTAAATCATTAACTTATACATTATCAGACCCCTTTTTATTTTCTAACCTTCATATTTCATTTTTTTTTTTTTTATTTGGTTGGAAGAAGTCTATTCCCCATTTGAAGTAATTCTGTTCCCAGAGTACCCTCCTCTTTTTTATTCTGTTCCCAGATCACAATTGAACACCATCTTCGGAACTTCAAATTGAAATTTGAAGATGATACGAAGATGGGTTAGAGTTGAGTTTTTTCATCTCCATTTTCAAATTTGAAGTTTTGAAGATGGGTTAGAGATGCTCTTTAACTGTAGCTGTCTTCCGTTCAAACTTCAAACCTTGAACTTCTGAGAAATGCACTGGTGTCAACCTTGGAAACAAGAAACCAGTTGTGTCATTTGCAAGATTGTTACCAGGAAGAACATCTAGTTAATAGTCAAACTCAAGATACCAGAAATTCTGGACGAAGAGAGCAAAACATTTTAATTTTAAGGTACCGGTAATTTTAACACAACCTCTTACCAGTTTTCCATTCTCATGCTATACTATTAATGCATCACCTACCAGGGGAATATGTTTACACATTTCTATAATTTTTACACTTCACACATGCAGACCTCTACAAGTAAATGTAAAATAACATCAGAAGAAAGACTAGAATCCAGTTGTGCGACCCAACCATGCCAGCCCATGGTGGAAAATGTTCTGAAAACGAATTTGTCATTTTGAAACAGGGTAAAGTTCACATGTAGAGGGGAAAATAATAACCGACTTTCTTTGTACACTGACTATATTTGTAGGGGAATTCTGTGACAGGGCTAAAGATAACATGGTTAACGAGATTATCATCTAAACAATGTCAAGTAAATGTAAAATAATGTCAGAAGAAAGACTAGAATCCAATTTTGAGACCCTTCTGGGGTCAACCCATGGAGGAAAAATGTTCTGCAAACGAATGTCATTGAAAACACAGGTGAAGTTCA
Source organism: Nyssa sinensis (assembly GCA_008638375.1). NCBI lineage: Eukaryota > Viridiplantae > Streptophyta > Magnoliopsida > Cornales > Nyssaceae > Nyssa > Nyssa sinensis. The sequence goes on from CM018033.1 coordinate 42,762,919, forward strand.
CATGTAGAGGGGAAAATAATAACCGACTTTCTTTGTAGACTGACTATTTGTAGGGGAATTCTGGAAAAGGGGCTGCAGATAACATGGTTAATCATCTAAACAATGTCAACAACTGCCAACAGCCTAATTTAATATGCAAACATGCAAGCAACAGTACACAGCAAAACTTGATATGTAGAATTTAAGATTCATGCACTTTCTTTGAATATTTTTTCCACCTTCCTCTGGGCTAAAATTGGCAATGAGCTACTGCCTTCAGCTGGTTCAATAAACTGACCCATTTTGAGACATAAGCGAGTGAATACTCAATATAATAATAGCATAATTCTATTTCTCCGTCTAGCACCTAACAAAAACCGTTATCAAAACTTTAAATAACAATATTTTTCTATCACTGATGCCTAGACAAATATACAAGATCAATACCATAAATATTTCTCATCCCCACAGCCACTACGATCCTAACCCCCAATGTACAACTTCCTCAGCAATGGCAGATGAATTATTTACTCAATCACGTTCAGGAGCATCGCCAGAAATTTTTCTGGCACCGAGGTTCCCAGCATAGGACCACACCCTCTCCAAGTCAGCTGGTATTGGTTTTTCCAACTTGTGGTTAATGCTATTCTTGTTCAATTGGGAATCCTTACAAGGGCTTCCTGCTTTGGGAGGGGAAGAACAAAGAGTTGGAGTTGCAAATGGAGAGGTATAAGGGGTGTGTTGAACTGAGAAAGTGCTAGGCGACATTCGTTTTTGAATGGGTAGACCACCCAAACCTCCTCGGCTGAAAATGGACACTGATTCTGCTGCAGCGCATCGCTTAATGGCATCATCTACATAGAGGACGTCATCAATCCTTGCCATTATGTTAAAGGCCAAGCTCTCCATTACTCTTGAGTAACTTTCAAGAATCGACTGCCCCACATCCTGTATCAAAAAGATAATATGGTAAGAATTGCCAGGATTGGTTCCAAATTATCTGGGAACATAGTAACGGATAAATGTTAAATTCATATCCGTATCTCTTATTCTTTAGTAAGTGCTTGTATCAAGAAATGACACCACCATTTTGTCTGAAGTGCATTAAATAATAATTAAACAGAGATATTACAACTCCTTTGCCCAATAAACAAGATTAATCCCATCTGCAATCCATCTCTTGAAGCTACCAAAATGTACAGCTATACCATCCAAGTAAATAATGATTGCAAAATTTTATTTTGGATATCTTTTAAAACCATTTGCAACCCATCTAAAACCAGAAGAGTACCCCATTGGTTGTTCGATTGATAGATTGTGCTGGTATGGAGTGGCTTTAAACTTGTAAGTCGTAAAGTCCCTCAGTCTCCCTACTCTCCATTTAATTTGCTCATCCCAAGTCCACCGAGTCACACAAAAGTGAAAATTACAAAAAATAAAACAAGATCTATGTTTCAAAAATGTCCCAAATAGTGTTCTGCATTTTCCAGAAATTTTGATTCAAAGAGTATCAGTAGTTATGGTATGTTAGATGCTCATAGAGGAATAAGGTAAGGACAAAATACCTTATTGTATTGAATTTTGTTCATATCCAATGCAGTTTGTGGAAGGCCAGGGAAACGAAGTCTCAGGCTCTGTAAGAGGATATCGGCTCGTTGAGCCAGAAATTGATACTTTTCCCCATCAGCAACAAGATTTTTGACTTTACCACCCCATGACGAACGCTTAGTTTTCAAGTGATTTATATGCTTCTTTCTGTCCTTCTGTTTCCAGACATGCACAGCAGCCTCAATTACATTTGCGACTTCCAGTGTATGATGCTCTGATGACAGGTCTAGGCAATCAAGCAGACATTCTGGAGAGAACTTGTCAGCAGTTATATGGTGGTAGATGACATCACCTAGACAAGCTTTTCCACTCTGCAATGGCAATTGTACAATAAATAATGAGGACAAAATATATATCAGAAGAATAAATCAACCATATGAATGCCATATATTTATCAATAAATTGAATAGTTATTTGGAGAATAGAACAACTGTGGTAAATATGTTGCATCTACTGTTATACCTTACTTGAAAAATACAGCGAGTCAAAGTTTTATGTTAAACTTTCATGGAGATTTTACTAAAGCTCCCCGTAACCTTCTTCATCCCATTCAAAACTCTTCACTTAACATGCACACACTCTAGTCATGCCAACATTTGTCTCGCCCTAACAATCCCATATGATGCAGATTTTACCAAATTAATAGCCAAGGTACAACTCAAACTCAATGGATCCTTCATCTTGAGGTACACGAGTTTCTTTCTGCTAATCTGGTGCACTTAGGGGCATTCTTTTAATTAAAATCATTTGCAGACATGTCTTTTCTCACTACTTCAAAGCCTGACATTTTTGTCTCCCCCTGATTCCTGCAACAGACTCAATGAAAACCATGCCACGCCTTAATGGTGATGGAAGAAATCTTTATTCATTTTTTTTTTTCCATTTTACTTATTGAAAAAATCATTTATTTATTTTGTTCAAATGGTTGAGCTATACAACAAGGATAGACCTCCCTTGCCCATAGATTAAGAAGATGCTAAGTTAGGTACAAGCAAAAAAAGAGTCCCGTACCGAAGAAAAGTTAGAGAATTTTGAGGTAAAGTAGTGTACAATAAAATGCTATTGAAGGCTAGGGCTCATCTCAAATTTTGGTTTAGATTCTAAACATGAGCTCATATATCTCATTTATTTACCATTATTTATAAGTTATTAGCACTATATCTTTTTGCGTGCACAGTGATCTAGTAAAATTACTATATCTTCTAGATAAATTATGAAAACATCTGCCTAGTATAATAAATAAGTTGGTCATCACTTGTCTTAATGTACTGCCACTACCAAATGGAAAAAATAACTGCAAACTGTATACTAAAAAAGATACATCGTTGATGTTTTTGACTAGATAGAAATGTCCTCGTGTCACAGAAATGAAGCTTCAATCCACAAGTGTTCTCTAAAAGCATTCCTAGGAAGACAAATCTTGGAACTATATTTACAACAAAATATTTTGCATTTTTCTGTTTTTGTTTTACTAAAATCTACTTTCTTGGCTAGTTGTTAGGGACCCAATTATAATAGTGTTCACTTAATGTCATTAGGCTCTCTGTTCACCTTCTCTAGAAAGGAATTCATACAACTTTATTGTTCTTATAGTAATAGATCTCTTGTGGACTTGGACACGTGATAGTTTTATTCATAATTAAGAATGTTTGCACTGGAGAAACAGAATTTCTTCTGATTTAATTTCTTTCTCATTTGCATTATTGACTTCTACTTTGTACATTTTCTAAGTTGATTGACCATGCATGTGAAAGGTGTAGTGCTTTCAAACAATGAGTGCAAACAACCAGTAAATGACTTACATATAACATTTAAGGCAATCGGAATTTGATAAGCAAGGAGACCAGTGACTGTCAATATAGTACAGATGGAAGAAAGTGTAGATCACATTCTTATCCACTGTTCAGTGGCGAAGGAATGCTGGAATCTGATTTTTGCTATTTTTGGGTATTACATAGTCCTTCCTTACTCACTTGAGGAACTTTTGTTGGGATGGACAGGGCGTCAAGATGGATAGGGAGATAAAGAAAATCTGGAAGTTGGCTATGGCTTGTCTCATGATGGACCCTGTGGAAGGAGAGAAACAATAAAAAATTTTAGGGAAAGGAGCAGTCCATAGTATCTATGAAAGATAATTTTTTGAGATTACCTATTTTTTTGGACCAAAGAAGTTCTCCCTGTAAATGCTTTAGATGTGATTTCTTTTTCGGGGTCATTAAGATCCATGTAAACTTTGTTGTGATGGGTTTTCCTCCCTTGGGCACCTTATTAATATACTCATACTTATCCAAAAAAAAAAAAATAGTACAGATGGGGCGCAACTTTAGGTGCCTTGTCATCAAAATCGACCAGCTTTGGAGGGAGTCAGTTATTAGCAACCAAACTTGGACTAGATATATATGGATATGAGGACAGCTTAAACAAGTGTTCAACTCAAATGTCATGTAAGCATGCATACAGATCACCCGAATATCCTATAGAGGCAAACACAAGATCCCCATGCCTTAGTCACATATGACAATAGCTACTCCATGCCATCTTATCTCAAAGCCAAATAGCACAATTAGGCTTTGCACCAAATTTTATTAATTTATTAAGATCTTAAGTTGGACCTTTGTATTACTAATAATCATAATTGACTTTTAAAAATGCTTAACTTCCTTAATTACTAGCAAGGGCAAGGCTTGGTATACGGGAATCATACATAGACCAAAAGATCTCAGAGTATGTTACAATAATTCAAGAAATGACTTGAGCACCAATAGCATTGTGAGGTTGCTAGGAAGAGTCAAGCTTGGAGGGTAGCACCCTTATGTCTCATGTCAAATATTTGGAGGGAGAGCAGAACAAGAGATTTATTGAAAAAGTGAAAGCTCTAATTATTGGATTAAAAAACTAGTGTTACTCTTTTCGTTTTTGGATATCCAGTGGGATCTCGAACTCCTCACATAGTTTTTTAGATTTTATAAATTGTTTGAATTGTAAAGGACAGTTTTTATAAATTGTTTGAATTGAAAAGGATGGTCTTTTGTCTTGTTCTATCTCCTTCTGTAAATGGGATGTGTCCCCTTGGGCACCCTTTTATATACGGCTCTTTACTTATAAATTAAACTTTTGAAAAAAATTTGTAAATTTTTTTTTTGGTCCAATTTAACATCCACTCCCACCCTTGTGCCAAAATAGGTGCCTGCAGCCAATTGAAAAACCAGAAAGTGCTAAACATCAATGTTACACTGACCACAAAGACAAACCATTCTAGCTATATGAAGATAGGAAGTGAAAATAAGTATAAATCAAACATTACACTGAAATTGACAGATCACATAAATGTCAAATTGCAAGCTGTGTCACTAATGGTGCAGTGGTTCTAGGAGTGGAGACTTCTGCCTCAACTGAAATTGACAGATCAAATAAATGACAAATTGCAAGCTGTCACTAATGGTGTAGTGGTTCTAGGAGTAGAGGGTGTATCTAACATGAGCCGCAGGACAAACTTCCTTAATCTGATTTTAATATATTAACATGAAAATTTCAAATTACTGACACAGTAACAATAACATGGATTTATCATTTAAAATTTAAACAATAGAATTTAAAAGAAAATTAATGAGCATATATTTGTTTGTACCACTGCACTGCAGGCTAACTAACTGTTCCCATTTTTTACATATAAACTACAGAATTCAATAAAGACAAAATGCATACCTTGGGTAAGGTCTCCACGTAGGCACTTGGAATCTCCATCTCAGCAAGCAAACTGCTATTGATTGCCATAGCAGCCTTCAATATCTGATTTGTGCAGTCTCTGCACTGCTGCAATCTCCTTCCTTGCATCCTCTGACAATCCTTTGGGAGGAAGTTTTGGGTATGGGAGCCACCACTTATCTTCCTGTCTAATTGAAGGCCTCCCATCAGCTGTAGATGACGGAAAGGCATCACAATAGTTGCCCTCGGCCACAATTATCCCACGATCAATATACCAAAATTCCATATCACAGAAGCCATCAAGTATGCTAATTAACATAGCATCAAGCTTCTTGAGGGCAGGGAGATTCATGTATAAATCAGACCTTGGACGTGTTGCCATGATTTCATATGTGCCTCCCCCAGGGAATTGTTGTATGGAAGGTACAAGCTCCACAATTGAATCGCTCACGTATAGGAGCCATTCCATCTCTCTGCGCCACATGGCCTTCTTCTGCGGTGCCAAGGGCTCCAACCTCCACAGTTCCCCAAATACAGTGGCTAATGTTTCAAACCAAAAGGGAATTCAGTAAAATAAGACATACACACGTAAATACAGATGGTAAATATCTACTGACCTGACAGATTTGTGATAGAGTTTGAGATTGCCAGGGCAGTACAGACTCCTTTACCCCCTCCAGACATATCTTCTCCAAGAAGAAGCTTGGCAAATCTTTCCTTCATCATCTCAACTTCTACAAATTCATGGAAAACTGTAGAGAAAATTAACAAAATATAAGGAAAATATTATATAAGGGTATATGTGTGTGTGTAAATATGCATAAACGAAGTATAGCGGTCTGTAACCTAAGATCTATCCCTTACCATAAACTAAGAAGTAATATAGCCCAACTCATATATGTATATAAATTTCACTTAATTTAGCACAAAGTCCAGAAGAATTCAATTCTACCATAATGAAAATGGGTTGAATGAAATGTACTGACCGGACAAATCCACCCGCCTTTTCTCAGGCTTCTCCTCCCAGGTCACCACATCTTTCCCGCCGATAACTGGCAACATCAGTGGTGGTGGCGGAACCAACGTAAAACCGGAATTGCCGATCATAGGACGGCGAGCAAGTGGAGACGATGCAATAGAACTGGAAGCACCTTCGGCATCGTACCGTCGACACGAGAAACTACTCGAACTCTCCGACTCACTCACATCGGCACTCAAGCTGTAACTTCCACAGCGTTCACTTTGCTGATCGAATCCATCTTCGGACGAAATACTCCCCATTGATGATGAACAAAACGGTTCAGAGGTTCAATTAGTAGTAAAAACAGCGATCCGAGAAGTACATTCTCACTGTTACTGTAAATGTAATCGAAAATATGCTTCGCGGGGTCTGTCGATTGCGGAAACGGTAGCTATGGTGTGGTACGGCTACTAGTAGGGATGGTGATGAGTGAGGTTGTGAAAAGAGATAAATGTAATCATTCAGCTCTGTCTATATTATATATATATATATGAAAGAGGGTGTGCAGAGGCTGCAAAAGTAAAAGGAGACGGCGTCTGCAGGTTGTGTTTCCGTAAACAGTAAAACTTATCATACCATCCTACCCCACCCGTCACGGTAGATTCCACAAGTTTTGATAATGTGTACCCATCTTCTCCACGACCTGGTTCGAGAGGACCGTTGACCAACAGTCAATGTAAATTGGGGTCAATGATTTACAAAGTAATCAGGAAGGAAGTCTGCGAGAGGCGAAACGGCGGTTTGTTGGAGGAAGGTCTACAAGGCTACAACATATAAAAAAAAGAAAATAAAATAAAATTATAACGCTGTAATATAAAGACGAAGATATTAAAGAGTTAAGTTAAAAAAATTATATTTTTTTTTTTTTAATTGTTTAATTTCCTTTTTATATGTTTCAAATTTTTTGAATGTATTTTTTGTATAACTATTATATACATATATATATATATACGCGCACACATATATGTAATCATTGATTTTGATGATTCTTAATAATATGGAACATGAATTTTTTTGAGTCACGACGAAAATGAAAAATTATATATTTTGAATGATATTTGTATAATTATATTTTAAAATATTATTATTATTATTAGATTTTGTAATTGATTTGTGAATAAAATGTTAATTTTAGATATCTCGTACATTTATTTGAAGAAAAAAAAAGACTTCCATAAAAATAATTTTTGAAAATCGAATTTTATATACAATAAGCACTCAAACATAAGAATGAAATGTAATAGCATGTCTTTTATTCAAGTCAGTTTCAAACACTATATTAGAATATTCATTATTTTATAATATTTTATATCATATCCAATACAACTATATTTTATCACATCATATTTTTTTATCCGATCGTCCAAACAAAATTCTAATATTTAAAATAATTTTTTTTTAAGTAGTGTTTTTTTGTTTTACAAGCCCTTAATGGTTAATATATGAGTTTTGAGTGATTTTTTTTGTTTTACAGTAACTAAACTATTGTGTGACGTGTTAAATTTGCTGTTATGTCTCTCCCCAATTGTTGGAAGCACGAGGTTCTGTGCGATTTTATTGGTTTTTGACGTGGGTGCTTGTGTGATCAGAGAAAAAAACTTCAGTGAGATTGTAATATTATATTTTTGTTACTGTAATTTAAATATTATAATAAAATTTATAAAAATAATATATCATAATTAATAGTGAAATTTATAAAAATAAAACAATAATAGTACGGGGTTATGTACCACTCGATTTTTTTCCGTGACGTGGACAGTACTGTGATATTCTCTTGCGTCTGTGACGGGTACGGCGGCGATGTTATCCTCGTAAGTCCCAATTATTAATTAGTTTGTCAACTACGAATTTGAAGTTGATTGAAACTGATTCCAAAGGACTTAAAGATTAACAACACCGATGATATTTATATGATGCCGCTGTTAGTTATGGTACGTTGATTAACACGTAATTGAAACTGTTGACGTGACTGCTGACCAGACGTTCAAGTTCCACTAATGAACGCTTTAACTTCCGTGATTATATTTTGGCGTGCGTGATGGCTGAGACATGAATATGGGTTTGATTGCATACGGGCCATCCTAGAGCATGCCACAACCAACATCATTATATTCCAGATTCAAAATATCCCATTTTTAACTTTTGAGTAATGTTATTTAATGGTTTAAAATTAGAAGTGAAGCAATTAAAATAAATAAAATTTTAATTTCTAAATCAATGTATAATTAAAAAAATCTTTACTCATGTGTGTTCGAGATTATAATAACATTTTCACTTAAAATTTTGTTAGGTTATAATAGGAATCGAATTAGATTGGCAAATTAGGTCCAAAATTTTAAAAGGAATTGAATAAGTTGCTACTAAAACTTAAATTTGGATGTGATAGAATAGGAAGAGGAATGAAAAAAAAAACTCAAATCTAGCTTTAATTCGAAATACTTTAATTAATATTTAATAAATTAATAATTTATAATAATTAATAATTTTTTATAAAACTACTTAGTTCTATGATAAATAATTCATCATTCTATGACTTAATAATTAATATTTTTTAAAATATCATTTATAGTATTAATTATTAGAGATAAAATAATTATAAATGTATTTTTATATATTTTATTTTTGATACGTTTTGATAATTATATTTATAAATTTTACTTTAATTGAAGTCAAAACTATTACTAAGTGAGAAAAAGTAAGACATTAGCAAGGGTAAGAAACATAACTTCTTTACATTAAAAGAATATTGTGAATTTTTTATTCTTTGAGTTACATTCTATATATATATATATATATATATATCCTATGTTTATTAGTTATAAAGGAGTTGACTATATCTAAAATCATAGAAAAATATAAAAGGAGTTCCGAAGTATGTATACAATATATAAAAAAGAAATCTAATTCATTAAATCTTGTTTATTGGGGGTAATGCTAAGATATTTGTTGAATGGGTTTTAATTAATAATTAAATACAAACAATTTTAAAATAATTTATATTCAATAATTTCTATTAATTGATGATTTTTCATAATGAACCTTGTTTCATACTGAATGATTAATGATTCTATTAAGTTAAGAAATCTAATAATTTTTTTTGAATGATTAATAATTTTATTATTTAATAATTAATTTTATTTTGAGCAACCTTGTCGCTTCTTCCACTAGGGACAATGACTCTGAAACTTTCATAGGATTCAATCATCATAATCATAGCAATTGTATCATATATCGAATTGAAACTTAATGATGTTCCAAGATTGCTTCAAGCCATCTAAACAAATAGAGTTTGAATTCATGGCCGTTCGAATCGATTTAAGGTTAATTCAAAATTTTTTTACATAAATTTTTTAATCTAACGTCTCTCTTTACTCATTTCTCTGTATTTGCGTGACGATCGATTCTCTTACAACTTTATTTCTATATATATATATAAAATAAGACCTAGAGTTTGGAGAGAAGTAACATAAGTGTTACAAAGTTAATCACAGAGAGAATACGTAAATCACATAGTAACACAAAATTAGGATTAATAGGGAATAAATTAGTCATTACAAAAATAACAATGCTAAATCAATAATAAGTAGACGTGAGTTTAGATAATTAAACATGAACTTTTAATGTTACATTATTTTGACTAAACTTAAACTTGTATATACTTATTCTAAAATAACTAATAATAAATAATTTAAAGATTATAATACAAATATAAATTCTTTACACAATTAAGTAGGAATTCGACTGTTACTCTTCATTGTTTCAAGAAAAATAAAATAAAATTGAACTTCATATAAATAGAACGTCTTTATTCCAAATTTACCTTCAACTCTATCAAAATTTACGGAAAGCCCATTGTAGCGGTTTCGGGTTAAATTGAGATCTATACGCAACCGTAACCTAGTCGGCGATTGATCGGTTTCTAAAACACTGTTCGTATAGTCGTATTTCTAGGCCCCCCCTCCAAAAAAGATTTCCCCCATTCACAAACTCGGACCTCCTCCAAACGGGTGTTATCGCATCATTCTGGCGAGAGAGTGATCTGGGAATCGAAAGAAAGAGAAAAATGCCGAAGAAAATGGGCGTCAACAGCAAAGCCGAGGCAGCTAGGGCTCGGAAGAACGCCACCGAAACCGAGCGAAAAGAGCGAGAGTCTCGAGAGAAAGAGGAACAGTACTGGCGCGAAGCAGAGGGCGCGAAGTCACGCGCCGCCAAGAAACGCGAGGAGGAATCGGAGAAGCGAGCTGAGGCCGCTGCCCGCAAAGCCGAGGCGCGCCGGATTGCCGAGCAGGAAGAGAAGGAGCTCGAGAAGGCTTCCAAGAAGCCCGATAAGAAGGCTAACCGCGTCTCGATCCCGGTCCCCAAGGTCACTGAGGCGGAACTCCAGCGGCGGCGCGAGGAGGAGCAGGCACAGATTCTCAAGAGAGCTGAGGAGGCAAAGAAGAAGCAGAGTCGGACCGCAGCGGAGGAGGAGTATGAGAGGACGGTCCTTGTTGCGAATACGAATCGTGATGATTCGATAATCGAGGCGCGGACGGTTGAGGATGCAATTGCTCAGATGACGGTTACTGATAACTTGCCAGTCGATAGACATCCGGAAAGGAGGCTTAAGGCTTCATTTAAGGTACGTTTTGATCGGGCTTACTTGGTGTGTTGCTGGAAAATTGTCAATATTAGTATGTTTAGGTGTATGGAAGTTAGGTTTTCTAGTAGTGATAATTTTATGGTAATTTCCCCCTCAAAATCTTACCTTCATTAAGAAGGAATTGTCTTCAAGTCCACAGTTTAAAGAAAATATTTGGAATGATTCCAAGCACAGTATATGTGTAGTACACAACCAAAATGATTGTTTGTTTAGAAGGCTTTTAGTGCTTGCGAAGAGCATGGGTCAATGGCTGTCTAGAACTTGCTCCGTTATGAGTGGATATATTTAGCTTATCAAGGGCAGCAAAACAATGTACAATATTTTTTGGCTGCTTAGTTCAGACTTTTCAACATTAAAGTTGGTACACCTTATTGGAAATGGTGCTTGACAATGATTTTGGGCTTTGAAAATTGTTCCACATCTCGATTGGGTGACCACTAATTCCATATGGCGGATAGAACTGAAAATTGTTGTAATTTTTTTTGCTTCCAAGGTTCTACAGACAATCCGTGGATTTTGGGCTATTCAAAATGTATGGTACCTGGGACATTAGGTTTGACATGTTAGATGATATTGTATTATTAATGTAGTTAGATATTGTTTTCACATTGACCCTTGGAGCAATTTTATTCGCATGCTGAGGAGTAATAGTAATTGTTGGAGTAGTAAAAGTAAAAATTTGAGACCAACATCATTGACAAGGTGAAGATTTTTCTAATTTTTTTATTTTGGGCAGAATGCATGACTGGTGCACATGTGACAGGAGCTAATAATTCCATGATAGTTGCCATTAGAGTCGTGGCAGGGATGGCACCAACCAGGCAAATATAGGCTGAAGTGTGTTAGTCCATAGCCAGAGTAAAGCCTTTAGGGTTGGTTCAGGGATTAGTGAGTCGATGGATGTGGGAATTTGGGTCTTTAATTCTAAATCTTGTATTCGGAATACAAATTTTTAAGCAAAACTTGAATCTCATTTAAATTCTACTCCAGACCTTTGAATTGCACTATACTTATAAATATAAATTACAGATCTTAAAGTGTTGTATCGTAATAAAAATACTATGGAAACTGCAGCTGCAGCCCACCTCCTATGACCTCAAAGGTGTGAATTGGCACTATTTTCCACTTTAGTGGATCAAGTACAGGTGGTACAATTGTCAACAAAAATTGCAAATGGCAATACATACTCTCTTCTCCATGGAGGTTAATGGTAGCGTAAATGCTGTTGCAGCATCTGCCTCTTTGGTCCTAGTATTAATGTTATTATTCAGTCTTTTCTTCTTCTTTTTTTTAATTGTTTCATTCGGTACCATTAGTGATTCTACAGGCTGCTTCCATGAATAATTAAATGTCAAATGTCTTTAAAATGTGTAATTAGAAGCTTTTTCTTACTTCCTTCTCTTATTTCTGACAAAAATGAGAAATATGTTGGTGCTTCCCATGCTTTTATATATAGAGTAGTGATTCATGGCACATCACTTCATGCCCATATTGGTGCCCATCACTCACATGAGTTTAGAACCCACCATCATATCACTCACGAGTTCCACACTCATGTGAGTGATGAGCATAAAGTGACTGGCAACCAACCATTACTCTTATATACATAATAGTGGGGTGATGCACATGTCGAAAAACATTCGGTAATAGTTTGTGCAAGATTGAACATTATAGAAGTCAACATGAAAGGTGGGCATTCATTTCCCTATTTGCATACAGATATCACTCATGATGGCAAACTGCAAATTGGAAGCCGAGTTCAGTTGCCACAAATTACAGCTCTATATAAAAACATAATTTTTAAAATATTTTCCAAATTTTACATAATACATAATGTATAAAAATGTTAAATATACGCAACACATTGAGTCACCACATCTTCTTCTCTTGACCTTTTTTTTGTTGTTGCACTTCTTAACCAGAAAGTGTAAATTAGCTATAGATTTAAACAAGACATGAATAACAAACATTTCACTTGGGCAAGAGAAAACACCGATTGATCGTTAACGTGCAATGGATCAGTAGTCGGCAGGACAATGTTTCTTATCATATGAATTATTGTCAGGTTAGATACGTAAGCAAAACAAGAAAAGAAAAAGTTAGCAATAGTTTGTACTTATCCGAAAAAAAGTTAGCAATAGTTTGTGCCCAAACACCTCGGGAAGCATCAAGAACCAAATGGACACCCTTCCAAGCTGCTAAAGATATTGAAGCCTCATAACTGAAATCTGTGTCAATTAGCTTAAGTAAAAAGTTTGATAGCTCTTGGGCATAGTTACTGCTGGGGCCTTGAAAGTTGTAATGTGGAACATACTTGCTGTCTGCATTTTATCAGTAACTCCCTTTTCTCTCTCTATTTAAGACAAGTCAAATATTATTACAACAAGGGATAAAGATGGCACATAAAATATGAGAATCATGGAGGAGTTTGAGGATGACATGGTTCTCAAAGTCTATAGATTAGTTGCTAAAATGATTCTATTGTATTTGTTTCAATTTTTTCTGTGAAGTATGGAAACTCTATTTTGGCCTATGTGTCCATGTCAGACATAGACACATTTCGAACACGTGTCAGACATGCAAAAATAGAGTGTCTAATTTTCCTTTTTTTTTTGAATTTTAACACGTCTTGGAGACGTTATGAATGTTTTTTTTTTGTTTTAATTTTTTTCTTCTCTATTTTCTCCTATTCTTCTTTGTTGTTGTTTTATTTTTTTCCTGTTATATATATGCTTTATGTATTAGTTAGTAAATTTGTTTTGAAACTTGAATCATGTATGTTGATGATTAATGAAGAAGTTTTTGAATTTTTATTTAATAACTTTGTTATTTTAATATCTTAATAATATTTTTGTAATTTGTGTATTTTTATGCTAATGTTATTTAAAATAATGTTAGTCATATAAAAAATATAAATTTATATATTCAACGTGTCCTGAGGTATGTGACTTACTTTTTCGAGAAATGCTTGTGACTGTGTCTTGTCGTATCCATGTCTTGTCTGTATTTGTGCTTCTTAGAATTATTAAGATGGCAAATACCAAATAGGAATCCTGTTTTAGCAAAAATTTGGAAGCAAAATATGTACCTCGTTGAAGATTTTTGCAGCAAATAACCCGTCGCGTTCTGAACGTCCATAGAAGTTGGGGGAACTTACAACCAAAGAAACAGTTATGTGTAACTGATGGCATGTTTTCTTCTTTATGTGTTACTTATTCGTTCAATTCATATGGTTGTAGGCTTTTGAAGAAACTGAGCTTCCCAGGCTGAAGGAAGAGAAACCAGGTCTTACTCATACTCAATACAAGGACATGATATGGAAGCTGTGGAAAAAATCTCCAGACAATCCTCTTAACCAGGTAAACTTATCGTCTTGAAAATTGCCACTGACATGATTTTTGATTATGGTTTCTAATCATAAGTTATCCTCGGTAGTGGTACTTCTCCACTTTGATGTTGTGTAGATTTTTCTTATATATATATGTTGTTTTGCTTTCTTACTATTGCTTACACAAGTTAACATCGATGATATTAGTAGCTTTTGGGAAAACAAAGTTCTATTCTCTAATTTATTGAATGTTTTTGTTGGAAAAGAAATTCCTTTTTATTGTTTATAGTAAAAGACCTTCAAAAGGCCATCTTGGACACCTTAATGTTGCATAAAATTCTCAACTAATTTAAAGGGCCAAACAATGAATGTAATAGAGATTTGGGTAGGACGTGAAAGACAAGAAATGAAAATTGAGAAGAAAGGAATGGAAGAATGAGAAATAGTGCATCTTGCCCATTTGATACTACAAATATTAATAATGGTTGTAGGACTAGGAGTGCTCTTGTTGTAGTTTTAACTCAATAAGTGGCAGTTTTCCGAGTATCTGATTGCTGTTAGAACATTGTTACTTAAACTATTTGTATACTTAATGTCTATTGACCTTGGTTTTTTTTATACCTCTTTATGGATCAGTAGTAGACTGCATATATACAGGAAAAAAGGAGGGGGGGGGGGGGGGAGATGCAAGCAGTCTCGGGTGATTTCAGATTATTTGAGGAGTTGGAAGACTCAAAAGCAACCTTAACTGGTACAGTTTAGGAGACGTAAGTTTGTAACATGACCTTATATCCCCAGAGATTATCACAATGTGATAATAGTGAAAAACAGTTTACAGCAAAAAAAAAATTGAGCATTATTTAAAACTTCAATTTAGGGTACTAATTAAAAAAAAGAAATCAAACTTAGGTGCTGTGGAAGTCAAATTAATTTATAGTTGGTGGAATATAAAAATTGAAACCTTTCATATGGGTTTGGATGGAAATATTTAGTTTGAGACTTCTTGAACAGGAATAATTTGTGAAATTTTAGGGAAGTCCAGATATGCCTTTTAAATCTGTTGTGGGATTTGGGTGATACTTCTACACGATGGGTCTCCAGTTCATTTGGATGGAGTGATTTAGAGGGGGAAGAAATGATTCAGGTGGAATAATACCAAAATTCTCTCGTTTGGATGTTTATGGAGAAAGGAGAAGATTTGAGGAGAGTAGGAATGAAAAATTGAGCCTTTAGGCTCATTTCTTCTCTCTGTTAGTCATCTAATGATTTTTTTAAAATACCAAATATGCCCTTAATGCTATAATTAAAACTAATGACAACTTATGACAAAAACGGGTGCAATTATTCAATAGATTATGTATACTTCTTTTTCCCTTTTCTCTCTTGGTGAGAATCCAAAAAAGGGAAATTATGAGTTCCATTCCATTTTTCTCCCTTTTCTTTTATTCTCTTTTTTTCTTCTATTCAAGTAATCATGTTAGTTTTATGCCTGAGCAAGAATGAAATGTTTTTTCTATTATACTCTGTTCAATAACTAATATTTGTCTGACAGAAGTACTGCTTTCTATGAAAAATGCAAACTCATACATTGGCATGCATAATTTTTGCGTTTCAATTGTTGAATGAATGAGTCTTTGGTGTAAACTTTGGGGAGCTTGCCTAGGTGAACTCATGTACATTGAACCCTATTATAATTAATATACATGGAAGATTGAAAATTTATTAATTATTAGAATTATTAATTAAATTTTTTATACTTTCATTAATCAATAAATATTTCTTAAATATAAATAATTTTTTTATACAAAACAAGTCTTTATATGCAACTTTTCAACTATATTTTGATTTTCATAAAAAAAATACATATAATACTCAGCCTAAGGAATAAAAAAAACTAATAATATCCTTCTAACGCTATAATTTTTTTAATTTACAATACTTTTAACTCAATTAAGTTGAATTAGTAAATATAAGTACCAGACATTTCATAAATGTTTTATATATAATTACATATATAATTATTTTATTTCTCTAATAATTAATATTATAAAGATTTTTTTAAAAAACGTATTAATTATTAGTTAATAGAATTATTAATTATCTACTGGAGTACTATGGAACCAAGTTGGTTCCTTAGAAATTTATTAATTATTAGAGATTATTAACTTATTGAATATTAATTATAAGAGGGTCAACTATATAGCCATTTCCTTCAACACATGCTGAGTTTATACAATCATGACGATGAGTTTTTTTGATATAGTTCAAAAAATGTTTTGCATTTCTATGAAAAATCCCACTTTAGTACACTTCTGTCCGATGTCTGTTGGAAATCCCACTATGCTTAAGACGACGAGTATCGTGTGACAGTTTTGTCTTAATGCAGAAATTAATTGAGTTGGATCACTTAAAAGGTTTCCAAATGAAGTTTTAGCTACTTTTAGCTATACCCACCAGGAAAAAGGCTTCCAAACATTTCATTCTTTTCTGGGTTGGTTTGGTTGGCCTTGATCTTGCTTGCTTCTTGCCATCTTTCTGGGAATTGTAATTTTTGATTTTAACTCTTGACTTCACCTCTATTTGTATCTGCAGATTGCAGAATAATCACAATCCATCTTCATCTGAGTTGGGCGACAATCCATCTTCATCTGAGTGGGAGAATTTTCATTGGGGTCTATGGTGAAAGGTTACTGTAGCTTTGTGTATTTGAACATAATAGTTTTGGCGTCTTTGAGGCTTATGGGTATCCGTATACTCTATAAGTTTACCTGATTGAAGCAATCGTTAATTGCTAATCAGATATAGCCAAATAATTACCTTGTTTGATGTTATTGATACGATGTATGCATAATTATTGGCTGTTTCCTTTTTAATTGTCAATGCAATAAACTTCTCAGTTGTGTAAATTTGGATTATCAGACCGGAAGTTTTCTGTGTCATGCGGATTCATCTACTTAAGAGATGGGGAGAGTGGCATAGGGTAATTTTTCATTTTTCTTTTTCTGTCTGCAGCTTGGTGTTGTGTGCCCACATTTGAGTTTAACAAGAAATTTTTATATCCATGACACTATATGATAGGAGTTCTTGTTCTGACAAGCAACAAGATTGTCATTATTTTTTTTTCTTGATTTATTTGAAATTCTATCTTTCAAAAATTTTGAACTGACAAGGGTTGGTTTGTGAACGCAAAACATGTTACAGTGTATTTTTTCATGCCAACTAAAAAGAGTTTGATGAGTCTGGTAATTTTAATGCTTGTTGCACTTGCCAATTTTATTGAGGGGTTTAATTCTCAGTTTGTATCATACTCATTTCGATGTTTATGTTCACGAAAAGAAATTGTTCTTCTTGGTGGGGAAAAGTTTAAATTCATCAAAAAACCTATTTGACGATTTAATGAAATGCTGCCACTTTATGTTGTAGACCAGTTTACTTTTTGTGAGAAAATGTTTAGAAAGAGTAATTTTGTCCTCGGTTCAAGTGAGTAGCAAAAATAAATTTTTTGTTTAAAAGAGCAAAGTTGTGTACAGTTAATTATTTTAATATCTTGTAATTAGCAGGAGTCTTATGGATTGATCTAACTCTTTAGTAACATTGCTCCTATAGTTTAGATTCTTGTAGTTCACCATTCATCTATGATTGTGTTGTGCCTGGGTTCTTATTTTATTACAAGTTTTACTATTAGTTAAAATTATATTAAGTTCTTTGTTTTCAGAAAATGATCTATTAATTTTTTTCTATGTAAAACATCCAAATAGCGGCTACAAGGGAAGGTGCTACTGCAAAAGATATTCAAATTTGTTTACTGATGGGTGAGAAAAAAAGTGAATGTAAGTGTGTGGATGTCTAACATAAATATTGAGAAATTTGAGTGGATGGTTTCTTTATTCCATTTGATGGTTATTAAGTCTTTGGAAGGAAATACATGCAATGAAGTGGAGAAAAGAAAAAAGAGGAAAATTAGTATAGAGTATTTTGTATTTATTTATTTTTATATTTTTTTTTATAAAATAATAAAATATTTTTCTTTCTTATACATAAATGAAGGCTTGAAGTCGAATTATATATATCTTGATTGATTTGTGTGTATTTATTTTTGTTAGTGTTTGTTGGCATTAATCCTTCGGCCGATACTTTTTAAGTGCTGTTTTAAATATCATTAATTGGCCTCCAATGCCCATAAGGCCATGACCCTTCGGCTTGATAGTTTTTTAATTTCATTGATTGGCCGTCCCTTCAGCTGTAGGCTGATTTGATGATTTTTTTTCCTTTTTCTTTTATATTCACTTGAGTGATGATTTCACGTTAAAATTGTCATTCATAATGGCAATTTGATCTCGAAATTGTCATCATTCAAATCATCACTTCTTTTCTTCAACAAAATGTGCATTATAAAATTATTATTTTATAACTTCACACTAACATTATTATTTCACACAAGTTTACACCAATTTTTAAATTTTAATTCCATTCAACTCTGCAAATTATAAAAATTATAGTATTATAGAGATAAAATTCAGCATAAAATTGAATGTAAGAAATAAATTATACATTTGTTGTTATTGAAAAAAGTGATAAGTAGTGATTTATGACATGTATTTTGTGTACACATTGGTGCATGTATGCTCAAATGAATTGGAAGTCTTTTCATTTCTGATGAAATAGAGTGTGTTTATTTGTGACCGTAAAAGATAAAAATTGATTAATTTTTTTTTTAAACAATTTTTATTTTTATTTTTTACTTGTGAGGCAAACGGAGGTATCTCACATGGGTGTGAGCTTCCATCATCATGACATTCAAATGTTCTCATATCTATGTGAGTATATGTATAAACACATGTGCAATCAAACATTACTCAATCATCAGTTACTAACTAGGCGAGTCCCCGTTGACATTCAAATGATCACTTTGGAGAATCGCTTTTAAAATTATACATAATTTTAGTAAATAAATTTAGAGTAATATTTTATGACTCATGCCTTTTTTCTCATAATCTTACTCATCGCATGTGGCATTTTCAATAATAAGATAAAAGATGACTCTATCTCTCCCATTTATACTTAGACTCCAAACAAAACAGACTGTCACATGCAATAAACAAGATTATAGGTGAAAATGTATGAACCATAAAATATTATTCATAAATTTATAACTATATATTTCTATTTAAAAGAAAAGAAGATGCCAAACCAAGCATATTTGGCTTAAAAAAAATTCCTGATGGACAAAAACTTGACAATGAAAAGAATAGAGCGAGTATACGTAAGGAAAAAAAGGGCAAACGTTAGCTGGTTCTTAAGAGGTTATAGTTGAAAGTGGTTGAGCTACCATCATTACTGGCTAGTGATTCGTTTTAATTCTCCTCTTCAATAAGCTGACCTACTTCTTGCAATATGATTGTCCTTACTCCTTTTAATTTATGAAAAACATTTATTGGAACTGGCATGATTTTAAGTAGCTTCAAACAGTTGAAATGAGCAAGTTGAATGCAAAAGACGAGTTTTGGAACAAATCATCAATGGAAAATCGTTTCTGGGTAGTTGGAATGGCCTTGGATTAGTAAAGATTTTGCCAATCAGTTGGCTTTCCATCCTTTTCAGTTTCCCTCATTTAGAGCAATCTTATCAGCGAAGGCAAAAGCATTTAATGCCGAGTCCCTTTCAATTCTCACTTTGTCGTCCTTCCTGAAGCATCCATCTGCCTACCATTCCTCGCCGCCATTTAATATTCGTGATGCTAAAACTACTTACTGCACCCTCAGCCATTTTATCCTCCGGGAGAATAGAAAATCTGAAGGTGTATATAGAATTTCCAATTTTGTTTCGTGGAGCTCATCAATGCACAATGAGGCCCTGCACTTGTAAACTCTTTCGAAAAAATTGGAAGATTCTGATTCCTTTCCAACAACTTAACTGTCAGGTAGGTTTATATCAGTGAGCACTAAATCTTACCATGTCTACATGAATCAATGAGACCCTACTACCATAAGAAATCTTGTGTGTGTCGAATTGGGATGATTAAGGACCCATAGGATCCTAAGTGTTAATTAATTATTTATGTTGATATCATATTAATGTGATAAGATTTAGTGCTTACTAGACAATACAATAACAAGGCCACTGAATTTAATTAAGCTTTAGTCCTTTTTAAGGATGAGATAAGATATCAAGGAGTGGTGTATTCTGCTTCTGCTATCCAGTATCCTTCTTCACGGATGAAAATGGTATTGTGATTTATATCTAATAGATGTAAAGTACAAAGAGCACTCTGCAGTCTATATAATTCAGTAGAAATTTTTTACTTCACAATTGTGATTTGGTCAGTCGCGATGTCTAAATCTTCGCACTGTAATTGGACTGTGCAATATGCATGCGCGAACATTGGGACATCGCACCTGACGCTAACATTATTCTTGTCGGCATTGTTGCAGTTGGGGGGGGGGGGGGGATTGTGTTCTTGACAACCAACCATTACTAAATGCTCAAACCCATCAACTAGCTGTAACAATTTATGAAAAGGGCCATAACAAATCAATGAACTCCGAAACATTAGGCAATGTCGGAAATCATAAGAGAGGGCAGTGGATAGAGAACCTGGACAAGGAAGACATTGGCAATATTTCTTTCTTCTGCCATGGGATGCTACCTACAAATCCAAGGCCATTCTGTTTATGATGGTAAGAAGACCCAGAATCAACAGCTCAATGTTGTCATTCCTGAGGACAAGGACAACCAAGAAGAAAACATTTGTCGTTGGCCTGAAATCTGATAACTGCAGCAGAGAAATGCTACTCCGTTTACTCAATTTGGTGGTCATGTCAGGGGATTATGTCCTGGCTATTCATGTGCAAGAACCAAATGATATCTTCGACCCAAACACTTTTCATATCCATGAAGATCTGTGCAAGTCCAAGCAGGTTAGTAAATTTTTACATCGTTTGTGAAATGGAAAAAGCATTAGGAATCCTGAAAATTTATCAATTCATGTATTGCTTTGTTGATGGCTTACCTATTCAGGTGGATTTCCAAGTCAAGGTTTGTATAGGAAACTCTTACATTGCTGAATTGACCCATCAAGTACGAATAAACTTTGCAACAATATTAGTACTCGGTTGCAGCACTCCATGGTATGATCATAAATGCTCTCTCTCTGTTTCTCTCTGTCTCTCTCTCATATGGCTGTTCCTTATACAGGCCTAAAGATTCAGTTGTTGCTAATTGCCTGAAAGCATTGCCTCCTACTTGCTCCCTTCTAGTAATGGATAATGGAGGAAGAGTCCTAGTCCAGAGGCCAGGAACTTCCCAACAAGGCTCCACAAATAAAGTCCTTCAATCTTCCCTGTCAGCTGTATCAAGATTCCCTAACTGTGAACAATCAGGAACTAGCCGTCAGATCAAGAAATCATTGACAATGCCATCTTCATCGACATCATCTTTGCTGAGACAAACTGAAAATATGAGGCAACAAAGGGTTAGGAAATCATTGCAGCTTCCCGACTTCATGACACAGAAAATGTTGCAGAAATTGGCTACCCTAGAAACAAAAGGATCTGGCAGTCGCTTTACATCACGAGAACTTAATTGTGCAACTTACAATTTCAGCACTGAGATGGTGATTGGAGAGGGTGGGAACAGTAAGGTGTACCGGGCCAACATTGAGGATGGTCAGGCTGCAGCTGTGAAAGTCCTCAAGACCACACCTTCTTCAGCTGAGGATCTTTTTCGAGAGGTGGAAATGTTGAGTGGTTTGAAACATGAGAACATAATTCAGCTTATTGGATACTGTTACAGTAAAGAGCTGCATGCAGTTGTCTACAATCTACTAAAAGGGAGCTTGAGGCAAAAACTGAACCAGCTCAAATGGAGTGAGAGGATGATGATTGCAATTGGTGTGGCGAAGGCACTGGACTATCTCCATTCCTGCTCCCCTCCCATCATTCACAGAGATATCAAGTCATCGAACATTCTTCTCTCTGACAATTGCCAACCAGTAGTAAGTTCTATGCCAGTTTTCCTCCACAGATGCTTTCTCCAGTTTCCTCTTTGACACCTAGTTTCCAGCAATTTCATAAAAGTCTAATTCATTTGTCTGCATATTTAGCTTCTGTTAACGAGGACAGTGCAAATTTTTTTTAAGCTCCTACCAAAAGTTTGTCACTTAGAAACCTACAGCATATCAGAAGCATTTGCAGACTCCCGATCCCTATTCAAGTCGGTAACCCACACTTCATCACACAAATTTTAGGACAAAAAATAACACAAATCTGATCTTAGTCATGCATAGAAGTGCCATACTGTACTCCAACCTAAAAAGTCAGAATACAGCAGAGTATTCATTCCAATGTCCAAATCTAAGGGGAAATCCATAATGCCATCCTTTTGTGTACCTAAAATTTGTGAACCCCTGCCATTTAAACAGGGTAAATCACCCACAGAAATGTGTTTCCCTTTTTGCTAATCAGAAATTCATAACCATTTCATAGGTTTTGGTTCAGATTAGTGCTAATTGAACGAAGACTTGGGCAGATGTATATGCCCAAATAATATGATATATTGTGCATATGGTAAAATGCATTCTTTGATATTAATCAGTTTCTCCTTTTAAGTTTTACACAGTCAAGTAATGTTCATTTTCAATCCGTAGCTTTCAGATTTTGGAGCAGCAATGGTACATCAACAAACTCAGCAATCTTCAGCATATGCAAAGCCATTTCATGTTGTTGGGACCTTTGGATACTTGGCCCCTGAATACATGATGTATGGCAAAGTTGATGAAAAGGTGGATGTGTATTCTTATGGGGTTGTGCTCCTGGAGCTGATCACTGGGAAAGAGGCTATTCAAACAAACCAGACATCTAATCATGAAAGCTTAGTACTCTGGGTACCACAAGAAAACATTAACTTTATTTTAACTTTGAAAAGAAAAATTTTCAGCTTGAAATATTTATAACATCTATTCCTGTCCGACTTTCAGGCAAGGTCTTTACTCGGCTGTGGCCTATGTGAACGTCTAATTGATCCTTACCTGAAAGAAGACTACAACAAAGACGAGATGAAAACCATGATGATTGCAGCTCGCTTATGTCTTTTGCATTCATCTTCTAGAAGGCCGCCAATGAAAACGGTACATTTTTTTTCCCCATTGAACAGAGAATTTGACACAGAATATTTTGTGATGATCTTCACCTCATCTTGCTTCCCCATTCACCAACTACCAAATACCAACCTATGATTGTGGTACAAAATTCAACTATAGCCAATCTACCTCAATACCAACCACAGTGATGACACCCAAGCTTGATTTCTACACATTGTTAGGTTTTTAAAAGTGGACAAGGATGCCAATAGCAGGAATGTAGAATTTCAACACTGCAATTTCACTTTCTAGTCCAGTTCAGGAACCATGAGCTAGGGTTCAATCATTAAATCATTTTTAATTCATTTATTTTCTTTTTGGTGTAAGAGTAAGCACCCTTGCACTTTCCTCCATGTCAAGTTAAAATTGCATATCCACGGTGAATTTAAAAAAAAAAAGTTCATTCACTGCTTTTTTCTCTTTAACAGATACTGAGATTATTTGAAGAGCCAGAGCACTGGCTAAAGATGCAGAGGAAGAAAGAGGAGCTCCTCAACAGGATTAGTTCTAGAGGTGAATCGGGATTGTGGAGGAACGATGACTCAGATGCCAGTGGAGCTTTACTTGTAGATGGTAATTAGTCATTTTTTGCCAACTTTGCAGTCACTCTGATTCTTGAATTGCTGGAATGCTGCCGAAGCTGCAACTTGGTACCCTCATACTTGAAAGAATAATAAATATTTATTGCAAAAGATAAAGGAAGAATAAATCCTTGTATAAATCTCCCAGAATCAGGTCCAATCCGTCTTCTCCTCCCTGTATTTCGTCATTTTCTCCCCAATGTAAATACATTAAACATATGCTGAATAAAATGTTACCGTTACTATCTAAATTAATCATGTTGTTGTTTCTATACCTGCATATTTAAGCACTAGACGATTACCAAAACAAATGAGTACATCAATTTATTCAACACATCTTGAAGTGTAGAACCCCAAATTCCATAGCTTTCCACTAGGATTGTAGTTTTGAAGGTCAATATTTGGGATACATTGGAATGCTTTGTGTTTTCAGGGAAAGGGACATTGAGGCTGCTAGAGGTGGGACTCCTCACGAAGCCTTTGATATGAAAATTAGGTGTGCTTTCATCAGGAAGTTAGTCGCCAATTTACTGGAATTTGAAAAGGAAATAGAAATCATACTGTGATTGCAATCAGGAGAAAGTGCATCAGAGAAAACAACCTAAACACGAGTGTAATGTCCCTCGGGTTACTATTTATTTGACTAGGAACTGTAGTTGTTAAATTCAACTGCCATGTGAAGAGTGTAAAAAACCATGGCCGAAACCCTAATTTCAATCCTAGAGAATTTTACGGAGGAAAAGCAAGATTATATCAAAATGCAGTATTATTTACCAAATTGTGAGTCCATGGTGAGACAAACTACTAGCAATCACAATTAACAAATTTATGAAGATTACAGAAAACAACAGATAAAATGGCATCAACTGGGAAATTGACAAAGATCAACCTCAAAAGCTCAAACCTAATAATTTTGTAATGGCTTAAATCCACTACCAAATTTTGCCACTTCAGATGTATATTAGTTCCATATATAAACTAATATCTCAAGCTCAAGAATTTAGTATTTAAATCTAATAAAAACAAAAACATACATGCAATGCAATAGAAAACTTTATATAGAGGCTTTCCACCCTGTAGGAAAATACCTTCAAAATTTCCCCTTTTACTTGGTCGAGGCTGAAACCCACCCATCCAATGATAGCCGGTCTAAAAGGACTCTTAACTCAGCTTGGGCTTGTTTGTGTAGAATCAACCCGTTCTTTGAATGGTAAAATTCAAGACTTGGAAAAAAGTCATAGCAATATACATCTTATCAATTCTATCACAAAAATGTTGACAATTATTTCTATAGCAAGTTACTTGTAGCATTTTTTGAGGTTTACAATTATAATATAAAATTGCTATAGTATTGAGCACATGGTTTACATAAAATTGCCTTCCCTGGGGGCTAATTTAGTTTTTCAATTGTGATAAGCTGATTATATAGAGATGAAAGACATGCTTCCCAATTGGACACAATTTGACAATCACAACAGACAAACTGCCCAAGCAAGACAATGTAACAAATAAAAGGTAATAAAATACTAGTGTACTCCAGACAAATGTTGTATTTCTATATATTATAAACATAGGCCGCAATTGGGCTTATAGCAGGCAAATGGAACAAACAATAAGTGTCAAAACTCAAAAGAGAATGGCTCAGAACCATTGTCTGTGGCATAAAACTATATACTAGAAAGCACAAGAAATTGGGTATGGTCCATTAGCATAGGCTCAACATGTCAAAACCTCACAACAATGGTTTCTTGCAATAATTGCTTTTTTAAAGTAGACAAAACAGAATGTAAAACCTTTAAACAATGATTGTCAATTGATCCATGGCCCGGGCCAACATATTACCTTTGATGCAGACAGAAGAACCAACAAAGCTCTCTCTCTCTCTCTGTGGCCAAATCAATGCCCTATTTGATGTGGTCCATTTTTATCATATCACTGATCACATTGAAGCAACAATCTGTAGTAAAAGAAAATATTTCATTAAGCACTATCTTACACTCATATTCCTAACTAAAAGGTCCTTGCTTGGGGTGAATGCTGCATTGCTAGAGCTGAGAAACTAGTGAAGAGGATTCAGAATTGTCAGAAGCTTTCATAACTTGTTTTTTGTCCATCCAAGCTAAAGCTAAATAAAAGAAACTTTCAGGCACTTTAATCATAGTGCCACAAATCTCTTGCTTTTGAAATCAAAAGCCACAAAGCCTGCCATCTGTGTGGGAGACGTCTATCATGGTTAAATATGATACTCTTGTTGTAAATTTTCCCTTAAAGAAACTCATAAGCAGAAACTAATTTTGCATCCTTTCACCTGTACACGGTGATACTATAGATTTAGATTATGAAATGTATATAGAGGCACCAAATGATACCATTCCAGTTCAATAATGTATTTTAATTTGGAAGGTCCACAAATGTGAATTTAACTCCTCAGCAGTAGAGTGCACTGAAAAAAAAAGAAATAAACAATGTTTTCAAACAAGATATGCAATTAGTCTCATTTGATAGGGAGACATGAATAAGAAGTTGGGCTAATTAATTATCTGCAGCCAACTGAGCGAAATTAATCGGGGATACAAATTTTGGTCCACCTTGATATAGGGTTAGAGCTGCCAACTTAGAAGCAGCCTGCGTTGGGTGGTATAAATCCCAGAACAGGTGATCCTGGCGATTCATACAAAGATTTGCTGTTGAATTACAAGGGCCTTCTGCGTTCAACCTTCCAGTTCCACAGCATGCAGTTTCCACATCCTTGAATTCTGACAAATTATAACAAAGTTGAAGATAATTAAATTATACCGTGCTTTTATACTTTTCAGACTAATCGAATGAAATGCATATATGGCATCTGTTCAAGTTGTATGGTGCTTGGCTACAGAAAGTTGGATAATTTTCAGAACAATCACATCTTCAAAATTATTTAGTCATGACTTAGTGAGGTATATAATGTTGTTTTAGAGTGAATTGCTTACTAAAGGGAAGAGGATTTTCTATGATATTTATTGTCATTTCGTATGCATTCCCAAGTGAGTATTTCATCCCCTGAAGTTCTGAGCTGAGGTTGGACAAGAGTGTGTTTAGTGCTGAATGGAAAGCTCTTGCAAAGTTGTTCATGTCCTCCAAACAACCCCCAGTAGCATTAAAAACTCTTTGAGATGGACAACAACCTATCGGTGGAATGCTTATAATGCCAAACTTCCTTGCTCCCAGATTGAACAAATTCTGCCATACAAATCAACATGACTTCAGTTCAAGTACAAAATATCTATGGTTTTCTTCAGAAACAACTTCAAACGGGTGCTTCAATTGGCTCCCAAATGGAACTTAATTTTGAAAACACTTTAAAATTTTGAGATATCATTTATTAACTTAGTTATGATCATAATCAACATTGACAGAAATTTTTTTACCTTTATGTAGATCTCGTATGCATTTATCAAAGTGGCGATGAACTGTTCCTTAGGTATACTACTCTTAGTCAAGAAATAGCCAAAAATATCATTGCTTCCAACACTGATGCAGAACACAGATTTAGATAGCATATTTTCTGTTGCTGCTGGACCCATTACTGCTGTAAAATTGTTGTAGATTGTAGCAAATTGCCGGATCTGCTCTGACAAGGGGACAACCTTCTGTTGATTTTCCATATGCATTATACAGAGTGATTGTTAGAGCTTGAATTGCACAAAAGTTCTTCTGTTGTTCAACTAGCTAATAGAAACAAATATGAATCATAATTTCATTGAATTTGTGTCATTTATAAAATAATCAACACAAAGGATCAGAGTTTGACATTTGAGCATACTTATATAGATTATCAAAGGTTAAGTAAAAGATGTTGTGAAGGCAGAGGCCTTACCATCGTTTGTCCAGTTATGTCGAGAAGGCCAGACCCTCCCGAGGCAAGATTTACACCTTTAAAGATGCGTTTTTGGAGCCCAGATGACAACTTGAGAAGAGATAAAAAGGGTGGTGGGCTTCTCCTAAACCCCATTAGCTTGGCTGACAAGAAAGGAAACCATTCATGAATCAAGCTTAGCAGTGCAAGATTGCCACACTATATATGGACACATGCAAGTGTTTGCATAAAAACTTCTAATGTAGTATTACATCAGGCCAACTATTTTAAGTACTATACGAACCAAGAAAATCAGCACTGTTGAAACCATTGCTGAACCTCCCGGTGGCTCTTGATTTGGGAAAGTCGATACCATTGTATGGAAAGTCTGCTCTTGCCCGGCTGTCAGGCAAGTGATTGTTGGTTCCAACATCCGCGGTTGAGTCTCCTAGTATGAACACGGCTGGAACCGTGGCATCAGCCAGGGGAGGGATGAGAATGGCTAGAGAAATGATTAGAAGAAGGGATGATGAAGCTGCTGCTTGTCTCTTTGCCATGAGAAAGGAAGTTTATGTTCCTTTCTTTGAATTGTATATCTTTGCTATGTGGAAAAGCTGATTTAATTTTTGTACAAACTGCACTTGAAGCCTTGTACTACATTTATAGATCCTATAAACAAAGAAGTTTCATAAAGTACAAGCAAAGCAGTTGATTGGGTGGATTGCCCCTAGTCATTGTCTCGGCCGGTATGTCACATATCCCTAATCACTGATCTGCCCATTCTTGGCTTAATTAGTAATTGCAAAATGACTTTCTTTATTATGGGACTCAAGTTTAACATCATTTTCAAGAAATTGGATTATGTAGCATATATGATTTTGGGACATTGAACAATCTTGATCATGCATAACAAAATTTTGAGACTGCATACATCATTATTAGCCTTTAAATGAAATGATCTAGACTATTTTTAATAATTTTTTTGCCAGAAAACTTACAAATCATTTGAGAAGAGCCACTAAAGTGGCAAAGTAGTGAATATGAAACAAATGAAATGCAAAGTTCTTGCTATTCAATTATAAATGTAGGGATAATATTGTCAATTGAGTCCAATCTGGAAAATTGGATTGCCGTCGTCCCTGTTATAACACAGTAATTTTGTTATTTCTTTAGAATATAGATAGTGTTATGTGATTCAGTGGACTTGGTCTTTGAAAGGGATTGATGGGTCTATTTTGTGCTACATGTAAAAATCCGGAACATTTTCATCCTTTGTATATATATAGTTGTGAAAGAAACAAGGAGACCATGGTGGGATTTTCATCCTTTGTATATATATAGTTGTGAAAGAAACAAGGAGACCATGGTGGGATTTTCATCCTTTGTATATATATTACTGTGAAAGAAACAAGGAGCCCATGGGAGATTTTCTTGTTTCTTGTTTCCTGGTACAGTGCAGTCCACCGCTTGGAAGGGTGGTATGTAAATGGGCCAGGTCTGATCCAACCATATCCGAACCCATTTACATGAGATCCGAATTTGTTAACAAGACCTGTTTCTAAGACTTGATTTGGACTCGTTTAAAACTAATTAAATGGATCAGGTATAGATCAATTTGATAATACCAGTTAAAAACCCGACCCGCTAAATCATTAATAAACGCGCACAATCTCTAATATAATATTGAAGTTAAAGTATTTAACTTCTTAACAAAGTTACTACATATATATATATATATATATACACACACACACACACACATAGATACATAAAAGTTTGAGAGAGAGAGAGAGAGAGTGTTTCAGTGAAGTTGTCGTCTTCAACCTTTTAGCACCTTCTTGTGGTATGAAAATGTTATGGAAATCACTTTATAGAATTGTTTCATGAATCTAGCTATTAATACTCGATTTCATTGCATGAACATTCCATTAAAAATCATTATAAACATTTTGTTATCTTGAATGAGTAATCTTTATTTCATTCTATGACATTTTATTATGCCATTTTCATTCAATTTTCTATTATATTTAGCAATAAGGAAATTTTTTGTAGGCCTAAATTCTTGATAAAAATAAAAAGATTTCTAGATGACAATTATTGTCATTTTACCATTCATCATGTATCCGATCGTAAAAACTAAATATACAAATAATAGTGACTATCACATGAAACAATTTCAATCAACAATGACATAATTGAGACTAATAAAATCTTTTATTTGTAAAGTCAAGTTGGACTACTCCAAATAAAAAATTTTAGCTCCTAAATTATTATTTTTTGCAAATGGGGTCGGGTTTTAGAGTCGGAGACCCGACTCTGACAAATCCGGGTCTAGTTGAAGCGGGTTTTAGCTGGTTCAGATCTGGGTCTAGACCCGTTTAAACTTAACGGGTCTGAATTTGAATCCGAATCCGGATCTTAGAGGGTGTACCCAAACTCGGCCCGTTGACAAGCCTATTGGAATGTACGGTGGAAATCACTCTTTTTTTTTTTTCCTTCTCTACTTAGAACACTATTTTGTCAAGTAGTAGTTGAACACGCCCTAGTTAAATTGCTGACTATTGAAACAACATCATACAACGATACGTCACATTAAAAATACAATTACAAATATAAATTATATATTAGAAATACAATTAGGAATATAAAATGAACAAGAGCAATGCTAGTCTTCTTCATCTCTTTCTACACCTTTTTTTCTTTATCACCTTCTCACACAGGTAGGCCTTAAAACAGGGTGGAAGAAAGAGGTGAGAAGAGTACTGAGAAAAGGAGGGAAGGTCGACTTGGCCTGTAGAGCTGAAATATGCTTGTAAGGCAATGGATCAAAACATAATAGTTGTTTTTATTGAGGAAAAAATATATTAGACATGCTGAGTATATAAGACAGAAGCAATGGGAATTTTCAGTTTCATTGTCATTATTGTACATGCTAAAATAATTAAAACCAAAATCAATCTTTTGTGGCAAAGAATAAGACCACGAGCTTTGCTCATTTTAATTAGTAATGGTTGTTCTGCTGGTTCTCTTCAGTTGCTTGATTAGACAGGGCGTGTGCTTCTACCACTAGCCCTACCACAGAGAAGGGCATTACTAGGAATGGGGTACTCATCTCTGATTGACTCAACCGGTGAATAAACTCGCAGATAAAATTGCTGTCCAAGGTATCGCCGTCCCCAAAATTCAGTTCTCAAGTTCCACATCCCTACATTATCAAGAGCTATGTAGATAGCAGTCCATGACCTTGGATATACCTGCAACACAAATGGCAAGTTTCATATAATGTTATATTTTTTACGCAGCATTTTGGGCAATTATATCACAAGGCAGAACAAATCAATCTGTTTACCTGTGTGGTGGAACGTGAAATTGCATCTCTGAGATTGTACTGCTTCCGACTATCAGGAGTCCACAAACCTCCATCCATTCTGCAATACAAATATATTCCAACTTCAGTACATGTTGGTGCACAGAACTGGTATATTATAAGCAATTCTAAGGCGCGCACACACACACACACACACACATATATATATATATATTTAATAGATGGTTGAAGTTTGAACTAATGATGCAATATCCATAACAAAATTTGCACCCAGAAATAAAATCCATAATGTAATTTACGGCAGCTGCTAAGCATGATCTTACCCGACCACGAAGAAAGCATATCCATCAAGGTGCCAGCTCTGGATGATGCTCTCATGGTTCTCAAAAACAACCTCCACAAATGCTCTAAAGTCAGCACCCATGACAGATGTGTCAAGGTACATTCTTGCACCTGTTGGGTTGTCAGGGATGCTTCCAACGCGAAACACCCCCCCAATCTTGAAGTAGTCTGCGACCTTTAGGGGTGTGTCAGCAGGGATGAAGGATACACTGTTAACTGCATATCTCTGCTTGCCATTAACTTGAGCTGCTGAATTGGCTAGCTTGATGGTTCTTGTGATGTTGATCATACCATAGTGGTAGGAGCCTTGTGGGTTGGGTCTTGGCCCACTTGCAGTGAGGTTAGTCCTGGAAGGCACATAAAGATGTCATTTACTTGAATAAATGGACAACAAAACTAGACAGGGCCGTCCAAATGTTGAATTTAGGTGTAAAAACAAATTAGGGGAGCAGTGACTATATACCTGATGGCGCGGGCCTGGTTTATTGACCAATCAATTTGGGTGGTGGGTCCACCAGGGGGAGGACCAGAAACTGGCTTGGCAGAGTTGCTGTAGTGAAGGATGGCAGTGGTGTTGAGAACCTGCGCGGTGAAGCGGCTAGTAACAGCAATGTAGTAGTCCTGCGCAGGCTGATCTGCTGTGACTAACACAGAATAAGATTGGCCTACATGAACATCCAGAGAGGAAAATGTGGTTTGAAGAGTGTGAGTCCCCTCAACTTCAACCAACTTCATCTTGTGGCCTTGGATGCGAAAGTTGAGTGAATTTTGTAGTCCCACATTTGATATCCTGAACCTGTAAGTTTTTCCTGGAATACCATACAAAATGTGTTAGGCCCATATGCAATATAGTTTGCTTCTATTAGATCAAGTTGGATAATTGGATTGATTAGGCACCTTGTTCAACAGTGAAAGATGCTCCATTTAGTCCCTTTCCATTAATTAAAATGGCATCAGGGAAATGAAGCTTCTTACCGCGATCTAAAATGGCCTTCAAACTCTGCAAAATTAGAATAGCATCATATGAATACACATATTTGGTACAAGTTTATAATGTACTAAATCAAAGAGATAAAAACTGTAATTACCATATGATTTGCTTTGTACCAATCTCCAATAAGAATAGTGTAATCGTCCGCGGGGTCAGGGAAGGGGACAGGAATTTTAGGCCTGCTAAGGATCCTAATCCCTCCAAAGCCACCAGCAGCCTTGTGGAAGGCGAGAGATGGGAAATAGTAGAAACTTCCAATTTGATCTTTCACCTGCAGAATGTAGGTGAAGTTCTTGCCAGGAGGAATGGGACATGTAGTTCCATACACCCCATCTTGATAGGAATTTCTCCTCTGCTGAATCCCATTCCTGTATTGTGTGCCATAATTTGATTTCATTTCATAAACCATCAAAACTCAAATGCTTTCCAAAAAACATTTTCAGTTGATTGTCATAATGAAATGCATGGTCATGTGATGTTTCCAAAAAACATTTTTTTCTGCATTGAAACATCTACAGAAGTTTGTTTTTTCTTCAAAGAATCAGTTATGGAGATTGAAAAAACTAGTAAAAAGTTAACATTAATTAATTAATTATAGGAGCAATGGCAGGACTTTTTAACCATTGAATAGTGTAGGATTCAGTTTTCATTTCATTAATTTCAACCACTTTTTTACTATCCCAACCACTTTATTAGTAACATTATCCTAAATTATAATATGTGAGTCTGACTTTTACATATATAAGGGAACCAAGAAGCTAAAAAGTCCATTGGACAAAGAGACCCATCTATGAGCCACGACCTAGCCTGCAGTTATGGGCCTAATTTATTACTATTGTTTTGATATAAGTGATAAGATATTATCCCATCCGTCCCATTTTAAGAGTTCTTTATCATTATTCATTTTAAGAATTTTATTTAAAAAATTAACGTACTTTTAAGTTATAAATTTTCAAAACTACTATTTATTACACCTAACGTGAACATGATTTACAATTAAATGAGAGCAATATCAAAAATTTAAATAGTTTCAAAATAATAAAACAATACTTCCAAAAAAGTTAGAATGCCCAAAAGGAACTATCATTTTGAGACGGAGGGAGTATAATTTATATATTACAACCAACTCGATTAACTTATAAAATTATATAAATTAATTTCAAGAAGTTCTTTAATATGAATATTAGACAAACAATTATATTTAATTTATAAATAAATAAAAATAAATATCAACATCTCTTAATATTAAAAGAGACGAAACTTAAATTCATAATCTCTTTTTATACGAGAGACATGAAAGGCAATTAAGCCTAACATTCCTATTGTAGGCCCAATTGGTCTGCAAAGAGACATTACGTAGTTTGTAGCAAAGTGGGACCACGACCTCGTGACAATGTTACCTCGGGTCCTATTCAAATAAGTCAGCAATCTAAAAGTCCTTATAGGGCACTTAAATTGATAACAAACTTAGGAAAACAACCAATAAACAAATAAGTAAAATCTCTATTTACAATTTCAAAATCTCTACTTTGCTTTCAGATTTAAAAAGCCCTTGATTTTGTTCAAAGGCTTGAGGCTTGAATTATTAACTTCTATTTATTGAGGTGTTTTGAAGTCAACCCATTACCATGTATAGAGTAATTGTTTTTATTTTTTCGTAATGCATCAATGAATTTCTTACAATTTTCATAATAGAATAAATTTTATGTGAAATTCATATAAATTTTTTTATATTAAAATCATAAAAGTTATAGAATAATTTTTGTCTAACATTTTGTTTAATTAAACAGGTAAGTCAAACATGCCATTACTAATCATTTTATTTTATTTTCAAAATGTATGTATTGTTTTTTTTTGGAAATTCTTGACGAAGATGTTCCGAAAAGTAATTTGTCAAAGTTACCCAAAAATACAAAAATTATATATATATATATACATATAGAGAGAGAGAGAGAGAGAGAGAGAGAGAGAGAGAGAGAGAGTGTGCAATTACCATGAGATTAGAAACGGCTCCGGTAAGCTATTGTGTACGTTGATTATGAGGTTATCGTTAGTAACAGAGTAGATATCAGGACCAGGAAATTGACCATTGATGAGAATTCCCTGCAATGTTAGCACACACAGATGAATATATCTCTGTTAGGCCATGAAAATAATACCAACCATACATATCTCTCTCTTATTCCGAACCCATGCGGGTGTGTGGTGTTTGGAAAGAAAGAAAAGCTGAGAAAAGAAAGATTTTGAATACGTGCAATACTGTTCTATCGGATCGGACTATATATGTGAATTGACAAACCTGCTGGCGAACACCGAGGGGATATATGTCACCGTATGTGACATTCCAATCGAAGAACCTGTAAGGATCTTCAGCAGTAGTGACAATGGCACAGACAAAAAGAATGGCGCAGAGACGCCAAAAACAAGCACCCATCGCTAAAACAATTGTGAAGGAGAGAGAGATATTGTATTGTATCAAGAAAAAGGGTGAATAGGTTTATGAAGAAGCCTCCCTTTTATATTGAGAGGAGTTAACCTTTTTTAATACGGCTGAGCTTCCTTTAGTGGTGAACTGGTTACAGTTGGGATTACATATTTAAGCTGTATTTGCGTGTGAAAGTAGAATTAGAAGATACGGAGGCTTCGCCGTGTCCGCGTCCGTTTTAGACAGCCAATTTGCCTGCGTGGCTGGAGCGGTGCGGGGCCCCCACCCTCAAGAATGTTTGCGATAGATCCGTGAACCAATGAAAATGTAACACGTGTTATTTAAAATACAACTTCATCCCCATCGTAATGCCATGAATGCCGCTGATGTAGGGTACGTGCATGAAAAAGTATGAAATTAATTTTTAAGATATTTTGATTAATTTTTGTAAAATGAAATGAAATTTTATAATGGAGTTTACAAAATTTCAATTGTAAAACTATGAATTGGAGAAGTTAAAAAGAATTTACTTTTAAATAAGTTTGTCCTTTTATAACTTTTATTTTTAATTCACTATTTACATAATATTTAATATATATATATATATATATAAAATATAAAAGGTCAAAAAAAATTAACAATTAAAATCACCGTCACATGATTTTTATTAAATATATACATTCTATAATAATCAATTCTTTAAAAATATGTTTCCAAGTTTAAAACACTTCAAAACAAACTTTAATTCACGTTATTATTCTGTTTTCCTCTCCTTCACAAATTTTAACTCATCCCAATTTTAATAGGAATATGGTCTGATTTGTCTTTACAAATTTTAAGGCTTTTTCCTACCGTATTAGGAAAGTTATTGAGAGGTGGAGAGAGTCTTATCCATTAGGAAAATAATAAAAAACAATGGTCCAATTGGAAATTTTATACAATGTGTCAACCGCGTAAAGAGTGGTTCGGTTGTGAATTGTGGTTGGTGGTCTTTGATTGGAAACTTGGCAAGCCCGTGATTACTGACGCGACGCACGGAATTTACATGTGCTCACTTCCTTTTACACAAGATCGTTCTCACGATGTTTCTCCAGTTGGACTAGGCCCCACCCGGCCGTGATGGACAGCTGGATGGAAAGCACCACATCGGCATATATAATAGCCTCCTCATATAATAAATTCATGATCTTGGGCTGGCTGATTAAGATTTCGCGCTAAATCTAATGACAAATGATTTCTTCTTTTTTTATTATTATTATTATTATTATTTTTTGATTTTGGTTGACTTGCTCGTAATGAATATGTTGGTGTTTGACTCTTGCTTTAGTGGAATGTTCTTTTACTGTTACTACTGTGTAGTCAATGTTCTTTTTATTTACTTTTCTTTTATCTGAAATGAATGTTTTTTTTTTATTTATTTTGTTTGATATTTTTATTTTTTTACAACGAAAAATGTTAGTGTTAATTATGAATATTTAATGTTTACAATCTGATTGATGCATATATTATACACGCACGTGATCACACGTAAAATAGATTCCTGTAATACACGCATCAATCAAATCGCGAGTGTAATACAAGTAAAGTAAATCTTGAATCTTGAATATTGAATATTCGAACAACAAAACGTAACCGAATTCATCATGCAATTTTACAGATGCATAATACGTATATATATATATAATCATCTATATATATATGTAATGTATGGGGAGCTAGGATGCACACAAATTGTGCATGCTGCTCACCTCACACAATTTGCTTTTTTCTTATTTTAGTCCTCAAAAGCTCTCTTACAGCGAGAATAACGTTGTTCTTTTTCTTCATCGTACTTGTGTTCTTGGTTGCTTATAACTTTTGTTAGGAGTGTCAATTTTTGACACGATACGATAACACGATTCGAATCCGACACGTAGTTAGTGAGTTTGGATTGAGCTTATATGAGTTTGGGTTATAAATGGGTCAACCCGGCCGTTTAACACGGTTATTAAATGTGTCGTGTTCGAGTTGTAATCAGATTGACCCGTTTAACACAAAATAACCCATTTAATTATTCGTGTCAAACCCGTTTAATACAAACCCGCCTAACCCGTTTGACCCATTTATTACCTATATAAATAAGGTTAGTTTCGTAAATTAATTTGACATCTTGGATGATACTGATATATGATTGTGTGGTGAATTTATTATTATTACTATAATGTGTTAAAAAATGAATGAATTGGATTTTATTTAGTAATTTTATTATGAAAACATGTTATACAATTTAAATGGGTTGTGTTATTCATGTTTTAACATGACCTGCTTAATAAACGGGTTATACGGGTCGTGTCGTGTCACCCGTGTATTATACAGGTCGTGTTAGGATTGAACAAGTTGACACGATTAATTAATCGTGTCGTATTCGGGTTGACCTATATAATATAATACTTTTACCTTGATACTGTTAGTCAAATTTAATTACTTTATTTAAGAGTTCTAAAATAAAAGAATTATAATAGAATAAAATTACAGAATAACTAAATTTCATGCATATAACATAAAACAATTAAATTAACATGCGTCAATGACAGGAAAAATAAGTTTGGAGTGAGCTGGCCTGTGAGGCGTGTAATCACTGCCCTAAAGCTGTTGTGCCTCCCTACGTGAAGGTTCTAATGGTCACAGACAGCTCCAAGATACAACCCAGGTTTTGCTCACAGCTAATCTCCTCAGAGTCCACGCCCACTGGAAGAAGGATGAACCGTCTAAAATCAAAGTTGCCCACACAAAGATAGTATGAAAAATACGTAAAGGTTGGATGGAAGAGATTGGATTAAAGAGAATAAGAACTCTAGTTGTTGTGTTGTGGAAGAATACATAAGCCTCTATTTATAGGCATTCTGTATATCTTTCACCAACAAAATATCCCACAAAATCAATCACATGTAGCAAAAAAATCAGCAATAAAATAAATAACAAGTCAACAACTAACATATCATAAAATCAGCAACAAAAATAAAAAATCAGGAAGAAGTCAAAACAAATTTTGAAACTTTCAATAATATAAAAAATATAACAATCCCCCACAAGTTTCAAAATTTATAAACTCATGAAACATATATATTATTTACATATATATGTATAAGAAAGTTTGGGCAACTATTATACTGTGTAATAGGTGTAGGTGTCTTCCGGACTTGAACCTCACTTAGTGTTGACAGTCTCTTTCTGAAGGATCATAGTGAACTAAGTTTTGAACTAGACCCTTTGAATCAGAGTTCAACAAGTCACACACGCAGTACTGATATTAGACATGGTTCGCGGGTTAGTGCTATTAAAGGCCATGCACTTGATCTTGATTTTCATGAGAGTTTCTAGAGAATAGCTCAGTTCTCATAGTCGCGGCCTCACGACAGCTCTCACTTAGGTGAGTCCTCCAAGGGTACATGTGACCTGTACCTCGCAAAAGTGTTCATGCCTTGGGCTCATTCAGGGTAAACCCTTCCTAAATGTCACATAACACAGCACACTGCCATAGGGATGAGCAGGAGCATTTTATTAAACAGCTCCTTATATAAAGTGCTGGATATATAAGTCACGCAATATGAATTGTTACTACCCATTGAACCTCCTTCATGGGGTCCCCAATCACAGAGG
Source organism: Nyssa sinensis (assembly GCA_008638375.1). Lineage (NCBI taxonomy): Eukaryota > Viridiplantae > Streptophyta > Magnoliopsida > Cornales > Nyssaceae > Nyssa > Nyssa sinensis. The sequence continues at coordinate 42,801,479 of CM018033.1, forward strand.
TTGGGTTACTTTCCTAGGTGACTTCCTTGTGAGCTTAAGCCCATCCCCCTCGACAAATCTAGGACTACACTCCTAGTTAGACCCCTCGGGTCAATTATTGATCAACAAACATTTATTTTGTTTAATTTATCGGGACAATAATTATATGGATCCATCAAGTAAATATGATCCATTTCTCATATGGGCTCATTATGTAAATATGTCAATTTATTTTAATCGAGGCAAAATGGACCTATTTAAATGAAATTGGTCCATAATTTTTCTTTACAATTGATTTAAGGACTTATCATATAACTATAGTCCAATAGGCTACATTAAAGTATTTTGGAATCATTAAATAAATTTCGTGCAACATCCAGCTAGCAAAACTATTCATATTAATAGCTAATAGCCTTACAACTAGGAATCATATCTCATGTGACCAGTAACCTGCTACTAGAAACTATATGCTTAATAGTGGTCAGTATTCTTAGTAATACGAACAACTACTCACGTGGCTAGTAGTCTTGCATTTACTAGGAACTACTATTGTAAATTATTTGAGAATATTTTAATAGATATTTTCCCCTACTATTTAATGATTCATATCTTAATTTCATTGTGGTCAATGGTCTCTTGACTATAAGGAACCACAAATATAAGTTGTAGCCAATAGTCTATTAGCTACTAGGAACTACTTTAATTTAATATAAATATGACTAGTACTCTTCAATTTATTAGAACCACTATTTTAAAATTTTTAATTTTATTTTTAATACACTTTCACTCCCTCATAAAAATTATGTATAAATTTTCTTTTTGTAGTTTCCCAAAATATGTATTACTCAAAAATAATAATCACATCAATTATTTTCCTCCAAATATTTATTCAAAATCATATATTACTTTCAAGTATTTAAATATTTTTCAAGCTATTATTTTAAGATCACATAATATTTAATTTACTTATACATCTTACATTCTTGTTCAGAAGTATTTTAAGTTTCTCTACATAAATTTTAATGTATGTGTATGTTATTTAATTCTATTTTGAACAAAAGAAACTCTATCAAATGATTTTAAATTTATGTCTCTCTTGTCAAAATATTCACATGGTGAATTTTTAAATTGACAAGTTAAACTTGAAAAAAAAATAAAATAAAGATAATACTCTAGTTGCATACACAGTATTAGACAAGTAAATTATTCCACCGTCAATATTATTATTTTTTAAATATATATAAATATATAATTTTTTTTTTAAATAAATATGGCGTTGGGATTGCACCATATGAGCCGTTCATACCTAGTTTACATATGATTATTACTTGTAGAGGAGTGACTAATAGTATAACTATGAAAGTGTGAATTAAAGATAATTTCACATTTATGTTTATAATTCACTTGAGATTTTGAAATAAGGTTAAAATCTATTAAAAAATTGACAACTAATAAATAATGTTTTTATGTAAATAGGATATGTTTTACACTGTCTCAAAAAATAAATAAATAAAGAGGCCAAAGAAAAGAGATGGATGCATCCCACAATATTTTGGCTTCATTCAAGGATTGCCATGTTGGAAACCAGTATACACCACAATAATAAATTTCATTCGGATCATCACTTTGTACTGTCATCAAGACAAAACATGTTGATACTAGGATTTTTGTTAAATAATCCCAAATTGATAGCTATAAAATTACATTACTAATCAATACATTAGAAGTAATCAAATAATCACACTGTAAATTAAATAAATGTATCATAAACTAATTTATCCTGATGGTTGGCAAATTTTGATAATAGAAAAAGGAATGTGAGCTGTACTTTATGCCCGGATTGCAAGTCAAACGACTGAAAAATAATCCCTTAGTATTTATAACTGTTATGAGTATATGTAATGTATTACTTCCTTATAGTACGTTGTTAACAATGTGTTGTTCTTTTAATTTCATATCAGCTTATTTTAATTTAAATCATAGTTATGTCGACTTGGTTCGATTTCACTAAATCGAAATAAATAATATAGAAACGAAATAAATCTAAAATCTAAAATCTAAATAGTTTCATATAGTCACTATGTAACAAAATAAGTAATAAAATTGTTATTATAAATTTTAAAATTAATTTTATTGAGACTTAATAAAGTAAATTTTTGTTCAACAGAAGTTATTCAATTAAACTATTAAAGTTTAATTTCACAATTATAAAAAGTCTTTCAATTAATTTCACAGTAGTGTACTAAGAAAGAAAAAAGAAACACTATTAAATATATACATATAATAAATAAATAAAATTGAAAACAGATAATAATAATATTTTTTATTATTATTATTATTATTATTTTTCATAGTAAATAGGTAAATGTCAGTGAATAGCTAAGAAAGGACCAGCGATGCTAAGCAGTAAGATTTGATAGAAACTTGTTAATATCCAATTAGTTTTCTCTTGAAAGTAGATTCTTGCTTTCCTATCTTTCAAACTTCAGAATTTTTGGGAACATACATACTGAATAGTGTAGTGATTAACTCACAAATGGAAAGCAACGGCTTTCCTTAGCAATGACTGCAATTATTATTATTAATATGTATTGACAGATATATATATATATATATATCTGTATATATATATATATATCTGTATATATATATATAGATAAAAAAATGGAAAAACAATTTGATACAGTTTGCCTTTTTTTTTTTTTCACTGTTAATCTATAAATATATATATGTATCTAACGGTTTATATATGTTTATAGGTATGTAACAATTTATATATGTAATAGTTTATATGTGTATGTAACACTTTATATATTGTAGTGGTTTAAGTATGTATGTAACAGTTTATATATATGTTTAATATATATTAGATACAAATCTACTGTACAGAAGAGAATGTTTGTTTTTTTTTTTTTTTTTTCCACAGACCATTAAGCAGATTTTGTCAAAGGGAATGTAGAGAGAAAATTCAGCAACTTATCTTCTATGGTTTTCACTTTTAACATGCAGAAGTTGAACTATATATATATATATATATAAGATTTATATGTATGTAAATAATATATGCACGATTTTATTTGTAAATACTATGTAAACATGAATTAGTGTTTTAATTAATCTATAATTCTTTTATAAAACATATAACAGCTTTAGATTGTCAGTCAAATTTAATTACTTTATTTAAGAGTTCTAAAATAAAAGAATTATAATGGAATAAAATTACAGAATAACTAAATTTCACGCATATAACATAAAATAATTAAATTAACATGCGTCAATGATAGGAAAAATAAGTTTGGAGTGAGTTGGCCTGTGAGGCGTGTAATCACTGCCCTAAAGCTGTTGTGCCTCCCTACGTGAAGGTTCTAATGGTCACAGACAGCTCCAAGATACAACCCAGGTTTTGGTCACAGCTAATCTCCTCAGAGTCCACGCCCACTGGAAGAAGGATGAATCGTCTAAAATCAAAGTTGCCCACACAAAGATAGTATGAAAAATACGTAAAAGTTGGATGGAAGAGATTGGATTAAAGAGAATAAGAACTCTAGTTGTTGTGTTGTGGAAGAATACATAAGCTTCTATTTATAGGCATTCTGTATATCTTTCACCAACACAATATCCCACAAAATCAATCACATGTAGCAAAAAAATCAGCAATAAAATAAATAACAAGTCAACAACTAACATATCATAAAATCAGCAACAAAAATAAAAAATCAGGAAGAAGTCAAAACAAATTTTGAAACTTTCAATAATATAAAAAATATAACAGATACGACACGAACACGACACAACATGACACGATTGACACCCCGAACTTTTGTCAGCAATTGCAGGCAATTGTAAAAAAATTAATTTGAATATAATGTACCTGCAGTTTTTGTTTTCCTTTCCTTTTCTGCGATAGAACACACTGTTTTTCCCTATCTTCATATTCGTGGATCTATTGGACAATTTACTAATGCCAACTAATGATGCCAAAAAGACTCCTTTATGGTATTATCGATGTGAAATAGCTTGGATTTAAAGATCTTATCTTATCTTAAATAATACATATATATATATATATATATATATATATCATTTTGTGAGGTTTTATTGCATTGTCAATGTGAGTATCTACTGAGACAGGAATTACTATTTTAAAAGCATTACATACAATTTGTTGAAACATATATAGATGCATGATCCATGGTGAACAAAGGAGATAGTGGATTGATGTAGAACAAGTAGCAAAAAAAATATTATAGAACGATATATGGGAGACTAGAAAATCAAATTGCCCGGTGATTGTTGAGAAGTTTTTTTTTTAAAATTTTTTAAAATAATTGTTTTGGCCATGGTGACCTCTAGAAATGCCTTATATTTGATCCAACAGGGCCCAATGATCAAAACTTGTCCCTTTTCCAGGATTCAAAGTTCAAACTGCTTTTTGGCTTAATGCCTGAATTTAGGCCTTTAATTGGGTATTTTTACTATTTTTGGACAGTTTTATTTTTGCAAATATCTTGCGTAGGAATTTGTGGTAATCTTTTTTATTTATCTAGTTTTCAAATTTGAGTTTAACGAGAAAATTTTCCTCTTTTTGGAGTCATTGGGCTGTTGAATCCATGAGAATTTTGGGAACAATCACCGTTGTTGATCTCTAAATAATTTAGCAAATTTGTTAAATTCGAGATCAAGAGAGAAGTTGAAATAGTGATATTCTTTTTCTGATTTGTAATATAATAATGACAAAGCAAAATAGAGTATATGCTTTTGTGTGTATAAATTGTATGCATATATGTTGCTCTATGTGTGTAAAGCTACTAGAAATCAATTGTAAAGTCAACCAATTTGGGTCTTCGTTTATATGGGATCTCTCTTTTAAAGAGAGAAATTGGTTTTAAGAGAGAGAGAAAAAAATTAATTTTCTTTGAAATTTTGTAAATCATTCATATATATATATATATCATATATAATTTTTTTGTATTCAGGTTGGATATCACTTAAATTTTTTAGAGATATTGAGAGAGATATATTTATGACAATAAAATTTAAGAGAGAGAGATTTTAGACAAGATTGAGAGAGAGAGAGAGAACCGTAGTTATGTTAGAAGGACAAATTAGATAATTACAAAAAAATTAGGAATGATGTCAGCAATTATTGTCAAAGTAATTAATAACTTTTGACGACAGAAAATAAATTGTTACTAATATTAAAAAGTTAAGAAGTGAAATGTAATTTTAAAAATTAAAAAAATATTATTCATAATTGTCAAAATTGTTTTAAAAAATTAATGTAATTTATCGATAAATGTTTCTTAGGTGGTTGGATTTAGGACAATATTAATGCGAACAGGCTGAGGGTTTTAATTTGATGGCTATAGAAAGATCAATACAACATTTATGACTGCATTTGCACGGCATATGTAACGATCCATTGACAAGGTCAATTCATGAGTATGGGCTGCGGATCGACGGCAACCGGAGCATCAATCAAGCGTTCATCCAGGTCCAGCATATGTGACTGTGATTGCCATACTGCATGTCCCACCAGAATTTGTATTTCAAGACAATTGTGTAGAATATATGTGATTCACAATTTTTCACATGATAGAATAAAGTAAGCTCTGTTTACTGATCCTCTCATCCCTCAGATTGTGCTGAGGGCACTTCCCATTAATTGTATGCATAATTAGTATACACAATGTACACGTTAACATATATACATTAATAATCATGCATTAAATTTTTTTTATTATTACCCAATAACTATCTTATTAACCGTAACTTTAGCGGTTATAAACATGGGACATATGCAAATCTTTCTACCCACATGGGCACATACAAATCCTCCTACCCACATACACCGGTTTAAATCTAGAAGAGGTGGCTCTAAGAAAAATCATTTCTTTTATGCAGTATTAAACCTATGACCAGTGTCTTGTAAAATACTTATCATGTGATTTACTACTACTTGATTACCCCATTAGGGTTATGCATTAATAATTTAATTGCATTCATTGTTAAGTATATATTAATTGTATACGAATTAACACATAATTAAGTTATAGTATATATTATACATTAATTATAAACATTAATGTTTACACTTGTAGATATAAATTAATTGACCTTAACTATACATTAATTGTTTAAAATTTAAGTACAAATCAAGGAAATTGCATTGCTAGGTGCGGCCCAAACCCACCACATGTCAAGCCCATGGGCAATATTAAATGGGCCAGCACAATCAAACCTGTTGACACTAATAGGCCTCAAGTTAATGGGCCAACCTGGTCCATTCAACATCTCTGATAACACATTGTGCAAGTTTAAGTCTTAAGATGTGACATATTATTTAACTATTAAAATTATTGGATTACAGGTACTAAATCACTTTTCGTGCTACCGCTCTTAAGGAAAATAGAGAATTAAAATTAAAATTTTTCACTAAACAAGTATTTTGCAAGAGGTTTGAAGACCAACTAATCACCCTTGGGGCTTTGCTTTTAAATGGACCAATATGCTTATTTCTTTCATAACCTACAGTCCGGCAGTCTTTAGTTGGCCTAAAGTAGTTCAAGCTTTTTAATCCAACTCATAGTTATTATTCTTTTTTTTTCCTCATTTTATCTTATTTTAAGAGTTCTTTATTTCATTCTGAACTATTTAGAAATCTATTTGAAAAGTCAACATATTTTTAACATATAAATTTTTAAAACTACTCTTTATTACACCTAATGTGAACATGATTTATAATTAAATGAGAGTAATATGAAAAATTTAAATAGTTTCAAAATAATAAAATAATACTTCTTAAAAAGTTAGAATTTTCAAATAAGACTTTCATTTTGGGACGAAAAGAATATTTTTTATGCATTGTGTGTAAAGAGGTGGTTGGTGCACGATAAAATATTTGTACTATCAAATATAAAATTATAAATTTTAGTTTGAAAATAATTAATTTGTGTAAATAATGTCACAAATTATTTAATTTTGTCTTCCAATATTTATATAGGAGGATCATCATCATTAATTTTTCTTAGTCCTCTTAGCCTCTTTTGAGATTTTTTTTTTAAATTTTATAAATTTTTGTTGCCTTTTCAAATGGTAGCTATTTTAATCAATTAAATGAACACTCCTCCTAATGAGGAGGATACCATGACTCATTAAACTAATTTTAGTTAATTTTCAATAATAACTGTTATATTTAATAAATTGCAAAAAACATATAGTTAACTCAAAATACTTGATACAAGACTTTATTGTATTGAATCTCATTTTCTTAGAATCATGGTTGAGAAAATTATTTAGCAACGAAATGAAACTCTTGCTAAATTTGTTAAATTGTTTTTTGAAAAATCATTGTAAAAAGATTAAAAAAAAAAAAAAAAAAAACAAGGAAAGAGAAATAGGGTAACATAACGATTTGAATAGTAAGCTATGGGCTAAAATCAAAAACCGTTAACCCGAATGCATTAAAATACATCTAAAATTAAAGGTTTTAGGTTTTTTTTTTTTAATTTTAAAATTATAAAATTTAAATTGTAACGTTATCCAACTCAATTAGTCAAACAATAATGCTACTCTTACCGTTTTTCTCTACCAAAAAGTTTTACCTGCTGATGTGGCAAGCCACATCAGCAGGTTAAAAACAACCACAAATAAGAGAAATTTCCCCGCCTACACTTTTCCTACGTTTTTCCCTTCCCGCGCATAACAGAGCCTCAGTCTTTCTCTGTACGCCTTGCATCTCTCTCTTCTCTTTCGTCTCTCTGTTACCTCGGCAAAAACCAACCAGACCCTCGCTCTCTTTCTCTGTTCACCCCTGGTTTCCAGCGCACCACTTTCTCCTGTACCTCTTTCCAACAATTTCTCTCTCTACACTCTTCGGTTTTCTGCCTCGGCCTCAGAACCCTTCAATTCAGAACCCTAGCTCTTCAATCACAACAACACCAGCGCCCTATTCTTCTCAGCAAACCCATCATAAGGTTTTGTTTTTCCAGTTCCATATAATACCATTCTGCCTGCTGCAACCAAAGCTTTTCCTTCGTTTTATATGGTGTGACACTGTGACTAGCTAGTGAGTGGCTGTTTCTTCTTTCCGTCACCATTGTCTTGCATTAAAAAAAGGGTCTCTAGATATGGACATTTTCTCACTTGGATCTTGTAACTAAAGCTGAGATAGACATCGCGGTGAGATCAATTTCCTTCCCTGTTGCTTTACCCCCTTTCTGTTTTGCTGTTCTATTGCTTTACCTTTTTTTTTTTTTCCCTGTTCTGTTGCTTCTTTTATGATTTTGAGTTGCCTTAAAGTTATTTGGTTTCCATTTGTTCTTGGATTGGATCATCGGTGTGATTTTTCTAGTGGACCAGATATGGTAATCAAAACTGGAATGTAATATATGCTGCTCGAGAACAAAAATTTAATTTTACAGAACAACTGAGCATAAAATCCAAAGAACTTCAGACCAATATAAATTTCAGTTACCTGGTTGGCAAGAGAACCATGAACAAGAGGAGTTGCGAAAAACTTCATCTCTGGGCATAAATTGTATCTACCTTCTTTGCAAAGGTTGCATCGCCAGCAACTGATGCCGGGCTCCAATGCCACCCGGTCACCAGGCACCAGTGATTTCACCTCACTCCCAACTTTTTCTATGATCCCGGCACATTCGTGCCCAATTACCATAGGCTCTTTAACAACAAAATCTGCACATCTCAAAACTTTAGGTAGAAACCTTTGATTGACACACAGAACCCATCAATGCTACTTTGAATGTGGGTGTGAATGCAAGTTCTAAATGCCTGAAGTAGGTTTAGGGTCTTCCACAATTTTTTTAACTGGGATTTATCTGAATAAGTTAAAATGTATTTTGGAAGAAGCTTTGATGCAGTAAAACTGAAATTTGACTTCGTGTTGCCTTATTGTCACTTTTCGTATGATTGACTTCCATTTTGTTGCTCCCTAGCTGATGGAAAATATAAAATGCACTTGGTTACATGAAAAGTTGGTAAAAAAATTTCCAATCCTGAAACTTCTAACTTTTTTATCCGATTAGTAAGGATACTAGTTTAATTTAATTTTCAAAATGCCCTCTCATTGCAGCCCATGATTTTTCTTCAGCATCTAAGGAAATTTATGCTCCAGATTAATGGAGGAATTTGTTTGTTTTCATTAAGACAAGTTTGTTCAACATTTAATTTAATTTTTGCTCAGTTTAATGGGGTTTTGTGTGTCAATCAAGATGTGCTTGTTCGCCTGCAAAACTTCTTGTAAATTTTTTTAATACCTTGTTTAAATTAGTTTCTTGAATCATGGAAGAGAATACCCATGATTAATTAATTCCTGATGTTGCTTTTTATCTTGGGTTTCAACTTATTGATGTATTTTGGTCAAAAATTATTGTTTACAGAATGAGTATCATTTTCAAATTAGCTTCTCACTGCTAAGATGTGATTTAATCTCTTAATATTAATAAGACCTTGGTTTTGAAACACTTATTTGTTTTTCCATGTTGATTTTTGATGTGCTTCTTGTATGTTTATTTTATAACTTCTGATGGAAATTGTTGTGTTTGGAGATGATGGCAGAATGATGTACTGAAAATACTGCTCTTTTAGTTTTAATTTTTTTATCAGTTAACAAATGTTGTGTGGTTGTACCTAATTACCCAATGAATTGCAATAAGAGTGCATAAAGGAAATACAAATTGTTTTTCAATTTCCTTTGCTCTATTTTATGCTTCAATCTTCGATTCCTAGTTTCTCACATGCAATCGGCAGTGTGGTACAATAGGTGTATGGATTTATGTTTATTTTCTTGCATTCGAAATGGAACATAGGATATAGTTGTGTTAAGTTCAGTTGAATGAAGTTCTTACTTTGTTCTCGTTACTCAAATAAAAATTTGTAATTAAAAATTTTGATTTCATTTTTGTTCGGTTTGAATATTCAAATGAGATAAAAATTAACTAATATCAGAGAGTGGACAATTTCAACAACCTTAATTTGTGCTGAGACTGAATCCTCATCTGATTTTTTATTTTTGTTCAGAAAAACTGAACTAATAATGGATTTCTTTTGTAAGTCTCAGTACACATACATATTGGAGGTAAGCGATGAGAATTGAACCCCCTGACCCCAACCCCCTTTAGGTGCCATGCCAGCAATTTTATCACGATGTTATAACAGGTTTGGCCTCAATACACATTCATAACAGGCAGCCGTAATAACGATGCCTGGACTAGATATCGTTCTAGTAGAAAGGGTTATCGAATCCACGAGAGCAAACTTTGAATCCATAAGAAAAATTACAAAAATTTGAAATTCTATTAATATTCCTATTGTCTCCTATGGAGACTTACAGCTCTATATATAAATACCAAATCCCAATCCTTGTAAAACTCGTAAATAATAAGAAAATAGAAAAAATTAACAAAAATAAAAATTTTGAGTTAAGCTCAAATTGGACAATTTAGAGTTTTAGAACAACCCTGGAATAAACAGGATAGAAAATGGCAATTCCTACACAGTTATTAACTAAATAAAACTTTCCTAAAAGAGTTGAAACACATTTTTTAAGGCCTAAATGATTAGATTTGGCCAAGAAACAGCATACCTCATGACAAAACGGTGACTTTGATCCCATATCATTTTGAATTGAATATGGGTGGTTCTGGGTATGTGTACATTGACAGGATAGTTTATAACTTGTTTTTTGGGGCAATTGTTAATTAGTGATTAGACTTTTGGCGATCTAACTGTTCCCAAAATGCTTTGGAAACTTGTTCTACTTCAATATTGGATGATAGAGAAAGTTGATAATGAGGGGTCATTGCTTTGGAAAATGTTAAAAGTTTGATCTGCCAACTATAAGAAGAAATTCAATTAAGGGTAGCCATTTCACACAAATAATGCTGAAGGTGAGGTTTGTACCTCATGTACCCCTCCAAGTACCTCAATTTGACAGGACCAACACTAGGCAATATAGTCTTTTGAAACTCGATGATGGCATGTAGATCTGGAAAAGAAATGTTACCGATTTTGAACCCAGAAAGTGAAGAAATATGATGGTTTTGGATTGTTATAGCTATAAGCAAAACTTGCTTAATTTATGTGGTGAAGCCCTCTAGCAGTATTCATTTGAAGTCTTTTCTCATAAGATTTGGGAGTGAAATCCCATGAATAAAATTTATGACACCTTGTATAAGTCTTTCTTTTTTCTTTTTAAAGAAACAATTATAAAATTTTGAAGATGCCCCTCCCAAATTGTTCTATGGATGTCATTTATTTTCTATCTAAACGGAAAATTGTTTTTGAAAATGATATTGATTATATCCAGCTACTTGGATACCTCTTCAATTTCCCTTTTTAACATACATTGTGGTAATAGAACATTTTGAGTGCCTGTTTTAATGGTGGGCATTTATTGAATCTCATGTAATTATCTCACTACCTTTTGATTGTTGTTTTCTTCATTCTTTAGCTCATCCAGGCAATATGGTTGTCTTTTCAATTTTTAGAATAGATCTATTAATGATTATCATTATTATGCACAATTGACTTGGTTATTATGATTTTTTTTCCAACTCCTCTCTTGTTTGTGTACTTCCACAACTATGTATGTGTGTAGTTGTATGCATGCGCAAGGTTACTTATTGAGTAAAGAAAAACATAACAATTGTCATTATGTCATATTATGTGATAGAAATATATAAAACAAAGTTTGGGGAAGTGGTTTTGGAAATTTGGGGAGGAGGGGAGGGAGATGTGGAGGGAAGTTATGGGGGTGAGGAGGGAGGATGGAGATCATGGGGAGTGGAAGGAGTCTAAGTTCGTAGCTTCTAGGGGGAGGCTTTTTGAAGGGGATGAGGGAGTTTTGGGGAAATGTAAGGTTTAAGGTGGGAGAAGGAGCCAAGGTTAGTTTTTAGAGGGATTTGTGGTGTGGGGATGAAAGTTTGATGGTGAGATTTCCTATGTTATTTGGGTTAGCCAAGGACAAAGATGTTAGGATGCGGGATTGTTAGCAAAATGGGGGAACCTCATTTGGAACCCTGTCTTTACGAGAAATTTTAGAGATTGGAAGGTGGAGGAAGTGGGGCGGCTCCTTCTTTATGTTTAGAATTTTCAGCCTGAGCTGGGAGAAGTTGATAGATTGATTTGGAAGCCGCCAGGAAGGCAATTCACGATGAAATCCTTCTACAAGGAGCTTCAAGGCACAAAGGAGGTGAACTTTTTGTGGTCAATGATTTGGAGGTTGGGGTCTCCCATGAGAGTAGCCTTTCTTGTGTGGGAGGCTTTATGGAAGGCTATTCTAACGATGGAAAACTTGCAAAAACGAGGTTTGGTATTGGCAAACAGTGCAGTACATGTAAAAATATGCCGAATCTGAGAAGTTGGGTTCAAATTTAGGACTCATTAAACATTAGATTTTATTAGTTTATGATTTTGGGTTTGTCTCGTCATTAATCTTGATATCAATTTGTAGTTAATGCTATGTTAATATCTGTGAAACATCAAATTTTTTTTTTTGTATCTTTTTGGTAAATCCATTACAAAGTATAGGTAGTATTTTTAAAAGATTTATTATTATTTTTAGCCAAATTATCATATTTTTTTTCGGGGACTGTTTGTACACTGCACTGGAAAAAAAAAGTACCGATCAAAAAAATAAATGTTTAATGATCAGAAGAGTAGTTTTAGGAGTGTGGGAGTAGGAATAGCTCGCCCCTTTATTTTTGATTAGTCAAATTATCATATATTTTTTTTGTTTGACAAATAATCTGGGTTTCAAAACATTGTAAGGATGCTCTGTTGATGTCATCTGATCATGGTAAAGAAAAAAAAAACTGTTTCTAATTATGGAATATGTGTGTGTGAACTGTTTCTATTATGTGTATGTACCGATTAATACTCATCCTGACCTTGTATCATCCAATACTTTTCCATCTGTTTCTCCTTTCTTGACAATTTGTATCTTTTTCTTTTCTTTACTTTACTGATTGCCTTTATCATTGTCCCTAGCTTGACAATTTAGTTCAGTAAATCGAGTCTTCATAAGTTACTATACCAAGTTGTATGATTTCGATTGGGTTTTAGAAAGCTTTTAGAGAGAGACATTTATGATGGGAGTAAAAATTGATCAAAATAGGATTTAATTTTAAAAATCCTTAACCACACCCATCCCACCCACTTTCAAGTGTGAAAACATTAGCCAAAAAACATCTGTACACTTTAAGCTTGCAATAAATTTCCCCCAAGACTCAAAAAAGAAAAATCACAATATCATATTGAGTCTAAATATGAAAACAACAAAGCAATGTATCACAAGAAAACTTTGGAAAAACTTAATAACCTATCAAAATAGACCAATTATGGCACTCTAAAAAGTTTAAGTGTCATGTCATCTTCTTAGAGGTCCCACAAAGTACCTATTACTTGTGCTTGTGCTATATGAAGGTGCACTTGTGCCACTATAATGTGTCACCAAGGATATGTAAATATTTTCAAACAAACAAGGTGCTTCCTAATCTTTTTAACACAACACCCTCAACTCCAACGTAAATGAACTACTGCCTATTGGAAGACCAAGACAAGTGTGATGTGATAGGGTAAAGATATGATCTGGCACTCATCATTTGCTACATATTCAAACATTATTTGATTATATGAGAGAGATTTTTTGGGTAGAGGGGGAGAGAGAGAATACTTGAAGTGAAGAAGAAAATAAATTATTATATTGAAAAATTGATCAATTTTCATAGGTGAACCACTCATTGTTCCACAGTTTTATTTAAGGATCCTGTATCTTGTTGATCAAATTTTAATGGGGAACAACACAATATTCCAAAGTTATATTACAGCATTCCATGCTGAAGCCCGGAAATATAATTTGTTTGGGTCTTCATGGATAAGCAAAATATGATTGTTAGAACCTTTTTCATATTTTTTTTTTCATTTCCTTCCCCATGGTGCTAGTCCAAGCAACCCTTTGATGCTAGTTCAAGAAGCCCTGTGGTGCTAGTCCAAGCAGCCCCTTGCTGCACTCATGCTCGTAACTATATATCCTTTGGTAAGCACATTGTGCCTCTAGGTATTCCTCTCTCCCTTTTTCCTCTCTTTATAAGACTCACATATTTTCCATTTAAATTGATAAAAATCAAGTTCATATGATTATTAGAACATTTTTCATATTCTTTTTTTTTTTTCTTCATTTCCTTCCCCATGGTGCTAGTCCATAAGTTTTAATTATAGTTTTCTGAATGTCATTATCTCTAACAGATATTATCACCCATAAGCGTGGAACTTCTTGCTAACTTGCCAATGCATTATGTTGTTCTATTAACAGATTGGGTTGGATTCTTGCAATGATGCTTTTACTTAATTTTTAATAATATTCCTTTTTCTAGTTACGAAGATGCAAAGAAAAGCTGGTTTGAAAGAAACGCTAAATCAATTGAATTAGTTGTGGAGGATGATGACAGTGAAGAGGAAAGAGTGAACAATCATAAGCAAAAGAAAGCTAGTTCAATACATCTAAAGAAGCTGCAGCAGGTCTGCTCTAATAATCATGGATATTTTCTTGTGTAAACTAAAGCTGCCTATCTCATTTGACACATAGTTGTAATCTGATAGTTTAGCGTCCTGTTTTTTCCCAAAAAATTTTCACGTCATTTTAAAAATTTCATCAAATTTGAAATTGCAAGACCTTAAGAACATTTATAAGTGAGATTAAAAAACATTTGTTATTTATTATAATTATCATTATCAAACTAAAATTGCAACGGTTATAATCCAAACTTTGATATCAACAACATGCAATTTTTTGTATCGTGTATAGGTGCCAGTCAATCTATTAAGCATATAGGTGCTAGTCAGTTAAGCATTCAAGTGTTAGTCAGGTAAACACCTAGGTGCCAGTTTGTTTAGCATTGAGGTGCTAATCCAAGAAGCTTATAGTGCTAGTCCAATAGGCCTCTAGTACTAGTAAAATGCTCAAATATATAACAAAAGTTTTTTTTCATATCTCCATTTCAATGCATTCATCATCTTTAGGCATCGCATTATTTTCTCTCCTTATCACTCTTTAAGTAGTTTGTGATCATTCAAAAGTATTCTTTTATTTATTAATTTTCGTTTCTAAAATTTTTAGAACATTACATTCAGTATAAAGACAGTGCATAGGATAACAAATTCAAGAATGGATGAATATGGTGAATGTAGCACACATTCACATTCAACGGAGCCCTCCAGAACACAGACAGGGTTCAAATTATTCTAGTGAGTTAACATGTTGATTATGTTAAAAATAATTTTTAGTTATTAATAAACAATTGAACATTATGTTCAAACTTATTTTGGGTAACTATATCATTTTTCTTTTCAGTTCCGAACTAATCCAAGGGTTACAACAAAGTGCAATGGGTAATGACATAAGAAGACAAATGACATCAGTGAGTGATAATTTATTTAGTAGAATTAGATGAGGAATTCAATGTATATTTATTATAGTTTTGTTACATTTTTCATGATTTATAGGTTGCACAATTGGGAGGACAGATGTGGAAAGATTTGAGCACAGAGGAAAAGGAGTATTATAATTCCCGCGCAAAACAAGAAAGACAACTACATCGACAAATGATGCCTCCCACAGAGAAAAAGACATGCATACCGGTAAAAAAAATTATAACTAATTTATTTATTACAAATTATTATCTTGTTCTAATTATGATTGTTGTAATTGTATGTTATTCAGCCGGCATTTAGAACAAAATGCTCTCCCAGAATGGTCATGAAGTTGAAAGATGAGATCATTAACCAACCCTACAAGGTGCAACTAATTACTTCCATGGGGTTTGAGTCATTGTTGCATATTTCATGCCGTACGTTGAGGTTGTCATTTTTATCACACGTTATCGATCGCTTTGACCCAGAGAGTCAAATGCTTATAATTGATGGTGGCAACCCCGTACACATTACATCGGAGGATGTAGGTAAGGTTTTAGGTATCCCTTATACTGGCAAACGCATCCCTGAAGTAATTTCAAACAAGAAAATGGAGTTGCTGAAGTCTAGATTTCCTAATAGATCCTTTCGTGAGTTGCACCGGCTCACGGTTGAGGAATTAGAGTCTCGTGAAGTCTTCATGCAGTCATATTTGTTGTATATATTGGGATGCTTTCTCTGTCCCACCATGAACGATGAGGCTAGCTCACTGGTTTTCCCTGCAATATCTATTGCCTCTAAGGCAAGAGAATATGATTGGGCAAGTTATGTTCTGAAATGGTTAGTAGACCAACTAAAGAGTTACAAGAAGAAAATACTTCAGGGTGGGACAACTAGTGGGACGGGCGGTTGTTTGTTCTTTTTGATGGTATGTATAGTACATTAATGTTTTGTATTATAATACATGCTTTAGTTGTAGTAAAATTTATATATATATATATATATCTGATTTTTATATGTTTTCAGATATTCTATCTCCGTCAATTGGAGTTTTACAACGTGGAAACAGATTCTATGATTGGGTGGACAGATAAGGTTGTTGACCAATGTATAGCAAAGGCGATGCAAACTATCCCAAGCTCACATATAAATAGGGGTGGTTCATCATCCTTTAGCGTACCAAGGTCACGTTCTACCCAACGGTTCCAAACCCCAGTGAGTATGGTACAATTTCATAACTATATTATACATTTTATTTAAATACAAATCATAACTAACAAGCTTGATTTTATGGCAGGAGCTTAATTCTCTCTTCCAACAAATTGAAGACCAATTTAAAAGCACTGAGGAGCAATTTAAAAGCACTCAAGACCAATTTAAAAGCACTATTTACCAACAACTTTTTTTGGTTGACCAACGTCTACAACCTTCAGAAGCAGGGCCATCATCTTCAATGCCTAATATGCCTGCAGCCAACTTTGAAGATGCTGGAGGTCGGGACTCTGAAGATGAAAGAGGTCCAGATTTGCAAGATATAGGAGGTCACGATTCTGAAAATGAAAGATGTCAAGATTTTCAGGACGTAGGAGGTCAAGATCTCGAAGATGAAAGAGTTCGAGATTTCTCAATTGATGGAGGCCGAGTCGAGACTAGTGCTCCATCTTCAAACATACAATTTGTTTACACGAGACGACGACGTAAACAAGTAATGGTAGATGTGGAAGGGTCTTCATTGCATGATGTTTCCGCACATGCTAGTTTCAGTCCATATCAAGAAGAGGCTACCGGCACACCGCAAGAACATGAGCCTATTATGGACCTATCCATCGGCCATCCAGACGGTAGTTCTACTCATTTAATTCAGAGGCGACGTCGCCGACCTATCCAACCAGGCCCACAAATACAAGATCCTTACGAGTCTGCACCAGTGGTTGTTATACAACAGCTGACTCAGCAGGAGGATCTTTTGTATCAATGGTGTATGAAGAAAGATGACTTCTTGATTTTGAGGTACGTATAAGATTTTCCCAGCTTGACACAAATAATTAACCTTACAATAATAATTTGACCCATACTTATAAATCATGACTTGTATAGCACGAACGTTATCCACATACCCCCATCACCATCTTTGATGAGAAGTGACATTATCGACTCTATGAAAGCCCGTGGGCATGTGTCTTACAAAGTAAGTATTTGTCACATTTTCATTTTTGATACACTAATTATTGTTTGGAGTTTTAATAGAGCACATATCGATTGTATAGGTGATGGATGTTGCTCGCACTGTAATCATGGAACGGGAATCCAATAAAGCGCGAACACGAAAAGGTTTTTCAAGGCGCTTTGTTCATATATTTGATCCACAGTTTGGGGTACGTATAGTCAAATTTATAGTATATACAACCTTTTTTGTTAATGCTAACATTTTTTAATTTTCACTTTGAGAAATAGGCTGAATTTGCAGAAATGTTTAACTTTGTTGGGATGTTGTATTAAGAAAATTCTTCTAGCTGCCCACTTAATTGTTTAGTCTGGTCAATTTGTATCCAGACACTTTACGCTTCATGCAATCCTTTATGTGATGTCTCAAATCTGTATATTATGTGCCTTACTGTGCCTCTAACAGCCTGTTCTTGGGATCACCCTAATTGTTTTTCCAAACAAGTTCCTCACATTTCTGAACTCTGTAGGTTGCATCTGCTTCTGTTTGTCACTGATTTGCTAATCTGTACAAATACTAATAATCCTATGTCAGGATAAAAGGGCATTCTCTAAAATACTGAGAGGAGAAAAAGAATGTGCAACAATTAGAGAAAAGGAAATTGACAGGTAGAATGAATTTAATTGTCATCAACTTCTGTGTTCAAGTTTAATAGTTTCCAACGTCAAACTTAACATCTATGTTCTCAGAAGCTGGAGGTTAAGATGGATTACATAAGAAGCCAACTTTCTATGCTCCAAATAATATTGTATATAATGTCCTGAGAGATAGGTCTGTTTGTTAGATGGTAAAGCTCAGGTCAATCTGGCCTTGCTGAACTCCTATACAACTCAAATAAAAAAAGACTTTGGTTTGCATACATGCACCCTGATGTTGAACAGCCAAAATGATCCAGCTAAGGGCAAATAATAGGGGACTAATTATATGCTTTAACGGAGCCTTTATATCTCAGTAAGTGCAAGAATAGCCAGGGTAAAGGAATTCATTTGTTTAAATGCAATTCTTTGGGAAACTGTTGAAGTTGTTTGCTTTAGATTGTTACTAAAAATTCCTTCAGATAGTGCCAGCTGAATCTGTGATAGTGATGTTCAATTTTATATCTCATAAATTGTTGTTGAAATCAGAAAATATGGGATGAAGTTGGAGAGCCTGATATTGAAAGGGACAGAAAATATGGGATCAAGGTAGCCAGCCCCAATTTGTTGAGACTAAGGCCTCGTTGAATTGAGTTTCATTTTTTTTTTCAATTCTTTTTCTCTTGCATTTTAGTAAATTTTTAAATATCTTTTGGAATTCTTTACTCACTGCCTTTTTTTGTGCTTGCAGCCATTCTCAAATCATAAAGGTCCCCATCAGTTAGGAAGCATTGGTTAAACTACTTAACTGGTTTTCAAATGCAGTAGCTGCCAAAGCCCAAATCTGGTTGTTGCAGCAAATTACATGGACCCTGTATACCATCGCCTGTGTAACTGTGGAGAACTCGAACCACCAGATGAAGAGCTCATTGACAACGTGCTGCCTCTGTTCGACTTTCTCAAGAAGGTGGTCTTTACATGTGAGGGAGTTTGAACTATGGTGGTGCTTTAGATACATTGTAATTAGTATATGTTGTGTGGAAGTAAAGGAGAGTTTAACTACAGGTAGGTTAGAGATGGGCTCTTGGATTGTATACATGTAACAACCTTTTAACAGGGTTTGATTGTAAAGAATATTGACATTGAAAGAAGAGGCCATTGACGTTGGTATTGTGCTGCTGCATCTTCTTTTAGTGGAAGTTTAATAATAGAGGCAGTCTTCATCCTTTTTGTTGTTAAAATCTTGCTTTTCCATCACAACTCTTCTTTTGTCTCCTAGAAGGTGACTATTGTCTCCTAGTTGTTGATAAACATGATCACAAAGAAATTGCCAAAATTTAAAACCAAGGTGATCCTATAGACAGCACCAATACAGAATGATGCAGCTATACAATATAAAACATGTGATAATGCTAAATCATTAAGGGGAAAAAAACAGAAGTAAAGACGGGAAAAAAAACTTAGTATTAAAAAGGCTTTCCTAAATTCAAGTTTACTAATTATATGCTTGAACAAATTCAAAATATTGTACACGGTGTATGTTGAGACTCGGGTATTCCTCTCTCCCTTTTTCCCCTCATTATAAGATTCGGGTTATTTCCATTTAAATCGAAAAAATAAAGAAAATATGGTTGTTAGAACATTTTTCATATATTTTTTTTCTTCATTTCCTTTCCCATGCTGCTAGTCCAAGCAGCCGCATGGTGCTAGTCAAAGCAGCCTTTGCTGCTAGTCCAAGCAGCCCCTTGCTGCACTCATGCTCATAACTATATATCCTTTGGTAAGCACATTGTGCCTCTAGGTATTCCTGTATCCCTTTTTCCTCTCTTTATAAGACCCACATATTTTCCATTTAAATCGCTAAAAATCAAGTTCTCAACCTAGCGATTGTTAGAACTTTTTTCATACATTTATTTCCTTCGCCACTCTCTCCCTTTTTCCTCTCATTATAAGACTCGGGTTATTTCCATTTGAATCGAAAAAATAAAGAAAATATGGTTGTTAGAACCTTTTTCATATATTTTTTTTCTTCCTTTCCTTTCCCATGCTAATAGTCTAAGCAGCCCCATGCTGCTAGTCCAAGCAGCCCCATGATGCTAGTCAAAGCAGCCTATGCTGCTAGTCCAAGCAGCCCCTCGCTGCTAGTCCAAGCAGCCCCTTGCTGCACTCATGCTCATAACTATATATCCTTTGGTAAGCACATTGTGCCTCTAGGTATTCCTGTATCCCTTTTTCCTCTCTTTATAAGACCCACATATTTTCCATTTAAATCGATAAAAATCAAGTTCTCAACCTAGCGATTGTTAGAATTTTTTTCATATCTTTATTTCCTTCGCCACTCTCTCCCTTTTTCCTCTCATTATAAGACTCGGGTTATTTCCATTTGAATCGAAAAAATAAAGAAAATATGGTTGTTAGAACCTTTTTCATATATTTTTTTTCTTCATTTCCTTTCCCATGCTGCTAGTCCAAGCAGCCGCATGGTGCTAGTCAAAGCAGCCTTTGCTGCTAGTCTAAGCAGCCTATGCTGCTAGTCCAAGCAGCCCCTTGCTGCACTCATGCTCATAACTATATATCCTTTGGTAAGCACATTGTGCCTCTAGGTATTCCTGTATCCCTTTTTCCTCTCTTTATAAGACCCACATATTTTCCATTTAAATCGATAAAAATCAAGTTCTCAACCTAGCGATTGTTAGAACTTTTTTCATATCTTTATTTCCTTCGCCACTCTCTCCCTTTTTCCTCTCATTATAAGACTCGGGTTATTTCCATTTGAATCGAAAAAATAAAGAAAATATGGTTGTTAGAACCTTTTTCATATATTTTTTTTCTTCCTTTCCTTTCCCATGCTGCTAGTCCAAGCAGCCCCATGATGCTAGTCAAAGCAGCCTATGCTGCTAGTCCAAGCAGCCCCTCGCTGCTAGTCCAAGCAGCCCCTTGCTGCACTTATGCTCATAACTATATATCCTTTGGTAAGCACATTGTGCCTCTAGGTATTCCTGTATCCCTTTTTCCTCTCTTTATAAGACCCACATATTTTCCATTTAAATCGATAAAAATCAAGTTCTCAACCTAGCGATTGTTAGAACTTTTTTCATATCTTTATTTCCTTCGCCACTCTCTCCCTTTTTCCTCTCATTATAAGACTCGGGTTATTTCCATTTGAATCGAAAAAATAAAGAAAATATGGTTGTTAGAACCTTTTTCATATATTTTTTTTCTTCCTTTCCTTTCCCATGCTACTAGTCTAAGCAGCCCCATGCTGCTAGTCCAAGCAGCCCCATGATGCTAGTCAAAGCAGCCTATGCTGCTAGTCCAACCAGCCCCTCGCTGCTAGTCCAAGCAGCCCCTTGCTGCACTCATGCTCATAACTATATATCCTTTGGTAAGCAAATTGTGCCTCTAGGTATTCCTGTATCCCTTTTTCCTCTCTTTATAAGACCCACATATTTTCTATTTAAATCGATAAAAATCAAGTTCTCAACCTAGCGATTGTTAGAACTTTTTTCATATCTTTATTTCCTTCGCCACTCTCTCCCTTTTTCCTCTCATTATAAGACTCGGGTTATTTCCTTTTGAATCGAAAAAATAAAGAAAATATGATTGTTAGAACCTTCTTCATATATTTTTTTTCTTCATTTCCTTTCCCATGCTGCTAGTCCAAGTAGCCCCATGGTGCTAGTCTAAGTAGCCCCATGATGCTAGTCAGAGCAGCCTTTGCTGTTAGTCCAAGCAGCCCCTTGCTGCACTCATGCTCATAACTATATATGTCAGGCACACAATAAATTCATTAACTCCTGGAAAGATTGTTTTTCATTGGGTGTGTGAGAAAAGCTCAAATGCAGATAAAAAAGCAACAGCATAAAGCACAATACCATTCAAGAAATTTCATAATGTACAAGGCAACAAATTCTTTTACATATACTTCATACACATTAACATCTTACAAACCCATCTGTTTAATGAGCAATTGGAAAAGGATAAAAAAAACCATCCGTATCATATTTGCCTTTGCCTAGCAACAAATCCCAACTAATAACTATAATTTAACAAATTACTGTACATACAACATTAGTGCTATGTTGTTCTCTGGTCTAAACAAGGTCTGTAAAAAGCTAATCCATACATTTACAACAGTTTGGCACTACAAGGACAAAAATACGAATATGCTCCAACCATCGATGTGACACTTGATTCATCAATCTGACTTTTCCTATCCCCCACATTCGTGCCTTACAAGCCATACACCATTACTTCTTATTCAGCAATCATAACTTTCCGAAGATGAAGACAAAGCTGAAATAGCATGGGCAGAAGAAACAAAATTAGTTTCCATGTACTTGTATCAATCCTTCTTTAAGTAGATGTTAAGTAGATAAAATTGAAAACAACTCATTATCTTA
The DNA here is from genome assembly GCA_008638375.1 of Nyssa sinensis. NCBI lineage: Eukaryota > Viridiplantae > Streptophyta > Magnoliopsida > Cornales > Nyssaceae > Nyssa > Nyssa sinensis. The sequence continues at coordinate 42,824,092 of CM018033.1, forward strand.
AGAAAAGAACTCATTTTACAATGGACGCATCAATATTATCTTCAACTTTGTCAATAGAGACATCAACAATTGCCCACTTATCAACACTCAATTGCTTGCAGCATCGGACAAAAATATACCAAAACCAGGCATTTTGCTGGTCAAATGAAGGGAAAAAATTCAACTGATAAACAACAAAGCAACCTAACAACTTTGGAAACTACCCAACAAGCTGACCAACAGCATCAGATGCAGTGGAAATGAAGACATATTCTCCTTTCTTGAGAGAACAAATCTCGTGAAAACCAACATAAGTAGTCAAACCAGGCATGCCTATAACAAAAAACACAAGAATTAGATATGACATTGATTATTCAACAGTACAAAACAGAATGAGAAGTGATATATATTTGATTTTTGCAAATTTTCTGATATGGAAAATATACAAATTAGTAACAAATCATGGGTAGAGAAAGATCGTTTATTACTTTGGTGGTTGGTTCAACACATGCAGATCATATTTCTCTCTAGTTAGATAATTTCAGTAGTATAAATATTTACTTATACAGGCGAGAAACGTACCGAGAATTCCAGTATAATATGAAACGGGTACATCAGTGTGTTCAATTTTAAAGAGTGATTCAAGTGTTATAATGAGAGTGTACTCTTCAAATCCGGTCATACCCCAAATCAAGTCACCCTTCTTAAATTTTGGGTGTCTTGAATCCAATACTTCAACTACTTCAAACCCATTCATTACCTGCATATATTCACCAAAAATGTTGACAAACACAAGCTCATGAGTTCTGACTGTCAGTCTGCCATGCATCAATTACCTAGAATGTGGAACCACATAAAACAGAGCTGGTTTTTTATTTTGAGCCCATTCACAGCACTAAATGAGTAAGTACCTTTCTTCCATCCCTGACTGATAGAAGATTGCAAATAATCACAACTCGACCACAATATCACTTTATGTACATGCATGTGTGGAACTAAGAGAGAGCAAACACTGCATGCCCAATGCATCACTTCAGTTGCTTTAGATTCCAAGATGATGTCCCTGAAATTGGAAAACAGATTGAATTGAATTGAAGTATATATTTTCCAAAACAAAAATAGGTATGTGTGACTCTTTCCTCGTGAAGTTCATACCCATTCAGCCAAGTAGATTCTCCAATTACACTTATTATTAATAAAAATAAAATGTTTGAATGGAAAGGTTTCCACTGAAACCAACAAGAAAACAAAAGTTCCACACTAATTTCTAAGCATGAAAGCAAAATCACAATGCCCAGTCACAGTTTGGAACTTTAAACAAGAAAATTAGATCCAGTAAGAACCAGACCTAGAAGTAAAGTCTATTGAAGAGGATGAAAATCCATGCTCATAAAAGTTGACCCCTGATTCAGAGTCTTTGCAACTGTCTTGGGTAAGTCATCAGGGGTATTAAAGGCTTGACTAAGAGCATGACCCGGAAATGATACAGGCAGTATATTAACGGGCATGTTTAGCTGCATTTACAGAACAGCCATCAAGAGAACAAGTAGCAAAACAAGGAAATAAGATATTTATAATAGCGTGAATTTGCAAATATGAATCCAGTGAGAGCCAAATTGAACTACCTCATCCGATAACCCCATTGCCCTTCTTTTAGTTACATGATCTGAATCCCCAGATGGGTAATCTACAGAAAGGTTGGTTGGTGGAGTCCTACTATATCCATGGAGATTCAGATTACCCTGAAACAAAAATAAATACACTCCATTAGATATGTGCATATTAGTGTAAGTGTTTGAGAAAAATATAGTACATACTTGCATTAAGTTGACATTTGTTGCAACATCGACTCCAAGCATTATCTGGGGAGTGTAATTAGGCATGTTAGCATCACGATGTCCTTGGAAGCTTGGATTAACCTGAAATAACATGAAAATTTAGATTGTTGCACTACATTTTAATAATTAAATAAAATATTTAATTATATACCTGGATACAGTTTTGTTGAAAAATGGGAAAACTCGTGTTTTCCAAGTAAAATGGTGTAGTACCATAAATTTGACTTGCATGAGCATGACTATCTCCACTTGAGTGGTTTGCATGACTTCTTTGATTGAGTGACCAAAAGGATGCTGAGTTTTTCTAAAATAAATAAAAAATAGTTATATAGAAAGCTCCTAAAGGATGTTTTAGAAGTTATGATTTATAAGTGGACAATAATAAATAACCAAAACCACTTCTCTGCTACTCACAACAATGCTATCTTGCGTTCCAATTATATTAGCAACGTTATAAGCAGTAGGACCTTCAATATGACCAATGCCCATACTTTTGAATTTCTCGAAATCCTATAAAACAAAATTGGGTATAATTAAAAATGATTGCAGCCATTAAAAAATAAAGTGAATAGCCAAAATGATTATTTTTTACATACCTTCAATCCACCTTCATTCACATTGTTTGTTATAGAAACCATCTCCTTTTTCTTTTCTTTTCTCTTTTTAACAATTTGTTCAACCTTAGATTGTTTCCTTTTAAAGGGTGGGCGCCCTTTACTTCGAACTGCTAATGGAGTGAGTATATTCTTACTCTCATTTGATATACCATGATGTTCGCCAACAGAATTATTTTCAGTGCTTACTTTTGAAGTAGTTTGATTACTTCCGCAAATTCCTTCTGCATGTTTCAAATTATTCTTCATCTCAGCTATCCAAGTCATCACCAAATTGAATTTATCTTCAGATTCCGATGCCATGTCAGCTACCTCATGAAAGGAATTACACAAACTATCAAATCTTTTGGCTTCTGCTTTGGCACTATAGTCACTATAACTTATTCGGACCCTGGTGTGGCATCTCTTTACATCTTTCCTCCATCGCCGCATGATATATCTCTCGGGAATGCGATAAACTTTATTATGAAGGAGAGTTACAATTGCATGCCTACATAAAATTCCCCTGGACTCAAATAGGCGACAATTGCATTTAACTTCACAATCTTTTCCATTTAACAAGACCATGAAATTTACACGTTGTAGGCTGTCTCCTATTTTTACGTCCTCCCATACTTTATACTCTGAACTTGAACCATCCTCTTTGATTGGAAACAAGCTACAATAGATCTTCCCTGTCAACTCCATTTGAAACTCTTTAAATTTTGCAGTAGTGTAAGCATCTGCAAATTGCTTCTCCATTTCATAATGAGTTATACAAGGGAGCCATGAGTTGAAGCAATTAAAATCTTCCTGAGTCTCTTTTTGCACCTTATCTTTTAATGCATTCTCATATTGTTCCACAAATTGCTTCAAAGTTGTTTTCACATTGACATACCCATCAAAAAAAGCATGCATGCTCTCACTTCTTTGTGTGGTGGACATTCCAGCCCAAAAATTATCTTTCACAAAAGCCGGCACCCAACGATGCCTCTCTATGTACATTCCAAGTAGCCATTCGTTACCATGAAGCTTGTAGTTCTCAATCATCAAATTCCAACTACATTCAAATTCATTTGGACTCAGTGTATCATAAACAGCTTTTTGTAAGATAAACTTGATGGATTCATAGTCCTTGTAACCTTTCAATTTTTCTGGTATTTTTTTCATTATATGCCATAAACACCACCGATGACGTGTATTGGGCAAAACTTTCTCAATTGCCTTTTTCATGGCTTTGTCTTGATCAGTAATTATACCACTTGGAGCACGACCGGACATGCATGTAAGCCAAGTTTGAAACAACCAAGTAAATGTATCCGTGTCCTCATTTGAAATTAACCCACATCCAAGTAATATTGAATGGCCATGATGATTGACACCGACAAAAGGAGCAAAAGGCATGTCATATTTATTTGTCAAATATGTTGTATCAAATGTAACAACATCACCAAACTCTTCATATGCTGCCCTACTTCTCGCATCAGCCCAAAACAAATTTTTTAATCGAGCTTCTTCATCTAAATCCATGGCATAAAAGAAATTTGCATTGTCCGCTTGCATCTTCAAAAAATAATCTTGTACTGCAGCAGCATCTCCTTGCCCAAGCTGCAATCGCCTTACTTTCTCAATATAATTCCTACAATCTTTCTCCAAAAATGTCATATTCTCATGCCCCCCTGCTTCAACAACACAAGCATTGTAACTCTTGTTCATTCTAATTCCTGCTTTGTCATTCATTTCAAGCTTTCTTTTAACATATGGTCGCATCACTCTATTACACCGATAAAATCGGGCCTTACCAGGACTTAATCCGTGGTTATGATCAAGAGAAAGAGAGTTTACTTGCCAACTTCCACCATCAATTGCAATTGCCCTAATCTTTGCTTGACAATTTGTTTTTGTTATTGGATGTGGTCTGAAGATATTCTTTGAAGTGTGTTGTGAATGACCTGATCGAGAACATGCAAGTGTAATATATTTCAACTCTCCATCATCCCCTTTGGTTGACGATCTTTTGCAAATTGCGAACCCTAATTGCTTCGCGTATCTTATGTAATAATCATATAATTCATCGTAACTACTAAATGTCATTCCAATCTTGGGAGCCTCTACTTTCTCTTCCAAATTAACTATCTCCATTTCATTCTCCTTTTGTTCCTCAACTACTTCCATACTTGATGAGCTACTTAAAGCATCCTCTTCCATTCCTATAAATTGAAAACATGTAAAAAAGAAACATTAGACAACTAATTATAGTTATGAGCATGAGTGCAGCAAGGGGCTGCTTGGACTAGCACCAAAGGCTGCTTGGACTAGCACCAAAGGCTGCTTCGACTAGCAGCATGGGGCTACTTAGACTAGCACCATGGGGCTGCTTGGACTAGCAGCATGGGAAAGGAAATGAAGAAAAAAAAAATATGAAAAGGATTCTAGGCAATGCAAAAGCAAGTTAATAAGGTCACAACTTACAAGGGCATTTGAAATAAACCTGTAACTTTTAAGGAAAATTAAAGCTAAAACTAAAGAAAAAATCAACGTTGACTTCAAAAAATAAATCAACCCAAATTGGCAATAACCCCATGTTACAATTTTGTCACAAAATTATGTTCGTAGTTTCATGGATTGGTTGTTCATTAATTTTGATGTAGCGGACCTGCTTTATACAAGAAACTACAATTCGTATTCACATGAATTGTGATTGATTCATTGTGGAAAAGTAAAGCATGGTAACATAGACCCAACACATTACAATTAGTAAGGTCCAAACAGCCCCTTGGTGCACTCATACTCATAACTATATATCCTTTGGTAAGCACATTATAATGCATACAACATCAATAAAAGAAAGAGAAGAGGAAAAGTGCAAAGGGTATCATGGTTAGAACCTCAATTCCAGTTAGGTTGGCACGAAGATGCTCAAATAATTACTCAAATATCAGCAGCCGCAACCCCAAGAAGAACAGTCGGCAAGTTACCAACTGAAACTATAACAAAGAAGAAATTAGATGAACACAATATCCCAATAAAAAAACAACAACGTTATCAAAAAATGAGCCCAATAATCCTGTAAAATAAGAGAAGTTTTTTCTCTCAAGCTTTTCATAGGCCAAGAAAAACTACTCAGAGTCTTGTAGTTGATCAATGTGTAAACAAGATTCTAAACTCACAGAAGGCTGATTGTAAAATGAAGATATTACATAGTTATATTTATACATTTTTCTCAAAGAATACAGGTTGCTCAAAGAATTAAGCACTAGAGATTTAAGTTTTACCTTGAAATAGGCTTAAATCAAAGTAAAACTTAATTTTTGTTCTCTGAAATATTCATCACTCTTTGGAATTTAGAAGTTCTGAACAACCATCTTTGCATGATCTGAAAGGTTTTTTCGACTTCTTAATGTCTGACAATGCACAAAAATAATGAAATTCAATCAATTTCCTATAATTGAAGTGGTGTATTGCACATGGTTTCCAAAAACAAACGTTTCCACAAATTAACTCATTTGAAACAAACACCCAAATTCATTCTAATAGACCTTACTAAAAAGGGCTCTGGTCAATCATCATAAAAGAAATAAAAATTAAACCAGACCAAGCCACCTGCAAGGAGACAAACATTCAATTCCAAGCCACACCTATAGTCCGACCACTACAGAGCATTTCGATTCCACCGAAATTCTCTCTCTAAAACAGGTCATTCGAATTCTATATAAAAATTTCAATGCCGGATGACATGCCATGGATAGAAAAGGAAAGAAAGGAAGGAAGATGTGTGAAATAGAGTAGTTACAAAGAGAAAGAAAAGAATGGGTTGAGAGAGAGAAAAGGCGCACATAACATCAGTTGTTAGCTGCGACCCATTTCCTGAATGAATAGTATTTATTTTGCTCTGTTTCTGGAGCATGATTTTATTAGAACAGCTATGAAAAACCAATTTTTAAGGTTGTTTTTCATGGCAAATGTGCTAATGTTATGTTTCATCTGCAAAAGGTAAAGAAAGTATCTCAAAAGTTGGAGATCCTGAAATGAGAAGAGATGGACTGAGAGTGGCCTTCGAAGCTTGGAACTTCTGCAATGAAGTTGGCAAGAAAACCCCTAGAATGGGGAGTCCAAGAGCTGCCGATTGTTTTGATCTCTCAAGTAAGCTCAACCACACAACCAAATAAACATTGAGTCAATAACAAGAGTGGGTCTCTCTCTTATTAATTTTTTTTTATCTTTTTTCCCATTTTCTTTTGCTTTCCCTTTGTTATTCTAAATATATATAATTTCAATGATTATTTATAAATGATCACAATGCTTCCCAGTTCTTGGAAACATAAAAGAATATTAGTTTTTTATTTGTTTGAACAATGTTCTATAAGCTTGACCTTTACTTCCTAATTATGCCTAAAAAATTATTAAAAAAAAAAAAAGAAGAAGAAGTTACATTCCGACTTTTTTATGAAACCCTTTTTTGTTTTATTGTTCCTCTTCTCTCTTGTTCTTTCTACTATTTTTGTTCTCTTCTAATTAAATCAGCAAGACAATAACAAAATAGAGATATATGTGCAAAGCAGGCATTCGAAAATGGAAAAAAGGAGCGCCATTTTTGGTCAGGCAACATGGGAAAAGAACAAAGAAACACTGTTTTACGGTTACCCCTTGCAGTAAAGGTGGATCATTCAATAAATGTCCAACACAGCAGCTAAAAATTTCTTCCAGTCTTAAAACTCCTAGGATAGTGTAGATTATATTCCATTCAAGGAAAATGAATCATTTTGGAAAAGATACATGTGCACCCATCAAGACCAGGAAACTTGTAGAAAGCTAATAGTTGCAAAACTAATCAAAATCATTCAGCATGCTAGAAAAAAGTAACCTTCGCTAATAATCAATCACCTATAAAATATAATTCAACCCCACCATTCACCCAAAAATTTGATCTATAAATTTTTAGTGAAAAGAATCAATAATACAATACCTATTCATTCCAACATTTGCCATCCAATACCATCACCATTCGAATACACTTATCAATCAAAATCTACTAAGAAAAACAAACATAACTCAAATTCATACACAGATATACATAAAATAAAGTCTGTGTACATATATATAGTGTAATTACATGGAGAGAGAGATGAGCTTACCACCAGCAGATCCGAGCACTTGAATCTTCTCCCCCTCCGCTGAACAAGAAAGTGATGAGAGACCGTGCTAATGTAGAGAGAGAAAGAAATAGAGATTCAAACGAGGAAATGACAGAGGAGAGAAGAAGAAGAGAGAGAAAGAAACAGAAAAAGAGAGAGATATTTGGGTTTATGTTATGGGCGGGAAGAGAAAAGAGGATGGAGAAAATGCGGGAAAGAGAAAGTCTGCTGATGTACAGAAAAATTTTCTTTTAAGCCTGCTGATGTGGCTTGGGCCACATCAGCAGGTAAAATGTTTTGGTAGAAAAAAATGGTAACGGTAGCATTATTGTTAGTCAAATACCGTCAGTACATACCAACAATGGCACTTCTTTTTCAGTCCTGTCCTGCGGCTCAGTCGGAGCAATGCTGTTATCCAATCAATCCTCCGATTTCACCAGCCGCTCTAAATGTGCGTGCATCACACCCTCCATCATATTACAATCTAGAGCGCATGAAATGAAAGTGGAAGCTCAAGCCAAGAACAACATATGGGCACGCACACGCGGGTGCATCATCCTAATTCCTAATGTCATTTTTAACCTAGGAAAACACAATCTGACCAAACAAACCCGTTTGAGAGAATACTTCGTCTCGTGATTCTAAAAACTTTTAGCCACGAGCATAAAAGTCTCTGTTTCGTCTTCGCCCCTCCCAAAGGAAAGCATTTTATCTCCTGTCATTTCTTTCAGGCCAACGCCAAATTTTCCCTAAAACCCTAAACCCCTCTCTCTCTCTCTCTCTCTCTCTCTATATATATATATATACACAAACACACACACACACATTGTTTGATTTATATATATAGTAGATAAATACTGTTAATGGCGGTGACAATGCATGCGAAGTCGGACTCGGAGGTGACGAGCATTGACGCCTCGTCGCCTCCACGATCGCCACGCCGCCCCCTGTACTACGTACAGAGTCCGTCGCAGCACGATGTGGAGAAGATGTCGTACGGGTCGAGCCCGTTCGGATCGCCCCACCACTACCACTGCTCGCCGATTCACCACTCTCGCGAGTCGTCCACCTCCCGATTCTCTGCCTCCCTCAAAAACCCTAGACACCCAGCGCCGTGGAAGAGGATACAGCCGAGGCATGAAGCCGACGACGACGATGATGACGACGACGGTGACGACCAGGGGTCCGGTAATCACGTGAGGTTCTATGTTGTTTGCTTCGTCTTCTCGTTTGTGGTGCTGTTTACGATCTTCTCTTTGATTTTGTGGGCTGCGAGCACCCCTTACAAACCTGAAATCTTTGTCAAGGTGACTTCTGCTCTGAAGAATCATTTTTTTTGTTTTTTGTTTTCATTTTTCATAACTCAGTAAACATCAGAGTTAACTCAGAAACGCGTCCACATGTCTCGTCTGGTTTTGAAATGCTAAACTGGCAACTACTGTCCCTTAGGGCTCAGCCCTGACTCGGAAGTCTTTCCAGACGATTCACTTGCTCTGTCACTTCAACGCGTTCACATGTCTCGTCTGGTTTTGCAATGCTAAACTGCCAACTGTCCCTTAGGCCTTAGCCCTGACTCGGAAGTCTTTCCAGACGAGTCACTTGCTCCGTCACTTCAATGATTTGGGCAAAAAGTGATGGTTTAATGGTAGTGGGATTGAAAGATTATACTCACCCAGCAGTGAATCAAGGCCGCTCTGGCCTGAGTCAGAAGAGTTCTGAGTTAACTCAGTGAACAAGTCGTATGACTTGTCAGGGTCAGCTGCCAGCTATATAATTCCATACGAGTAGGGTTTTTGTTTTAGTTTTAGTTTTTTTTTTTTTTTTTGTTTTTGTTTTGAAATTTATTTTGTGGATTGATAAATAGAAGCCGTGGTCGTGTGCTTCGCAGAACATGGTGTTCCATAGCTTTAACCTTCAAGCGGGTATGGATGGGACGGGAGTACCAACGGATATGTTGACTTTGAATTCGACGATCAAGATCTTTTACAGGAATCCCGCCACGTTCTTCGGCGTACATGTCACATCAACTCCCCTGGAACTTCATTATTACCAGCTCAAAGTTGCTTCGGGATATGTAAGTAAATTTACCCTCAATCTCGCTATTTATGTTGCCTTTTGTCTTCATAAACCACCATAACGTTAATTTCGGGAATAAATACAAATCCATATATAAGTGATTGAGACACTGACCCCCCATTTATAGAATACAAAATATGATTATAGCCCATTTACTGAGATGTTTTTCAGTGTGATTAGAATAGCTAAACAAGTGATATGATTAAGTGGTCCATGGTATGGTATGGTCTGGTCTGATTATGAGATGTGGGGGGTTAAGAGTGAGCGTGGTCCTCTTAGTTGCCTAGGGAGTTGAGATTGAATTTGGAAGAGTTGTTGTGACATGGACGGGGCATTAAACCTGGCCTCCTCGCTTCTTGTGTTTTTGAAGGCTGCAAAAACCTGCTCTACTCAATGCATGTCTTATTATGCCATGACTAGTGGGGCCTAATTAATTCCGTGCTATGTGCTGTTTGCATAAAAATGGATGATGTTTGGTATAGTTTGTCCAATTTCTCAACAGCTTGTTTGGATATCTAGAAACGGAGGGGATTGTTTGCACAAGTATGGATGATGTTTGCACAAGAGATTGTTTGGATACCTCGAAAGAATGGAGGACAGCTAATCTTTGTTTGAAAAGAATATAGGATGTTTGGTAACTTTTTTCATTTTTTGGTTTCAAAAAAATAGAGGATGAAAATGGGAAAAAATTATTTTATTATCTGAATGGAAATAGTAGTGAGTTCATAACTTTTGCTTAGGGGATGAAAGCATATGCATTGGAATTTTATGAGAAACTTAATGAAATTACACAAAGGAGGGATTCTTAATTTTTTGAAGAATTTTAGTTAAAAAGGAGAGAAATGATGTTTTTTTTTTAGATTTTTGAGGGACCATGATTCCTCCAGCTCCCTCTCCATCCGGCATTGAACAGAAAGGAGGTTAAACTAAAATAATTTCTTGTGAAAAAAGTTGCAAAATCGTCAATAATTAACTTCCCTTTCCTTTCTAGGTGCAAAATTGTCAATAATTAACTTCCCTTTCATATCTACGTATTTTCTCCTAAAAACGAAAGTGGGGTTCAAGTGGTTGAGCTGCATCAGCTCTCTCTCTAAATCTATCTTTTTTATTTTTAACTTTTCCCCTCAAACTCTCAATCTAAACAAGAAACAAGGAGTACTTTCCTATCCTTCTCTTTTTTCCCCAAGATCCCACAACTTAAATGACCTGTAAATTCATGCAATTAAGTTGTGATCAAATGGCTATAACTCAAAACTTTTGCTGTTCTTTTTGTAGACTTGACATGTCAAATAAGGCATCGGGTATGGGGGTTCAAAATTGGAATCGCAGTCGTCACTATTCATGCTCATTTGGCATGGATATTAAAAGAATTGTTTGAACTATGCCTAAGGACTTCCTAAGACATGTCATTTGGAAGAGATCGACGCATTGTGCAGCATAAGGAGTTGAAGGAAACAAAATTTAATTAATGTAAAGAAAAGGGAAGTTAAGAAAACTAATCTTGTTTTCATTTCTGAAAATTAACTTTCACAGAAAATGGAACCGTGAATGATTGCCACCAGAGATGGAGCAAGGAATTTACACTTTTTCTGTGGGTGGGACCGGTGGGTGGGTGGGGTTTGGGGGTATTTGTTACTAATGTTTGATCATAAACCTCAAGAAACTTCTAAGTTATACAAAAAATTGACTACTTTTGTTCAAAAAAGTTCACATGAATCATTCCCTTTTCTTCCAAGTCCCTTCACATGAATTCTTTATCGCTTAAATCTAGGGTACTGTATACATAACCCCAAACCAGCTCAGCAGTTTGCTTTAATTTAGTCATACCAATCTATGTTTTTTATCCATAAAATAGGGTGCTTAAACTTTCTTCAGACGTCAAATTTGTTTCTCAACACGCAGATGGTGTGGAGATATTGGCAATGTCACATGCTGAAAAACTGTAGTATCTGTGATTTACCCAACTGTTCAAGAAGAAAAGGAAAAATGCTCTTCGTATCTTTTATAAAATACACTGGTAATATATAAACGGGATGTCCAAACTCTTTCCCTGTTGCCACTTGCCACTGGAGGCTTGTGATACTTGTTGAGTTTTCTTTGTGTTCTTCAACATTATGCAATTGTTAATGTAGTAGATAATTAATCTAGTTCTGTATTTGTTTGCTCTATTCTTTCTGTGTCCATAAGAAGGCCATTGTCCAGTAGTGATCCTTGTCCTCTTGTTTTTTTTTTTTTGATGGATTTTTCGTGGCAGTGCATCCATGCTATGGTCAGTGTTCCCATTTGTGCTTATTGGTCTCCTTCAAAGGGATAGCCTCACCTGTGCTTGGGATATTGAAGCACTTCTTTGTTTCTCTTTGCAAATGGGATGATTCTTGTTCTTTTCTAGCTTTTGAACTTATGAAATATTCTAATTTTCTGTTCCCATTTTTTTTTATGAACAAATGAAACAGATGAAGAAGTTTTATCAGTCTAGGAAGCGTGAACGAATCATTGTAGCAGCAGTTCTTGGGAATCAGATACCATTATATGGTGGGGTCCCAGTCCTTAGCGGTGCTAGAGACCACCTTGAGAGCGTGTCAGTGCCACTGAACCTGACGTTTGTGATGAGGTCAAGGGCCTATGTCTTGGGAAGGCTGGTGAAACCCAAGTTTTACAGGAGAATCCTCTGTGAAGTCACTTTAAAAGGCAACCGACTAGGCAAGCCTCTCAATTTGACACATTCTTGTATTTATAAGTGATAATCTTTCTTTCTGGATACAATAATATCTAGTTTAGGCATCTCTGATGGACAGTTAAGCTGTTAGCTTTAGTGCTTTAGTGCTTTTTGATTTAATTGTAGTCACCTCATAGCAAGGTACGTCAGTAAGGATTCATGTTAGATTTTAAGTTTCCATTGTCATGTATAGTCATTTGTTGTGCTTAAAATTTTTTTTCTGCAAGGAACGAGAAAGACTTTGTATTTAGACCATCTCTCTGGGGGTACTTATGTGTGATAGATATGGAGTTCTCCATCTGAAATACATCACAGGACTTTAATGACGGTTCTGTCTGCATCGAAATGGGGTTTTGGGACTGTTTTGTGGCATTCTATCCAATAAAAATGTGAGCCACAATGGCTTCATTTCATAGAGGATAAAGTAGATATGCAATTACTTTTGATTACTTCGAGCTGCATAACAGTGGAATTACAATACAAAGCTAAGTCATTCCATTCTGATACAGTCTAGATCTCATGCTAACAGAAGGTTGTCATAATTTGATCACTAGTGTTGATGTGAAGAGAAAAAATTCATTGATATAGACAAAGCAAATGTATGCCCTTAAAATTGTTCAAACTGTAAACGATATGCATGTTCTCTTATTCTTCTTCTTGGATTAATGTTGCACAATGGACTCAATACGAGAAGGCCAGCCTTCCTAGAATGATGGCAAATATAAAACCTTGTTGCTAGAGACCCATGGAGAAACTAAAAAAAAGGAATCGATTTGCTCCTTAATGTCGTGTTTGGGAGCATAGAATTGAAACTCGGTATTGAAATTAATTAGAACTGGAAGCAAACTATAGTGCCCTAACTGTAAGTAAGCCTTACAGCATAGTGAATGCATCATTGAAATACTTGAAGGGAAATTAGTCATAAATAAATGGGGTGCTGATTCAAAAAGCGGGAGCATACATCATATCCTCCCATTTGAAGGCAATGCTAAATGTATTGGCACTTTAAGTGGGGGAATACTGAGTATTCTAGGCAAACAAGAAGTTAAACTTCATTACCAAAGCAAAACAATGCCACACACAAAAGGAACAAGCTCATACAATCACCTGAGAACAAGTAGAGACGAAAATGAACACAAAACATAACAAGCACACTGTAGTCATTATTTGAATGAAATTGCTAATGATTCCCAAATTAATTCTCCTTTTCCTTCTCCTCTTCACCATTCCTATGGCATCCAGGCAGTTTCGCTTTGATTTTCTCCAATATTCCTTTCTTCTCTATACCAGGAGAATTTCCATCTTCAGCACACTTGGCAGAGCTACAGGAGTGCCCTCTTCAGGCTTTTTGTGCTGACCAGGAAGTTTTTCTATGATCTTGTCTAGGAAGCCTTTCTTCTCCGCTGGCTGTGTTGCTTCTGCATTTCCATTTTCCTCGCATTTCTCAACTGGAATGGACACACTTTTGTTCTCAGTTGCTTCCTCTTCCTTTTCGCATGACATCTTTTCTTTTAGACCCTTCTTGTTCTTTCTTGTTTTTATTCTCTCTTCCTTCTCATCACTAGACTGGAAATTTTCAAGCAAGAAAGGGATCATGTGAAGGCAATAAAGAGCGAATGTGATAATTTTTTTATTATAACAGTTCAGCTAATTTAGTGTTTTGTGATAGAAACACCTATAATTGATGGAAAATTTAACGAGATGGAGTCGCTATGAGACCAATGGAGCTCTTCCAGCAGTGTGGGCTTCTCTTCTTCTTTCTTCTCTGCCATGATTTCATCCTCTTGGGGCTTCTCTTCCTTCTTTCCCAAGGAATCAAACATTCCGCAGTCTGTAGTTTCTACTGGACGCTTTGTGGTGGTCTCGCTTCCATTGCCTTGCCCTCCAGGTCCATGGTGCTGTTGTGCCATTGCTTTGATGTTAACAATCAATGGTAGCACAATGCTGAGCAAGAGTTGAAGTGTGTGAACCTCTACTTGGGCTTTAGGGATTTTAACTGTTGGAAAGAGTTGGCTTGTATAGGAAAAGCTCGCAGGAACTGAAAGAACAAAGTTGATGAGGCAATCTGACGAGTGACTAAATGAAACTAGGATCAAGACATACACTTTATGTACGCCTCGACTCGTTTACTGAGAAATTAAGCTACTAATTTGGGTATTAGAAATTTTACGTAACAAAATAAAAATGTTATAGGAGATTAAATCAGAATATAAAAAAAAAGAATAATAATAATAAAATAATAAATAAATAAAATAAAATAAGTAAAACAAGAAGGGGGGGGGGAATAATTCTAAATAAGGCATACGGAGAAAAATGTTTGTAAAAATTCAAAGTTTAATTTCTGACTTTTTAATAAACTTGCATAAAGTTTAGAACTAATGGTACAATTAGATTCTATAGAGAAAATGGAACACATAGGAAGAAATCGCACGTAAAATGGTGAAAAAATGAAGAAGATATGAGGGTTTATTGAAAAGTTTGAGTTTTAAAAAATAGAAATTTAAAGATGTTTTAAGGGTTTAAAATGCTATCTAAAGACTCTAAACTATGTTTTATAATGTTTAAAAATGAACTTTGGCTTTAAAAGCAAGAAAAAAATGAAGAAAAAAAATATAAAAAAAGATAACAGTCCGGTCACCGTTGCCGAGAAGGTGATCGGAGCTGCCAGTTCGGTTGCCGGGAAAACGTGAAAGGGAAGGTCGCTGGAAAAAGGTGAAAGGGAAGGTCACTGTTCAGGTCTGGGTCGAATCCTCAGGTCGGGCCAGCCCAGGCGCACCAAGGGCTATACAAAGCTGCGTCGTTTTGGCCCTGTTTGAGTTTCAAAGGAAATCCGTTTTCTTTTAGAAAAAAGGGGGAATGCACTACTGCTAGAAGTTGAATGCCAGACCTTATGGCGTGTAGGCACTTATCCCCCACATGCCACCACCGTGCCACTCGGGGCACTTGTGAATATTATGTGAAAAATATATATAATATATATTTAGTTAGTTTAATTAATTAAATTAGTTAATTATTAAAATAGCTCTCGATGTCCAAACATAGCAAATAAATGGTGTAAGTTTATTATCTTGGACCTTCTGGACTCAACAGTGAAGTTCGTTTTACGAGACGAGACTCCAAAAAATAAAGACACGTGAAAAGTGTAAAATGACCATTTTGCCGTTTTAGTACTGAAGTCCAAATTGAAATTCGTAAAAGCCTAAACCGACTTTTTTCGACATTTCAGACTCAATGGTAGAGTCCATTTTACCAAATATGATACTTAAAAATATTGATGTATGAAATTGAAAAATTCTAGAAATTAATACGCCCTTAAGACTTAAAGAGACTACCAAGAGAAGGTAACTATAGAATAGAAAGAGATTTAAATGATAATTAAATCGAGTGATATTATAGAACGTAACCAGACTTTGAAATGTGATTATAGGAATCTTCAACTAAAGGAAGGATTTTTGAGTAAAAGTCCTTGGATTTCAGGTGAGTATTTTCATATCATGTTGAGGTGGAATTTCATTATAGATATAAATATGAGACTTCCTTATGATTTTGAAAATAGATACCTTGTGAGTACTTTCATACCATGTTGAGGTGAAATTTATTATAGATATAAATATCGGACTCTTTTGTGACTTATTGATATATATTGCCCTTTCTTTATAGCCTTTGTTAAACAACTATACTGTATACATTTTGAATGATCTATTGACAACCATATTGTCTTCTTTGACTTAAGAAAATGTGTTCGTAAGATACTCAAACGCTATATGGTTTTCTTACAAACCTTTGAATTGTTTTAACTAAATACCAAATAAGGAAACTTTGATTTAAGTAATTGAAACTGCTATTGATGATTATTGATTTTGGATATGATTTTGATGCTTTGGATAGAACACTCTTCTATGATTGGTCACTATTGAATAGGTTGTGACTTATTGAACCCTACCCACGGGGTATATTGGTGGTGAGCCGGTGTGATACGACATATCGAACTAGTCTATTGATCTCAGTCAGCGAGGTTCTAATTTACTCGCTATAGAAATGGAATATATGCATTTGAATATGAATATTGAATATGAACCATGATTGAATATGATTTATCGAATTATGTTATTGAATTATGATTTATCGAATTATGTTATTAAACTATGATTTTGATTTATCGAACTATGTTATTAAACTATGATTTTGATTTATCGAACTATGTTATTGAATATCGATTTACGATTATCATTGAATTG
This sequence comes from Nyssa sinensis, assembly GCA_008638375.1. NCBI lineage: Eukaryota > Viridiplantae > Streptophyta > Magnoliopsida > Cornales > Nyssaceae > Nyssa > Nyssa sinensis. The sequence continues at coordinate 42,840,667 of CM018033.1, forward strand.
AGATTTATTGAAAGTGAATTTGATACCATTCTCTTATTTGTTATAATTTGAGATAACATATAATATATGATTACTGACATTTCAGTATTGAATTATATAGTAGTTTTGTAACCCTTGGTATGTTATGGAATACTCACGAGCTGTCGAGCTCATGTGGATTTTCATCCAATATATTTCAGGTAACGATATTGGCAAGGGAATAACAAGTTCAGTTAGAATAACCGAAAACTTATAAAACTATGAACCCTTTTTGTATTAGGATTATGTTAGATATAATGTAGTAATTATGAATGTATATCGAATATGACGTCAGGAGATTTTGAAAATTTACATCATGTACTTTTGTAGTCACTATGGAATATATATGAATGACTGATATTGAATTATATATTGACGTTTTCGCAATAGAAAAAGAATTTTATTCCGCTGCATTTGATTAAATAGAAATGAAAAAAGTATTGTGATCATTGAAAAAGGCCTCGGTGGCTAATCACGAACCCCTAGTCCGCATAGGCTGAATTCCGGGTCGTGACTATTTATATGTGTCCAAAAAGAGATTAATCTCACCTATAAGTGAAAATAATTTTTTATTAGTTTTAACCACACTCTTTGACCATTAAATTGATATCACAACCATATTTCTTTTGGCATCTATTAAATATGAATTATATAGATAAAAGCAATTATTTCTTGGCATTTTAGATAAATTACAAAAAAATAAAAATAAAAGAAGATCACGTATATAGATGGAGAAGCTTTAACGTTATTAGTAGAAATCAAATCATCGCGATGTAATTGATGTGTTCAAAGTTACGAATCACCTGTTTGTATCACTTAGATAGCAAGGGTCATTCGCTAGTAACAGAAATATTGCCTTAGATATGGAACCTTTATTTAAATCATCTAAACTATTCAATATTATTCCTTCAAGTAGTCCTTGGACATTAATTAGGATCCCAAATTAGGTCAGAGACTTGAGAGGCTGTAGACAAAAGAAAGTAGATACGCGTGACTGAGACGCTCTGGACTTTAGCAAATGGTTGTTGGCTGCTTAGCTATGGAAAGATGCTTCCCACCAATTTAGAAAAAGTTGAAGGAAAGCTAAAGAATATAGGAGATGGATTGACTTTTCTTAATTTTGGGTTAGTAAGATGTAAAAGCTTTTTTAGTTGCTAAACATGTGATTAAATAATCTTGGACTTGTATTTTTCTAAAAAAGAAAAAAGGTTTCATGCTTTTTTAGTTGCCAAACGTGCTTCCCACTAATATGGGCATTTGTATTTATTTTTCAAAAAAAGGTTTAAACCTAAATAAAATGAGGGTTAATGTTTCCGAAACCGGTTTGTTTAATGGTAGTGAACTCAATTTAATTTTTTTTTTTGGTTGAAAATTTTTTAAACAATCTCTTAATTTTGTGAGCTCAGTTATGACATCACAATATCATTTCAAAGGCACCCTCATAATTGTTCTTGTGTGGACCATGGACCATAGTGAGTAGTGTCTCTATAGGTCTTTAATACTGAATGTGAAATAGCATTGACAAGGCAACATTGGGAGAGAATAGTCAATCCATAAAATTAGTTATTTTGATATTTATTGTAAATAGATGTGAGTGGTTGCCCCCACAAGTGCACCACAATAGTTGCCATCTTCATATTATTCCAAAAAATCTTTACGGCCGCTGTATCATCTGATTAAGTGAAATTTTTAAATGAATTGAATTTATGAAACATGTCAACCACACTTAGATAAGGTGAATTGTAATTGATTTGATCCATTGATTAATAGAATCTTGCCCAACAAAAACTTCAACCAGATTAAGAAAAAATTATCTAATAAATTCGTCAAATTATATTATTGTATGACAGTATCTCACAAAGTCTTAAATATCGCATGAATTATGAAAAGTATTTAAAACATTTATAGGATTTGTGAGATATGGTTACTCCTTATTAAGGCCATCAAACCTCATTAATTATAGAAATCTGCTATTAGTGGTCGGATAATCAGTGTTTTTTCATAATTAGTAATATGTTATGTGGAGACTGTCCTTTTCTTATCTTGGAATATGGAGACAAATGAATGGACACTATGGTCCATTGCGTGTATTTTCAAAAGTTGAGCTAGCTTAGGTGTCCCATAGATGATATTCCACCGCTTTCTAGTAAAGTCTTATTACCATAGCATGATATTGCATTGGAGTTTTTTTTTTCTACTATAAATGTATATTTGTGTGTTAATTTGGTAAAATAAAATTTAAAAATTTGACTTAATGGCTAAAAAGGTTTTATAAAATAATTTTAATAAACATAATTGTGAAAACAAGAAAAACTAACACAACAAACAAGGGTCGGTGGGGTTAGTCTGCAGGCTCTGCACTTATCAAGAGGTGCCATGCATGTGGGGCTCTCGAGATCAAGCACTTGTGATTAGGACTCCTATAAACTGAATATAGATTTTTGACATTTATTGAAAATCTAGTCATGTCAGCCTGATCAAAGGACAGGGATATAGTTTCTTTGTTAGCAACACTCTTGTTCCTACTAGTGAATGAATGTGGTGTATTTATTTTTGGGATCCTTAGTTACAAGAAATTAGGGGAGTTATTCATCTCGTTTGTTGGGGATGGAAAAGTTATTCCATGAATCCGTCATATAATAGTTTTTATGATTTTTATATTTTGTAGAATTTACTCGTGACTCACTATACAACTAAAAATTATAGACATCGCCACACACCTATGATGAGCTTATGAAATAACTTCTCGTTGAGTAGACATCCAGTTCAGTTTTGATAACCATGATTTGAAACCAGCGGTACAAGACCTTAGGTAATAGGTGCCCTCCACTTGCAGTATTGGCAGTGGAAATGGATACCTGTGGTGCGACAGGGATGACAGTGTTGGTCTCAATATTGATAATGGAATATTGATTCAGGGCTTTTAAGCCCAAGGCCAAGATTTTAAAAAGAATCCAAGATTCAAAAGGAGGAGAAGCATGTAAACTCAAGGCATGGCTGGAAACCACTATTACCAGATACAAAATGTAACGCCCCAACCCGTTTACCGGAAAAGTTAGTCGCGAATTTGAAAATTTGAAATTTGACAAAAAATTAAACCGGGATAAAAAAAAAGAGTAAATAAATAAATAAATAAAATAAAATAAAAATAAAATAAAACGGACGATTTAAAATACCAAACGAGGCATAAAGGAAAAATAGGAAAAGGGAACCAAAAGTGAGGCCATGAGAATTGAGCCCTTGACCCAAAAAGAAGCAAGTACTTTTGCCCAAAAAAAAGAGTCACTTGGGCTGCCCACATTTTGTGAAAAATAATGCAACAAATAGGTATGTATGTACAAAAAATTTGCCCTCTATCTCCCAAATTGGCCAATGGCCATTCATGTAACATGTTTACTTATTTTTAAATAAAAGCATAATAATATCTATATCTGTATTGCGTGTGTGGTGAGAGATCAGAAAAAATCAAAAAGTGAAAATGAGTGTGTACATGTGAGTTTAGAGAGAGAGAGAGAGAGAGAGAGCTAGTGAGAGAGAGGGAGAGAAGAAGAATAAGGGAAGAGAGGGCTTGCACAAAAATCAAACTAGACCTAGGAACATTGGAGGAGCTCAGATCGAAGCAAGAAGGAGAGAAGGAATCTTCCATTGAAGGTAAAAGTCCCACCTTTAAGTTTCTCTCTCTACAATCCTCATATTTTTTTTAGCTATTGTTTTAGCACATTAGGTTCGTGCATGCATTTGAAATTTAAGGGGGGATGAAATATGAAAGAAAATGGAACAAATGGATTGAGCAAGACTCAAGAACCCACCTTGGCCGAACCAACCACCATTGATAACCTTAGGAACTCGGACTGAACCAACTTGCTTGAAACTCACTTCTTTGTGTTGGAACATGATCTAGAAGCTATGAGGGTTTCAAACCCACCAATGTTATAACAAATGGACGCACGATGAGAGAGAAAATCGAACATGCAGGTCACGACCACCCAAACCCACTTCACCATTTGAGCTCTAACCTTGTTCTTTTTGAATGGAATACGAAACCCCATAGGAAGAGGGTCACGACCCAACAAAAATATTTCAAAACCATCAAGAAACGTAGTTGTACGACGGAGTTACAGTTGAGATGATAATGGAGTTCAACTGAACTCCATGGCTAGATTCAAGAACTCAAACCAACGCCAAAGCCTTCCCTTAACCCCCAGAAAACGTTTGGACCAAAAACAGTGAAGAAATCGAGCTTCAAAACTCACAAAATTGAAGAAAAACCCCTAGGGTTTCAGTCGAACAGTGACTGGCGCAGTGAAGAAGACGACCCTGTTCGGGTCGGGTTTGGATCTGGGTTCGGGTCGGACCAACTGTATTAAAATGGATCTGAATAAGTGAGACGGCATCGTTTCAATTAATGTGTCATGACGTCAGAATGACGTCATGATGACACAGTAACCGAACTGAACCCCTTGGCTTTTGATCGAACCGGACTGGCCCAGACGGTTCACTTAATAGTTTTCGAAATTTTCACTTTGACCCCCCCAACTTTCGGAAAATTACAAAATTACCCAGAAAATTAAATAAAAATTAATTTAAAACCCTTTTTAAATTTAGAAAATTGTCAAAACACCCCTAAGCCAAAAATTAGCCAAACGAAATCCAAATTGTAATACCCCGACCCGAGTGAGCCGGTACCCGACCCGGTAAACCCGAGCCATGACATATAAAACCGAACTATAATAAAATATATTAAGAATAATAATAATAATAATAATAATAATAATAAAAAAAAAATAAAGTAAGAGATATAAATATATATATATATATTTATATATATATATATATAAGATACAAATATCTTGTATAAATTGAATGCAAACCTGCATTCTCAGAAAAGAGAAAAAGAGAAGTCAATGAAGGCTGCAAAAGGAGAGAGATAAGGTAGAGAGAGAAAGTAGAGAGAGAAGAGGCGGTTTGTGATATTTATATATATATATATATATATGTGTGTGTGTGTGTGTGTGTGTGTGTGTGTGTGCATCCGTGAGTAAAGAGGAAAACAGAAAAGAAAGAAATCAAAGGGGAAGAAGAAGAAGAGATAGAAGAGGAACAGAAGGGGAGAGGAAGCAACCCACAAAGAAAAAAATCAGAAATTATAGGTAAGTGGGTCATCTCTGTTTTAGAATTTTTAAAGCATGAAATGTTGAGTTTAATAGTAGGATCATACAACTGAAATAAAAAGAGAAATAATGCAAGAAAAATGAAGGAAAACGGTTAAGAAATCAGTGGGAAATATTCAGTTACAGGTTTCGGGTAGTTTAGGTTTCTCTTAATATTTTATGTTTGAAATGGTGTTTGAACAACCTAGATTTAATCCCTATAGGTGCAGAAATTAAATAGAATGAAAAAGGGGTTAAAATATTTGAGAACCGAACATGAAAATTGGAAATTTCAGGTCACCGGAGTTTCGGGTTTGCCCTATTTCGTGAGGATTTGGTGCTTTAAATTGAAAACCCACATTGGAAATAAGATCTACATAAAATTTAGAAAAGAATGGCGTTTGAAAATTGGTGAAAAATGGTGGAAATCCGGTGGCCGTCGTCGGAGAAGGCGACTGTTACCACTGGAACCCTACCGGAGAAATGGGAGGGACGACCGGATAATCGTGGGGTATTCGGGTTAAAAGAAAACGGATCCGGGTTGGATCCGGGTCGGGGCCCAACCGAATGAAAATGGATAAGTGAAACGGTGTAGTTTTGATTAGCTTTTAAATATTTTAAAATTGAATTGGGACTGTTTGGTTCCTAGTGTAAGAAATTGAAATTTAATTGATTTGGGAATAAGGATATCCTATTCCAGTTTTGAAGCCTAACCACTGTTTGGTTATCCCTATTTAGAATAGGATTTTTAGAAATTACAAATTGACCCAGAAAGTTATGGAATTTGCAAATTGACCCCCCAACTGTTAATAATTGTGATTTGACCCCCAGAATAAAATATTAATTAAATATTAATATATTTAATTAATTTAAAATAATATAAAATTACAAAAATGACCTTAGTTCAAATAAAGATCAAACGAAGTCCAAACGATGCAAATGAATAGTCAATTTTTATTATCTCGGACATTCTAAGATCAATGGTGGGGTATATTTCACTATACGGGAGCCCGAAAAATAAAATACACATAAAAGTGCAAATGACCCTTTTGCCCTTTTGGTACAAAAGTCCAAATTGAGTAAACCAATAGTGCATTTTGACTATTTTGGGCGTTCTGAACCCAATGGTGGGCTCTGTTTCACGAGACGAAACTCCGAAAAAAAAAATAAGACACGTTAGAGTGTAAATTACCAAATTACCCTTAATGTCCCTAAAACCAAATGGAAGTTAGAGGGAGTCCAAATTGACTTTCTTCAACGTTTCGGACTCAATGGTAAGGTCCGTATTATGAAATAAGGTACAGAAAAATATGACACGTAAATATATAAGGTAATATAAATCAAACTTTAAAACTTAAAGAAGCTACCCAAGAAATGTAACTAAAATAGGCAAAGAATTAATGATATTTAAATCATAATAATATTATGGAATGTGACCGGACTTTGGAATGTGATTTTAGGGAACTTCGAAGGAAGGATTTTTGGAGATTAGTCTTTGGAATTCAGGTGAGTATTTCATACCATATTGAGGTAGACAATTTCAGTATAGATATAAATATTGAACTCTTTTATGATTTATCGAACTATACTGTATACGTTTGAATGATCTATTGACAACTATATTGTCTTCTTTGACTTCAGAAAATGTGTTCGAAAGATACTCAAATGTTTTACGATATTCTTACAAATGTTTGAACTGTTTGAACTAAATGTCAAATAAAGAAGCTTGATTTGAAATAATTGAACTGCTATTGATGATTATTGATTTTGGATACGATTTGGATATGATTTTGATGCTTTGAATAGAACACTCTTATATGATTGGTCACTATCGAATAGGTTGTGATTTATCGAACCCATCCCACAGGGTATATTGTGGTGAGCCGGTGTTGATACGACATATTGAACTAGCTAGCCCATCGATCTCAGTCAGCGAGGTTCTAATTGCTGGCCATAGAAGTGGAATATATCATTTTGAATCTGAATATTGAAAATCGAACCATGAATCTGAATTATTGAACTATGAATTTGAGATATTGAACTATTATTTACTGAACTATGAATTTGGGTTATTGAACCATGAATCTGAATTATTGAACTATGAATTTGGGAATTGAACCATGATATTGAACTGTGATTTTGATTTATTGAACTATATTATTGATTATCGATTTATGACTTTCGTTAAATTGAGATTTATTGGAAGCAAATTTGATACCGTTATCTTGTACTATAAATTAAGATAACATATGATATCTGATCATTGACATTTCTATATTGAATTATATAGTAGTTTTGAAACCCTAGTATGTTATGGAATGCTTACGAGCTGGGATACTCACGAGCTGTTGAGCTCATAGGATATTTTTATCCTATTTCAGGTGATGATATCAGACAAAAAATAGCAGGTTCAGTCAGACTAGTTGGAAGCTTATAAAGCTATGGACTCTTTTTGTAATAGGATTTTGCTAGTCATGATGTAATTGCTTTTGGGAACTTTGGACTGTATATCAAATATGACGTCAGTAGGTTTTGGAAAAATTACATCATGTACTTTTGTAATTACTATGGAATGTATAAATAGATGAGTGATGTTGACTTGTGTATTGATTAGCGCTTCCGCAATAGAAAAAGAAAATTTATTCCACTGCGTTTGATTAAAGGTAATTATGATTATCGGCAAAAAGGCCTCGGTGGCCGATCACGAACCCTCGATCTGCATGGACTGGATTTGGGGTCGTGACACAAATAAAATAAAAGAATAGTGTAACCCAATATTTTTGGGCATTCTGGACTCAACGGTGGAGTCTGATTTGTGAAATTAAGTTCCAAAAATTAAGACACGTGAAATGTAAAATTATCATTTTACCCCTAATGACACCCGGGGCTAATTGAATATAAAAGGTAGTCCATTTTGACTATTTTGGGCAATCTGGACTCAATGGTAGAGTCCATTTTGACAAACGAAGTACCGAAAAATATGACACGTAAAAACATAAAATCACAAAAACGCCCTAGGCTTAAAATAAACTATAGATACGCAAATTTAAATCTAAAAAAGTCTAAACCAATTATCTTCGACACTTTAGACCTAACGGTGATATATTTTTGAGAAAAATATGACCCGACAACAAACTGAAAAATGACCAATGCGTCCCTAAGACTTAATGAAACTATAGAGAGAAGGTTATTGGAATAGAGAGGGATCTGGATTGACAGTTAAATTATGTGATACTTTAAACAAGAAAGTAACCGGATCTTGAATTGTGATTATAGAGACCCTTGTTAAGGAAGAATTTTTGGATAAGCTTTTGGACTTCAGGTGAGTGTTTTATACCATATTGAGGTAGAAATTTTCATTATAGATATAAATATTGAACTCTTTTATGATGTATTGATATATGATATCATTTCCTTTACAGCTTTTGTTTAACAGCTATACTGTATACGTTTTGAATAATCTATTGACAACTATATTGTCTTCTTTGACTTAAGAAAATCTGTTCGTAAGATACTCAAACGTTATATGATCTTCTTACAAACGTTTGAATTGTTTTAACTGAATACCAAATAAGGAACTTGATTTGAGTAATTGAACTGTTATTGATGATTATTGATTTTGGATATGATTTTGATGCTTTAGATAAAACACTCTTCTATGATTGGTCGCTATCAAATAGGTTGTGACTTATCGAACCTTGCCACAGGGTATATTGTGGTGAGCCGGTGTTGATACAGCATATCGAACTAGCTAGTCTATCGATCTCAGTTAGCGAGGTTCTAATTTGTTGGCCATAGAAGTGGAATATATGATTTTGAATATGAACCACGATTGAATATGATTCATCGAACCATGATTTTAAATTATCGAACTATGATCTATCGAATTATGTTATCGAACTATGATTTATTGAACCAAGACTCATCGAACTATGATTTATCGAACTATGTTATCGAACTATGATTTATCGAATTATGTTATCGAACTATGATTTATTGAACTATGATTCATCGAACTATGTTATTGGACTATGATTTATTGAACTATGATATTAAACTGTGATTTTGATTTATTGAACTATGTTATTGATTATCGATTTACGATTATGGTTAAATTGAGATTATTGGAAGTGAATTTAATACCATTATCTTGTACTATAAATTAAGATAACATATGATATCTGATCATTGACATTTCAATATTGAATTATACAGTAGTTTTGAAACCCTTGGTATGTTATGAAATACTCACGAGCTGTTGAGCTCACAGGATTTTTATCCAATATATTTCAGGTATCAATAGTGGCAAGGGAATAGGGTTTAAGTCAGAATAGCCGAAAGCTTATACAGTTATGAATCCTTTTTATAATAGAATTTTGTTAGACATGATGTAGTTGCTTTTGGACATTTTGGATTGTATATCGAATATGACATCAGCAGGTTTGAAAAATTACATCACGTACTTTTGAAATTACTATGAAATGTATATATAGATGACTGATGTTGACTTGAGTATGATTGACGCTTCCGCAATAGAAAAAGAAATTTATTCCGCTGCGTTTGATTAAATGGAAAAGAGAAAAGGATTGTGATGATTGAAAAAGGCCTCGGTGGCCGATCACGAACCCTCGATCCGCATGGGCCGGATTTAGGGTCGTGACACAAAATATGTTCTAATCCTATACAAAAGAGCTAATTATATTGCAACCTTCTCAACGAAGCACCTTCTGCTAAATTTTAATCTCAAATTTACTGAGATAGTAAAACAAACTTCTGCATCTTTTTCCCACAGGCTCAACCTGATATTTAATATTGATCAAGTGAAGTGTAACAAGGTTTGAACTTTTTTACTAAAACAACCACCGATCCAGGCTAGTGAAAGGAAGTTGGTGAAAGAAAATGTGACATCAATCACTATTTATGCAACTTAGAAAGATTGCCTGAATATATTTAATTCATCCACAAAGGAGACAGAAGATCATGGCATATCATCCTCGAGCACTAAGTAGGTGCAGTCTTGACAAATCCTCTACCAAAAATTTTATCTTGACAGTGATTACAATACTGTTTGATGCGAGTAACTAGTAGGAATCACTTGAAAACGAAGTGAAGGATAATCTGTCAGCGGACTCAGCATTATCAAAGTATTCTGATTGTTTTTGGTGTTAATTCAACATTCTAGACTTCTGCAGATTTTCATATTATCGCGACTTGGTATATTAATGCTATTGCTAGACAAGTTGATAGAAAACTGTGGTGGAAATAAGTTAATATTTGGCAGATCTGATAATCCATGAGCTAAAATTCTTGGATACCATTTTACACAGTTTGCTCTTCATCTTTGATTAGGTTATCATTCAGTGGGGGTGGAAGAAATTGGCATCTATCCCTTTGCTTGCTATAGTCCACATAGCTGCAGCAACTAACAAGATACTCAACACTACCCCTAAGCAACCAAGACCCAAATTCAGACACCACATTGCAGTATTTGGGCGAGGTTTCTTGATCAAGATCCACATGAAACATGGATAAACAAATGTCAAAGGTAATGTGAGTCCTCCAATGAGAGCTGCCAGGCTTCCCAAGAATGGGAATGCCACTGCTATAAAGAATGTCAACCCTCCAAAGAAGCAGCGGAACCCTGAGCGAAGCCATCTTGTGCACGGCTTCTTTTTCATGCTGGTGTATCTGAACTCCAAGTTGTCGAAAACTGGCATGGCATAGATTTGGAATGAACTTAAACTATTTATCACTACTAGCATGTATATTATGCCCATCACAATCTTGGGGTTGGATCTGTGGAATTTTGGAAACGTACTCAGCATTCCTCCATTTGCAGCTATCTGGCGTTAGTCACAGCACATTGTTATCATCTATCACAGAAATTTTCAGATGTTTGATAGGAAATCAAATAAAAGGAAATGTTTCTTACCATGTTTCCATAAGCCCAATATCCACCTGTTGCAAGAGGAAATAAACACAAGCCAATTATTGCATATGACACTGTCACTCCTCTGCACATTGGCTCGCGTGATGGATGTTTTGGACTTGAGGGCATTGTCCCCTGTGTCAATATAGGATTACTAAATTGCACCATTATAACCAAATTACCCCAGCTGAAATCTGAAAAAACCGATGAGATCTTGCCATATAGGCACGATGTTACTTTTGTGTTTCATAAAAGCGGAGCATTCTGTCCAATTGGACTGGTTTAGTCTGAATGTACTTAGGATTAGGCATTGAGGCTGGCTTGAAACTCGGTTTTTGCCCTACCTATAGGTTGCAATTTTGGATTCAAATGACTTGGAACAAGTGTAAATAAAATCATTTACCTGTATTTCAAGCACAACATTGTGACCTCTGAAAGCAAGGGCAATGATCCCAAACGCAGTCAGGATGCCACGAATTCTATCCATATCCGATGTCGCCGTCTTAGATGGGTCATATGATATGCCATCCGGCCTACCGTTGCCAACGGACAGCAGCCATATCAGTGTACAGTAGCAAACGGCTGTGATTGAACCAACCAGTGAGACAGTGGCCAAAGAATTCAAGTTGGGAAACAACAGAGCAACAGCAATGGCAAAGCAAGTGAACACCAAGAACCACTCTGCTCCGCTCAATGTCTTTGGATTACATGCGGGCACATGTTCACACATGGTTTTATAGAAAAGATCCATGGTCCCTCCCCCAGTGATAATCAGCATAACACAAGTGCCCCCTGATAGATACATTACTGGGAATATGGAAAGAAACTTCCCCAATCTTTCTCCTGAAATAATGGATTGGAGACTTTGTTACGTTCACATTCGACCTGTATATGCATTATATATATATATATATATATATATATATATGAGGCCATGAATGATATCTGTACTGACCAAAGGCTGCTATTGATAGGTGGAGGTATCTGCTGTAGCGAGTTCCAGTAACTGATTCGTGAAGATGGACAAGAAGCCATGTGGAATAGAGGTGCCACACAAATGCCACTGACAAACAGAGGATTCCCCAGAACCTGCCACAAAAGTTGACCCAAGGAGTGAATAAATTAAGAGGTGAATCTAGCTAATTTATTAATGACTTGTTTGACTACATTCATACACCAAAAATAAAATTCAGTGGAAAGAAATTTGTGGACAGGACTGGGCCGGATTTAACCATGTTTCAGCTGATCAATCAATTAGGATTAGTAGAGGCAGTTTGTTGAGGAAGATGAACAATATCCTCATCTATCATATATATATATATATATATTTAGCAATAAAGACAATATGTAAAGTCCTTATATGTTAAAAAAAAAAAAAATTGTGTTGACTAATGCCATCATATCCTGCAAGAATTAGGAATCTAAACTACATATATATGTATATTTATATAATTATAAGTAGCTTACCATCCGAGGAAGGAGAATGCAACAGGAAGTAAAAGGGCCTGAATTCCAATTCCTGAACACAGTAAATGGAATGTAGAGGTCCAGGCGTTGCCCTTCCTCGACTCGGTGATGGGTAGCCAACCTTCTTGTGGGTTTGGCTGTCTGTGATACTGATGGCCGGAACCTTCTGAATGGCCTTGCGTGCTTGTACGTGTAGCCTCCCCACCGGAGCTTCCCGTAACGGTGATGACTTGCAGCGATTGCTGTTCGCTTCTGGTGGCGCTGGAGGTTTTTTGTTGAATTGTACCCATCGGTGTTGATGTTACAGCTTCTAAACATACTTCAACAACTTCGCCCATGTCTTCCCTGTACCTACCCTCCCTCCTCCTCCTCTATCTGTGTGTATGCGTGTGTGTATTCATATATAAACATATATATATATATATATAATGATTGTAATGATTGTGATATTGTATATATAATTGTGTGCAAGTATACAGGAGTAAAATCGTGGCTAGTTATGAAAATGCCATATGAGGAGCGGATGGTTGTCTCTCTAAATTAAGTGTACTTTGTTAATTGGTAGATATTTTAATTATGTAATAAATTCTTGAATAAAATAAATGGCAAGATTTGGTGAAATGGTAACTGTTAACAAGCACGGGCGACCTCACATGAGGTGTCACAGTGACTGACTCAAGCAGAGTGACGTTATATATCTGAGGTCATCCCTTAGAATTCTATTCAAGACTTGCTTTCCTTCTCCAATGGCGGAAAATTACAGGATTAGTTTTAATAGTTAGACAATGAGCCACATGGATGTATATTTATAGTATAATAATTCTATATAAGTAGTCAGCATTCTAAGAGAGTTGAAGATTTACTCTATGGTGAGGGACCATTTCCTCAAGGATATGAAAATTTTTTATTTTTAAATATTAAGAATTGACTCTTTTAAATTTTTATACAAATATCTGTTAAAATCAACCTTTTGCCACATAGTTTCTGAATCTGATACTGTTCTTCTGATCCAGTGCTGAGAATAAAAACACAAAACAAATGGATGTTTTGGGTTTAATTGATATTTATTGTTGGGGTTGTGAAAATAAAATTAATCATAGCATTTTAGATCATAATAGATGTTTTGGCATGGATTTTTAACTAATATAGATTGTTAAGGTTGTGAAAGTTAAAAAAAAAAATCATAAATTTTAGACCATATGATTTGCTTCTTGTTTTATTTCAATTTAAAAATAATTTTATAAAAAATATAGGGTTATAATACTGTAAATATTTTTTTTGGAGAAAAATACTAAAAAGTCTTTAAAATAAAATTTTTAATTCAAAAAATCCATAATACATTTTCTCTATCTAAAAAATCTAAAAATAAAACTTTTAATACAAAAAAGCCTAATTGTTAACTTCTATCTTAATTTCGTTAAAAAATATCAGTGATTAAATTAAAATGAGTCTTTTAAATAGAAAAAAATTATTCTGAAATATTTAGAATAAAAATTTTATTTTAAAGACTTTTTAGTATTTATTTTTATTTTTATTTTGATTTTTTTGTAGCTTCCACATGTGATTATTGATTAGACTCACTAAATTTTTTCAAATCTGTCAAACATACATGTGAAAGGTGGATCATGTATATGTGTCCAAAAAGAGATTAATCTCGCCTATAAGTGAAAATAATTGTTTATTAGTTTTAACCACACTCTTTGACCATTAAATTGATATCACAGCCATATTTCTTTTGGCATCTATTAAATATGAATTATATAGATAGGAAGCAATTATTTCTTGGCAATTTAGATGAACTACAAAAAAACAAAAATAAAAGAAGATCACTGTATATACATGGAGAAGCGTTAACATCATTAGTAGAAATAAAATCGTCGCGATGTAATTAATGCGTTCAAAGTTGCGAATCACACGTTTGTATCACTTAGATAGCAAAGGTCATTCCCTAGTAACAGAAATATTGCCTTAGATATGGAACCTTTATTTAAATCATCTAAACTATTCGATATTTTTCCTTCAACTGGTCCTTGGACATTAATTAGGATCCCAAATTAGGTCAGAGAATTGAGAGGCTATAGACAAAAGAAAGTAGATACGCGTGACTGAGAGGCTGTGGACTTTTAGCAAATGGTTGTTGGCTGCTTAGCTATGGAAAGATGCTTCCCACCAATTTAGAAAAAGTTGAAGGAAAGCTAAAGAATATAGGAGATGGATTGACTTTTCTTAATTTTGGGTTAGTAAGATGTAAAAGCTTTTTTAGTTGCTAAACATGTGATTAAATAATCTTGGACTTGTATTTTTCTAAAAAAGAAAAAAGGTTCCATGCTTTTTTAGTTGCTAAACGTGCTTTTCACTAATATGGACGTTTGTATTTATTTTTCAAAAAAAGGTTTAAACCTAAATAAAATGAAAGTTAATGTTTCCGAAACCAGTTTGTTTAATGGTAGTGAACTCAATTTAATTTTTTTTTTTTTTGAAAATTTTCAAAACAATCTCTTAATTTTGTGAGCTCAGTTATGACATCACAATATCATTTCAAAGGCACTCTCATAATTGTTCTTGTGTGGACCATGGAGCATGGACCATGGACCATAGTGAGTAGTGTCTCTATAGGTCTTTAATACTGAATGTGAAATAGCATTGACAAGGCAACATTGGGAGAGAATAGTCAATCCATAAAATTAGGTATTTTGATATTTATTGTAAATAGATGTGGGTGGTTGCCCCCACAAGTGCACCGCAATAGTTGTTATCTCCATATTATTCTAAAAAAATCTTTATCGCCGCTGTCTCATCTGATTAAGTGAAATTTTTAAATGAATTGGATTTATGAAACATGCCAACTACACTTAGATAAGGTGAATTGTAATTGATTTGATCCATTGATTAATAGAGTCTTGCCCAATAAAAACTTCAACCAGATTAAGGAAAAATTATCTAATAAATTTGTCAAATTATATTATTGTATGACAGTATCTCACAAAGTCTTAAATATCGCATGAATTATGAAAGTATTTAAAACATTTATAGGATTTGTGAGATATGGTTACTCCTTATTAAGGCCATCAAACCTCATTAATTATAGAAAATTTGCTATTAGTTGTTGGATAATTAGTGTTTTTTTCATAATTAGTAATATGTTATGTGGAGACTATCCTTTTCTTATCTTGGAATATGGCGACAAATGAATGGACACTATGGTCCATTGCGTGTATTTTCAAAAGTTGAGCTAGCTTAGGTGTCCCATAGATGATATTCCACCACTTTCTAGTAACGTCTTATTACCATTGCATTGGAGTTTTTTTTTTTTTTCCTACTATAAATGTATATTTGTGTGTTAATTTGGTCAAATAAAATTTTAAAAAAAAAGTAAATTTTAGTATAACATATTTGTGTGTTTTTTCAGAATTATCCTTAAAAATTGAATATATATATATATATATATATATATATGTCTAGAGAGAGAGAGAGAGAATTTCAGAAAAGGAACGTATTGACGACGGATTGTGGTAATGTGGTGATTAATTTTCTGAACAACCATGCAAATCACGAGTTAAGAAGTCTACAAAATCAAGCCATATAAAGATAGTTAATTGGATGTTGCTTTATATAAAGACTCCAGAGACAAAGCACGTGAAATGGGTGTGAACATAACATATAATTGATCCCAAGAGTTCATAAAAAGACCACGTGCGATGCAGGCACTATTTTCAAAACATTATAGTTAATTTTGTTTTTGAATAATATATATTAAAACTTCATATTCCTCATAATTTAGATTATTTTGTTATTTCTAGTGCAAAATTTTTTATAAACATAATTCTAATATCATGTTAAATTATTAATTATTTTAAAATTTTAATTTATTTAAAAATAAACCGACAATATATATTAAACACTAACAATTATAATATGTTATGGTTATTAATTTAATTTGCTTCATTTTATTTAATTTTTGATTCTTTGGACAAAGAATCAACACCATAGATAACTATGGTGGGAGAATATATGACATGAGAAAGGATAGAAATTGTTCAATAAATCAAACAACAGCTAAATATCATTTACAAATAATGAAGAATAATAAACGTGTTTAGTTAGGTAGGGGAACATGACTTTTGGTGGTTAAGAAAACAAAAACACAAAAATAATTGGGATGTTATTATTATTCCGAGCGTCGTGTAATATTATTATTTAATAATAAGAATGAAGAGAGAGAATTTAACTATTTTTTATTATACAAAAACGAAGAAAAAGCTACTCATATTAATACTAATGGAATGAAAAGTAAATATTTGTGATACTTGAAATAAGATCTCGGTTTTATTATTCGTATGTATATTTTAATTGTATAAAAAAAATGTTACAATTAATTATAAAATTTGAAAACTCATAATTTTATTGGTACATACAATTCACGTGTCAATATTCAACAAATCAGATTATAAATTTTAAAATTTTATGACTAATTATTTTAAAATTTTACAATTGATTATAATATTTTTTTAAAGCGAAAATAAGAACACATTGCACATTTGGACGGCACTCTTTTTTGTTTTTAGCAATGTTTTCAAAATCGGACCGGACCGGACGGTTCAACCGGTTGAACCGTCGACCAGTCCAAGGAACGGTCTGGTCGAACCCACAAACCCGTTCCAAACTCAAAACCGTGCTAAAAATGGCAAATCGTCAGAACCGGGCGGTTCAACCGGTGAACCGTTCGACCCGTCACTGG
This sequence comes from Nyssa sinensis, assembly GCA_008638375.1. Classification (NCBI taxonomy): domain Eukaryota; kingdom Viridiplantae; phylum Streptophyta; class Magnoliopsida; order Cornales; family Nyssaceae; genus Nyssa; species Nyssa sinensis. Next base: position 42,857,969 of record CM018033.1, read on the forward strand.
GTCACCGGTTCAAACCGGTTCACCGCTATATATATATATATATATATATATATAAATCACTCCTTCATTTCTCTTCTCACTCGGTCATTTCTCCGATTTCTCTTTCTCTTCTCTGTTTCTCACTTCATCAGTTCATCACTTGAACCGATCCACCGCACGGCGCAACTCGGCGCGACGGCGACTCGCACCGCACGGCGAAAGTGACCATCGACTCGTCGGCGTTGTTCGTCCTTCCTCCTTCGTCCATTCAGCGATCGGTTGAAATCTAAAGGTAAATCGGTAAACCCTCCTTCATTCCTCCTTCGTCTTCGACTCAGTGTTGATCTCGGTGCAATTGGGCTCAGATCTTGTGGGTTTGGACCAGACCATGTCAAGATTGAGAAGAGAGTTGGGATTTGAAAGTGGCGGTGGCCGTGAAATGGGGTCGTAAAAGTTGATAGTGCGTCAAACAGAGGAGTGGTGGAGGTGAGACGGTGGTGGCTGTTGCGGTTGGTTAGTCAGGGAAAGGGTTCACTTTTCCTTCCCTCCTAGATAAAAACAAAAACGCTACTCATAGACTTGCAACAGAAGCGCACTAGCAGAATGGCCCGTTGGGCTCAAGAAGGCTGAGATCGATTATGTGTATATGAGAGAGAGTTGGGTTTTATATAATTACGTGTGTATATAAGTGTGTATATGAGAGAAAGAGAGAGAGAGAGAGAGTTGGGTTTTATATAATTTTTAGTAATTTTTGTATAATTTTTAAAATTTAAAATATTAATAATATGTATTATTAAATTTATTAATTACATAATTATGACATTACGGTTTGATTTCGGTTGACCCGACGGTTGAATCGGTAACCCATAACTCGAATAATTTTTCGGTTCGAATAAACGGTCCGATTTTGAAAACATTAGTTTTTAGCTGTCCGTCAAACTTTTTTTTTTTTTTTAGCTGTCATGACACATTATTGAATGTTAGAAGATTCTCTCGAAACAAAAACCAATTATTGGGCAAAGTGGGACCCAATAGGTAACCGTCTTGATTTGAATGGTATAATTGAGAGTAATCGGATTCAGAAATTGTTTACACTTTATTGAACTTCAAAGTCTCATATCAAGTGATCGAATGTGTCTGTTTTATGGGCTTCAAATCAATTGAACTGTCTTGACATTACATTTTATTCGAAATACGAAAGGAAAGGACAGGAAAGGAAAAGCTGGGATTAGATTGCAGGTCAAGCCACTACTAGAAGTCTAAGAGATGGATATCCTTAAAGAGCCTTAATGTTAACATAGACTTCTCGGCCCACTAAAGTTTCTGGGCTTTACATTCACGGAAATGCGATTTTGTAGGAGGAGAAAAAAAAGTAGAATCGGCAAAATTAGTAGTATGGGGCCACGATTCTTGATCTCCACGGCCTCTAATGGCTCTTCAGCAAATGCACAAACATTTTTTTTGCCCAGAGAGAAGATTAGAAAGAGAGCAATAGTTAAATTGTGGAAATAAATATATGTATGTATTGTAATACAAACTACAAAAGCCACACAGTTGAAATGAATAATTGAAAAATATTACAGATGTCAATTCCTTTTTTCAAGAATCACTATCACAAATTACATATAACAAAAGATTATTCTCAACTTATAAACTTCCCAACTCCCAATTCCATATTCCATATTCAATTTCATTTTTCTATTCTATTTTTAATTAAAGTCACTTAGTGAGGCTTGAAGAAGCTGACTTCAATGCCAGTGTCAATCACAATATAAATCCCAGCTGCAATCAGTAGCAAACTTAGGGCCATTCCCACGAGACCCAATCCCCAGTTAAGCCACCAAGTTGGGCTGTAAATTCTAGGCTTCTTCATCTTAAGCCACATAAAGCATGGATAAGCAAAAGTCACTGGCAATGCTATCCCTCCAATGAGACCGGCCAGGCTTCCCAAGAAGGGAATTGCCACGGCAACAAAGAAGCACCCGTATCCAAACATAGCTCGGAAAATTGCCCGGAGCCACCACGAGCACGGCTTTTTCATCCTAGTCGTGTATTTGGATTCCATGTCGTCGAACATTGGCATGCCATAGATTTGGAATGAACTCAGGGCATTAATTATGACAAATAAACTTGTTAGTCCCAGAAGAAATTGTGACGCAGTTTGTCCATGAAACAAATACAAAGCTGGTAGCATGCCACCATTTTCTGGTATCTGTAAATGTGTATAAACATTTTGTATTAAAAAAAGAACCAAGTTTAAGATTGTAAACTAAATTGAATAATATGATGTAAAAGAGAATAGTACCAGTTGACCATAAGCCCAATAGCCACCGATAGCAATTGGGAATAGGCACATTGCTATGACTAGATATGAAAACCTGACACCATTCCACATTGGCACACGTGATGGATGCTTTTCACTTGAAGGCATGGTGGACTGCAACAAATCAGATGTACCCAAAATTGCTTTAGCAATATATGTATACATACATATATATATGTATGTATAATATTTCTAAATTATTAATATTATAACTAGGGACTTGACCAGAACCGTTTGATTACACTCGATGGCTATGATCTAATACAAGTGCATGGTCAAAAAGTCCTGATTCAACAGTTGTGAATTGGAGAAATATAATAGGTTTCTCAAAATTCAACAACTTCGGCTTATGTGTCACGGAAAGTCAAAGGCCCATGTCTGTTGTTTGTATGTGTTGCAACTTGTCCAAGATACTATAAAAATAGTCAATATTAAACGTTCAACCTGATGCTCTTGTATTATCATACTTCCAATTAAATACCGTGCCAACCTAGACTTTAGAGCTACTAGCGTGTTCAAAGTCCTTGCACCGCCATCCAAGGAAATAAAATTTATTTAAATGAAATAATCATACCTTATAAATAATATTTTACATATGGTACGAAACACACACACACACACACATATATATATATATATAACCTAATTTCTCTTTAATCTGATTTTAATTATTAAATATAACAGTATTAAACAAATCTATCAATTTTAAGAGTAGATGATGGATGATTCAAACTATATACATCATTGTTATTCAAACTGAGAAGTGAGGTTGAATCGGTAAGTTTAAGTTCAAACTAAATTGACAATTCAAGTGAAAACAATAACACATCATGTAGTTTATTATAAGTTGATTGGTGTTTTTTTTTAATATGTCTAATTGACTTATAATTTTAGTTATGGTTAATTAAATCAGACTGAAAATTAATTTTTTTTTTTTTGTGGGGATTATTATTAAATTACCATGGTTCTTGAAGTTGCCATGTAGATTTTAGCCAATGTTAGAGATTGCTAATGGAAAATAAAGGAAGCTTAATTGGGATGTATATGTATGTACCTGTATCTCGAGGATGAGATTGTGGCCTCTGAAAGCAAAAGCAATTATCCCGAGTGCATTGAGAACATCAAAAACCCTAACCATCTGGCTACTGGCTCTGATTGGGTTGTATGACACGTTGGGAAGCCTGCCCTCGGCGACTGAAATCCCCCACATGAGTGTACAATATCCGACGGCTGTGATGGCTCCGACCAGCGACACACCGGCGATGGAGTTCAAGTTAGGCAGCTGAGACAGAAGCACTGCAGCACATGTAAACACCAGGTACCACTCTACAGTTGTTAATGGCTTGGCTGTGCAGGTGGCCCCACAAACAATCTGGAAGAACGTCCTCGATGTTGAACCTCCGATGATGATCAGAGCCACGCATGTCCCCCCTGCTAGATACATGATCGGAAATAGGACTAGAAAATTCGCTAGCCTCTCACCTGAAACATTGATCATTGACTGCATCAGAAATATAATTAACTCAACGCAGCCTATCCATTTAATTGTGTTGGTTAAGGCCATCTTGAGGCGAGTTAAGATGAGTTTGTGAGTTCAAATTAATCAAGGTTGTAATGTTTACCGAAGGTTGCACTGCTTATTTGCATGTATCTGCAGTAACGGATCCCGGTTTCGGTTGATTCATGGAGTTGAACCAGTTGGTAAAGTGTGTAAAGTTGCCAAATGAATGCCACTGTCAACGTTATGATTCCCCATGTCCTGCAACCATACATACACACTTATCAACAAAACTGAACCATGAAATTAATGAACTAGTAGATTCAATCATTATATGTATATATGTGACTTACCAGCCAAGAATGGTGAAGGCAACAGGAAGGACAAGAGCTTGAATTCCAATCCCAGAACAAAGAGTATGAAACGCAGCGTAGTAGGCATTTCCATTTCTGGACTCGGTGATTGGGAGCCAAGCATCCTGTGGATCTAATTTGGTAAGGTGGAGAGCTCTTCTGAGTGGGCTACCCAAAGGAGTCAAAGCTCTCCTGAGTGGGCTACCCAAAGGAGTAATGAATCTGCTCGGTGTTCGAGACTTGTTGGGGGTTTTGGTTGCTCTGGTAGTTTCTGGATGGTCAGGGGTGGAGAGAAGCGGCGAACGGGACAGAGACGGAGAGTGGAATTGGGAGGGAGGAGCTGATATGGGCGGCGTATGTGCCGGTCTCGGCGTTCTGGGGGCGGACCGGATATCATCAACCTCACCCATTTTTCTTCCTCAAGGCTAGCTAGGTCTGGGTAGCTGGATCTCCTTTCTATTTTCCCTTGTGGATATTACACTCCCGGATACATTGGGCTATATATAGATGCGGTGTATTGTATTGACATACAGTCTGAAATTAACAATATAATGATAAGTTATTAGAGACTCTTGTCAGCCGTGTATGGATGCTGACCAAAATTTGGTAGACAATTTCAAAAGACCGGCGTGTCAATTGTGGTAATGGTATGGAATAATAAAATAAAATAAAGGTTACAGTGTTGGTGAAAAACAACTTTGGCTGCTGTTGCTGTCTTTTTCCATTATATTGAAATATCTGTAGAATTTAAAGCATCCTTTGAATGACTTAAAAGGTAGGGCCATCATCTAGTACTTCAAACAAATACAACAAAAACCTAACGTTTGGTCAAACCATCGCCTTTATTGCCTTGACTTCGACTTCTTTAACCCACACACTCCCCCCCACCCACCCCAAAAAAGTTAACGGTATCCCCTTTGTTATGCAAAATGGCATTACTACTGTGAGAACTCTTATTTGTAGAGATGGTAATAAATATGAATTTTTAATTATTTCTGTTTAATGGATAAGATACTCATTTGTATGTGCATAGTTTTTCAGTTGAATTACTCAGTGACCAAATTGGGGCCACCACCCCCTCAAAAGATTTGAGGTTTTTTTTCTACTAAAATTTTACCATAATTTAGAAATAATTCCCTCAATTTTTTTGTTGTTGATATTTTTAAAAATTCTCTACTATATATATTTTTGGCCTAATTAAATCTCATTACTAGCAAAATAGATTTACAGCATGGGTTTTTAGACAACTTTGAGTTAAAATAATAATGAACACGGAACACCACACATTATTTGAGGCGAGTACACATAAAAAAATGTTTTCCTTTGCGAGTAGATTAAGAGTATATATCGTGTTACTTAAAATTATTAAGGAATGAATGAGAATTTGACTCTAAACATTATTACATTAATATAATAACATGAGATTGTGAAAAATTTCTATCCACATTAGTTAGATGCAAAGTTTTAAGTGAGTATATATATAATTACTCTGAAGTATATGGTGGGTTCATTGCACGTGCCACGCTAAACCAAACTGGTTGGCTTGGATTGACTTAGGTTTGAGCCTTGCCCTCCTGTACATGGGTGAGAGGGGGGGGATTTTTCTTAATGTTTAATCATAAATCTAAAAAATTAATGAATTATAAAAAGTTAATATTGGTTGATGATGATTTTTAAAAAATAACTAAATTTATTGATATAAGAAACTTATAAATTGTATAAAAAGTTCTACCAAAGAAAAAAAACATTCAAAAAGTCTTTAGGGTATGTAAAAAAAAATTGATAAAAGCTCCATTCAAGAGTCAAATTAAAATTAAGATATGGATAAAGTGTAAAAAAAATTACACCTAGGAGAGGCAAAGTTTTAAATTAAAAAGTGTATTTAAAAAAAATTAGAAAAATATTAAAAAAAAAAAATCACAAAACAAAAAATTGAGAGGAGGCAATTGCCTCCCTAGGCTCCATGTGATTTCGTCCATGTGTGTGTGTGTGTGTATACATACATATATATATATATATATTTTTTTTTAAGAAAAAAATTATTTTTAAAATGATTTTTTATCTAAACTGTTAGCTTTCTAACCAATTGAAAAAACATTGTCGTTTTGAGAGATATTTTTCCTTTCTTATTCATATAATCATTCTTTGTTTAGGAAAGATAACAAGTATTTTGTGTGAGATAACTAGGTGTGGAAAGTACATTGATAGAGACATATAGAACAAACGCATCCATTACATAGTAAATTGTACACTGCGGAAATGATGAGTCTAAGATTGGAGAGTGAGTTGTTGTGGAAGACTAATAAAAAATATCAACAAGTGATGACAAGAAATTTTTAAAGAAGATTAATAATAATCTATAAGAAGTCGTGGCAGATTAGTTTCTTGGAGGTTGTCTTTGTTAACTTTTATTGGTATTTGTTAAGGTTTTTATTCCCCGTAAGTGATTATTCACTTAATTACATATTTATTTTGCCTTGTTTTATTTATTATGTTTGTCTTGATATATACATAAATTTATTATGTTAATAAATCAACAAAAGAGTTCCTTATTTTGTAATTCAACTTAGATTTTAATTAAAGTTAATTTTTTTATTTGCCTTTCTTATTAAATTAAACTTGGAGTTTGATGAATTAAATTGGTACAAGTTTTTGACACTAGCTATATCTGATTCTATTATTAGAATTCATATCATAAACCTTCACACTCTCACTCTTTAATGGGTTTGATTAATTAAATTTGTATAATTTTTTCACACTAGATGTAATCGATTCTATCATTAGGAATTTATATCGTAAACCTTCACACTCACTCTTTAATAAATTGGCTATTTTGGTTGAGTTGAGTTTTGCTTGAATATGGGCATCCATGATTTTGAGGTTCCATCGATTAATAATATTTTGGTTGATTTGTTGTGCTCGCATTCTTTTATTTTTTTCCAACATATATAGATGCTTTAATCTTTGATATTAAGCGTATGCCGAATAGTTTGAAAGCATCAAGATTTTTACTAATCTGAGTTCGGTCTTGATCTTCATTTTTTACGATTTGAAATAACAAAATAACTCAAGTTCGTTAAGGTTAGACTTGAATTGAGATTTTGAAAATTTGAGTTTAACCTGGACCCAAACTTAATGTTTTATATATTATATTTTTTATATTTTAGTTTTACACCATTAGTTTAGTAAGAATTTCTCACAAGTTCTATTATCTATATTTTTGTCATTCCAAAAACATGTTAACCTTTAACATTATATTTCAAAATTAAACCATATTGAAAGAATTATGTTAATGGCTTTTGTTTTTCAAAAACAGGTTAACCTTTAACATTATATTTCAAAATTAAATTATATTGAAGGAATTATGTTAATGACTTTTGTTTTTTTAGAAGGATAAATTAAGAAAAAAACATTAAAATTTTTAATGTATAATTAAAATAGAAAAAATACAATAATTCATTACAGAAAGTGTTAAAAAATTTGAAAATTAGAATTGATTATCTAAAATATTGTTAATTCAAGTCGAGTTCAGGTTTAATCCGATACTAATGAGTTTTTTCGGGTTCGGGTACTGGTACGGGCTCGAGTTGAGTTATTTGAGTTTAAAGTCGAGTTCGGATTGGGTACAAATTGACTATTTTAAAATTAAAATTAAATGTAAACATGATGTAACTCAAACTCGCCCTACCCAAGTTGCACCCTTAGAATGGATAATAGGGTGGGCCATGAGTTAGTTAAGATTTTCTCTGGAAATGAGAGTTTTGTTACTTGGTTAGAGGGTGTCTTTGATTGATTGGATTCTTTTTTAGTTGCTGATATGACTATCTTGGTAGTGCAATTACTTTTCTGTTTGATTGATAAATGAATTGAATATCTCTTGATATAATATTAAACTACTATGGTCATATGACATATCTTTACTTTGCATTTAAATAATAATCTTTATAATTTTAGGAATAAATAAAAATAAGAATCATGGTTTGAAGTGGAAATAATACTGCTCTAACTCTATAAATATAATATAATAAATTGTTATAATTAAGTTTTTTTTAATCAATATTAATATTATTTTGAATTTTGAAGAATTTAGTCTCTATTTTTGAATTGATTATTTTTAGTTGTAGATATTGACATTTATTATATTCTATCTTTTCATATTTTTGTACTGTGTTACACACTTTTCTGATCAATCAATTAAAATTCATAAAGAATTGTATTACTTGCACTAAAAAATGGTATTATGTAGTCAAAATCTCGATTGTAAGTGTTAGCATGACATATGATATAGAAACTAGAAAGAGGGAAGTATGGGTCTGATTCTTATATGCATTAACATAATAGAAAAGGAAGAAGAAGAGATTTTATGTTGAAAATGAAAATATTGTAAATGGGAATGGGTGTGATCGCGTTGAATGGATGGAAAGTTCGTAGGCAGACCACTTTTTGTCTCTGTTGAGTCAATATATATATATATATATATATATATAACTGAAAGGATTATAATATATATATATATATAAATATATATAAATAAAAGATAAAAGAATCATAATCTAATCTATAGTAGATAAAAATTTCTGAGTGCCAAGAGATATTACTTTTTGATTTAAAAAACTATTTAAGTTAGAATTCAAATAATGCCTGCCAAAGTCAGTATTGGACGATGAGAGAGTGGGTATGGAGCTGGGGCGGCTAAGACTATTGAAAATTCAAAAGAGCTAACCTAGCTTTTTTATTATTTGCACTTCACACAGTAGATTGAACTGAAAAATTAAAAAATAATCTAATTAGATGCGTTCTTCTTCTTTTTCTTTTTTACTTATAATGATATGCAAGATAGAAAGAATTACAAATCTTTAACCCCCAATAATTAAAGAAGTTTAAACCTCACACAAACTAATATTTAACTCAGCTTTAATCTTTGCAGACACACCAAGGATTCTCTAAATTTATATCAAGATCAAGAATCAACCCACCCATCAAGCCATTTTAAATATGTAAATTTACCTTAATAAAATTGTGTATAAATTAGAATTTGTATCTTTTAAGAAAATTGATATACACAATGATTGTAATCTTTTTTTTTTTTTTTGGAATGAAACGGTTGTAATCTCCTGCATATATGTAAAGTATATTTTGTAAATCTTCTATATATATTGAGTGAAAATTCTAGTTCTGAGAGGCTTTGGATTCAAGTCTCTCTCTCTCTATTCATTTGGTGCTGATACCCTATTTACTCTGTTTCTCTCTCATACTCTATTTTGTCACTCTTTACGTAAAATACAGGACTGCATGGAAAAAAAATTGCTAATTTGATATATATTATTAGTTGATTCTCAGATAATATAAATCAGATAACTAATGTGTACTATCACATTATTTGAAATACAAAATTAAAAAATGTAACATTACTTCTAGAAAAGATATCCTAAAACGGGATGGATTTGATAGATCAAATAATGTCATTAAATGAGTTGAATCTATAGTGTTGAAACATGTTTGAATTACTTAGTTTATTTCATTAAAATTTAAAAAGAGTTCTATGTTGCCGGCTCATGCCGTTGTTGACCATGCATGTGTAACGTTGGAATGTGGGGACTTTAGCCGTTGTTAGGCTCATTTACGTTGAACGAAGGAAGACGCGGGATGGTTATTTTTAGCTTACATTTGTCTTCACCAATAATTTCATAAACAGCCGACAGAGAATTCCATTAATAATTAGCGGTTTTCATCTCATTACAACAACTTGATGAATTTAAATCTTTTTAATAGCTGTTAATGTCAAGAAATCAATTTTTGCAGTATATTTTAACTCTCAAATGGAAAAAAAGGTGATTAGATAGTATAAAAAGAATTTCTTAATCATATATATCAAATTTAGAGATGTGTCATAAATAATATCATACTTATACTCTAATTTAAAATATTTATCACATGTTTTAATTTAATTTGTATTATTATAAAATTTTATAATACTACCTTAGAACTGGACTTTTATTGTGTGATAGTTGGTTGTTCACGTGCTAATTATTGTTAAATTGATTACAAGTTGCGATACTCTAATCCCACATCGGTTGGGTGAGAATAATTTTATTGGTATATAAAATATTACAAATTTTATTACTAACAACTTTGACTTAAAAATTTTTAAATCTAAATATTGTTTTGCTCTTTAAAATTATTGGGACCGTAGGCTTGGAGCCTTACAATGATAATTCTATCCCACATCAACGAGTATTTAGTATATAAGATACCACAACTTTGTTACTAATAACTTGAATTTAAATTTTTAAGACACGATGTTGTAGGCATTTTCAAGTTGTTCGGTCAGCCGGGCTTAGAGCATTACTATTGACATCAGAGTCGATTCTCAAACAATTTAGACTTAAAATTTTGAGGTATATTATTGTAGGTTGTTTCAAATTGTTGAGAAGAACATATGGGAACCGGTTCCAGAGAACAGAGGTAGAGACCTCTAGGGTGTGTTAGCAGGCTTAGGGTTTTACACAAGTATTGCTCAAACAGAAGGGTTGGGTTGTATTAGCTAATGCCATAAAAGAATCTATTGGTTCCAATTGCAGAACGGCAAAATAAGCTTGAAATATATACAAGAATCTTGCCGATCATATACAAAATTCATGTGTATGGACCTAGAAGCCGCAGACTAGCAATTGCTGGCTGGTTTGTAATTGCTGGAGAGAGCAGGGCAGTGAGCATCTACTAGTAGCTATTGACATGAGCAGAGCTTTCTGGATGTCTTCAGTTGGGCGGCTTTGGACTAAAGAGACAACATAGTCCATAAAGGCTGCATCACATGGCAAGGTGATAGGTCCATCACTTGGTAATCCAAACTCTTCTTCAGACATTTTCAACATCTCTTTGAAGATGTAATTGTTAAGATAGGCTAAGGGGAAAAGAAAGCGCCTTCGATCAGCCGTGTAGACAACAAAGTGGCCCTTATAGGCCACTGATGATGAGCTGCAGCTACTACCGGTATCAACATCCTTATTGGTTCCGGCTGGTAATGAAATTCTCTTCCTTCTGATGGCAGCCATTCTCTGCCACTTTCTTGCCATCTTGATGATTTTCTTGGGACTGATCATAATGTCTTGGTTTTGTGAATGATTGAGAGCTAGAAAAGGAGATTTTAGAGCTTAAAACACTAAAATGTTGAAGTGTTGTGTTGGGTTGAAGGAAATCGAGGTGAGTTAGCTAGATATATATAATGCATAAGGCCAGAGACACTCCTTTGAAGTAGCTTTTCTTATGTGGGGATTCATGGGTGCAGAACCATGTGCTATTTGGATGAAGAAGATGATGGAAAGGTAGCAATGTTCTGGTTCTGTTTGGTTAATGTCACCACATCTTGGTTTGGTTTTTAATTTTGAGAGACATAATGGGTCCAATCCAAGCTGGAGGATCATAATTGCAAGTCTTGAGAACCACATAACAAAAGCCATATATATATACAAGGCTGAAAATGTTGGCCCTCTTAGCTTAGGCAGATGCACCAGAAAGCATGTCGGACCCAACATGCTGGTTTGAACTACCAAACGAGAAAGAAGTGGCTCAAAGTAACCTACTCAAATTGAGGTTGTAACTTCTGAACAGAATCCCAAGAGGTTAGCTCGAGTGGTAGCGAATGACACGGTAAATGCCTTACCAATGTCAAGTACTGGATTCAAATTCCATTGAATGCAAAATCACTTGGGACCATCCACCCCATGAGGGCAAGCTTGCGGTAAGTGAAAGGCTAATTGGTTCCGGTTTATGATCCGACCAACGATACGGTTGGTGGAGTCAGTTTGGGTCATTTAGAAATCAACATCTTCAATCTGTTTTGCAATTTATGCAGGCTTTGTTGTCTTCCAAATCATAATTTGTATATCAGGGCTTTATCAGTGTATTTGAATAAAAATAGATATAATTTTTGTTAGTTAAATAATGTTTTAGCTTGACGCAACTCAAAGGCACTTCTCAACAGCAGCACATGGTTTTATACATAGAGACCCCACAAACAAGGAAAGCTACATTTAAACAATGTAAGATCTGGAATTGTTCACCACAAATTACTTTATCTTATCTTTTTTTTTTTTTCTAAATGCGGATGAGATTCTTAAGAATATCAATACCAATCTCAGCTGTTCATTTCTATGTGACATGTTGGATATGAGACATCAATTTTTTCTGACAATGTCATGAATATGGTCTATGTAGACAATTTCAAGTCTGAAAATTTAGCGCCGAAAATGTAGAACAAATATTCAAGTTTATTGAAATAATGAAAAAAAATGCTATTCCCCCTTTCTTTTTGATTGAAGGGGCTTCATTTTAAAAAGTGAAATTACTCAAATACCTTTATATATATAAATCATTATAAAGAACTGATGTGGCAGCAATTATTATTATTATTGTATTTGTTAGGTGGTTGCCATGAATTCATCTGAAATTTTGATACATGTTGATGACCCGATGTGACCCAAAAAATGGACAATGTGTGGATTTATCCGTTTCGTTTGAGTATTTTTGACTCGATTCGTCTTTTTATTTTGTAACTCGCACATGTAAAAGTGTTGTTTTCAAGATTCCTTTTTTTTTTTGGAGGAGATAGCCGACTTTAGGTGTAAAGGGAATTTTAAATTTGTGAGTATTTTGCTCTTGTAATTTCCTCAATACATAGTGAATCTATGTATTGATTATCACTGCCCATAGGACATATACATATTGCCGAATCACATATATCTCATGTATTCGGTTTATTTTTCTTATTTGAGATCGATTTACTATTTGGTTTTATGGCTTTTGCACAAAAGTATTCAATGACAGACTTACTGCCTGATGCATAGGATTTGCAAGAGAGAGTTGAATCAATTTTCAAAGAACTGTTTTTGAAGGTAATATCATTTGGTTGATAACGGAGAATACAAAATAATTTACAAAGTCAAACCCAATCATAAATTGACGAACATGGACTAACCTAGTGGAGGATAAAAAGTACGATTACTTAATTAGATGTCCTATTTCCTGGTTAATTTTATTAGATATTGTGTCAACCAGAAAGCACCATAATTTTCTTACACTAGAGCTCATAAGCAACATTTACCATGGAAAGACAACCAGACATGAGTGAGAATTCTTGGGAGATTTGATTTCATTAGATTTATCAGGCTACATTGTTAATTTTTTTACAAATTGAAGTATAATTCACTTCAGAAGCTGCAGATTAACAAATGTTGATTGGATTTGTCCTTGTTGGAGATATGAAGATGATAGACAGTGACCCGAAGCTATGGACATGAGCAGTGCTTTCTCCAGATCTTTAGCGGCATGCCTTTGTATGAAAGAGAGTGAATGCTCCATGAAGACTGCAATGTGATAGGTCCATCACTAGGCAGACCATACTCTTCTTCTGCAATTTTTAAGAGCTCTCTGATGTTGCTATTGTTAAGATAAACCAATGGAATCACAAAGCGTCTCCTATCAGCAGTGTACACAACAAAGTGGCCCTTATCAACTGTTGGTGTGTTGCAAGTGTCTGCATCCATACCCCATGTGGTCCTTGAGGATGCGATTCTTGCCAGCTTCTGCCATTTCCTAGCCATTTTGATGAGCTTCGTAGAACTGATCATACTGTTTCTGTCTAAAATAGAAAATAGTCGAAGGAGATTTAGTTCTTGGAACACTGAAATCCAATACATGTGGTTGATAGGAAGCAGATGAAGTCGGCTGACTTATATAATTCAAAAGGGCAGAGACAGTGGCTTAAATTTAGCATTTGCTGCACAGGAATTCCAAGGGAGGCAAAACCATGTGAGAGATGGATGAGAAGGGCTGTTTGGGTGGTGGCCATGTTTAGTAGTTATGTTTGGCAATCAACCCCATCAAGTTGGAACATACTATGGAATCATTCTACTTCATTCTGTCAAGCGGTTTAATGACATATTGGGTCAAAAATATATGTAGAAATCGAGCGGTCAGAAAGAAAACAGTGTGAATGTAAATGAGAATGAAATTGATTGTTTTGAATGCAGGGAATATAACCCAAATTTTTGTGCCACTCAAGTCAATAGATTCTAGAAAAGTAAAAGATGAAATATCACAATTCAAAATCAGCTATTTGGATGAATCAGCTTTGCAGGCAACTTTGTTATTATTATTTTTTTAAAAAGTCCTTGCAACTTCTATAAACTTACCTCATATTTTGATTAGCAGTGCATCATCCAAAAAAATTAGGCTTGTTTCAAATTTAAGAAAAATTTTATGAATAATATGTCGGAAAATATCTAGTACAAGCTGTACTGAATAATGTTATCTGCTGATGTAAGGGTTATAATTCAGAATAAAGGAAAGAGGCCCAAAGTCATGGCTGCTACAAATAGTATTGCGTGTATTAATGCAAGAATACTTTCCAATTCTAAGGGATGGAGTCTTAGAAAACAAAAAAGATAAGAAAAGGAATGATATCATTTAGCTGAATAGTGTAAACAAACACATTTTGATTACTTGGTTATGTTTTCCATGCATGAAGAAATTCACAAAATAAAAAGAGTTCTATATATGTTACCAGCTTGCCGTGGATCAATTATATTGTTGTTGTTTACATACATGATAGGAACTCAGTATAATTGGAACATAATGACCTAACTAATGTTAGGCTCCCATTCGATTGAGGGAGAGAGAGAAAATGTTTGGAGGGAGGCCATGTTTGGTTCTGTGTGGTAATTAACATATATAATTTGGAAGTTTTTTAATTTCTCCTAGACACATTAGGTGCAATGAAAAAGTAGAAGATCAATTACAAGTCTTGAGAACCACAGAACAAAAGCTAAATTGATCAAATTGCAGGATAGATCTTTTTAAAATGCTAATGTTTAGCTACTTCCGCGAATATCTATGAAGTGTTAGTTTGGTGAGACCGTGAGAATGAAAATTTTTGCTGGCTTAGGCAAATGCAAGATGGAGCATGTTGGACCCAACATGTGGCCATGAACAACCAAACAAGAAAAATGTGGCTTGAAGTGTCCTAGTTGGATGAGGTCCTAAAACAGGAATCAAGATCCTCACCTTAGCATTTCAACACTATGTGCTGCAATTTATGCTGGCTCTGTTGTCTTTCAAGTCACATATTGTATCTTATGGCCTCTATCAATTAGAATGCAGTCCATCCTAGTGCAGGGAATACTTAGACATGTTGTATAACAAAGTTTACCACGTAATTCCTACTGAAAATTTGCAATATAGAACACGGCCTCTTGGGTATCTTATATGATAGTCTTCAAATTTATACAGTTTGAGTAATGAACTTGATTATCATATTGCATACTTTGTAATGCTCACATAAATAGCATAAGCCATTTTTGCTTTTATTCGCTGTGTTCCCATTGCGTTTTCAATGTACCATCTGATAACAAATTGTTTCCCGAAAACACTCACTCAGACTCAGTCCTAGAAAAGCTGCACTTTGTGTTGTTCCAGTAGTTTAAGGAGACCTTGTAACCATATGTTTTCTATGTAGACCTTGTAAATAGATGCTGTCAGCAGCCATATGTTTTATATATAGAGCTCAGAAATAACATTTTGTCATGGAAAGGCAACCAAACATGACTGAAATTCTAATTAGGAGATTACTATTAGAAGTATCATGTTACATTGTTAACTGTCTACAAATTAAATTAAATGTATTTCACTTCAGAAGCTGCATATTAGCAATTGTTGATTGGTTTGTCCTGGTTGGAGATATGACGATGATAAGCAGCGACCAGTAGTTACGGACAAGACCAGTGACTTCTCCAGATCTTTAGCTGCATGCCTTTGTTTCAAAGAAATTGCATACTCCACGAAGACTGCATCGCACGGCAATCTGATAGGCCCATCACTTGGCAGTCCATACTCGTCTTCTGACATTTTCAAGAGCTCTCTGAAGATGTCATTGTTAAGATAAACCAAGGGGATCACAAAGCGCCTTCTATCAGCAGTGTACACAACAAAGTGACCCTTGTCAACTTTTGTTGTGGTGCAGCTGTCTGCATCCACATCGCCTGTAGTTTCTTGGCAATGTGATTCTTTTCCTACCGAGGGCGGCCAGTTTCTGCCACTTCCTTGCCAATTTGATAAGCTTCTTTGGACTGATCATACTTTTGATCTGTTTAAACTAGAGAGGAATATTTTGTTATAGCAGAAAGGAGATTTAGTTCTTTGAACCTTGAAATGATGTGCTTGGTAGAATGCAGAGGAAATGAGCTAATTTATATATTCACAAACCAGAGAGAGTACCTTAGAATAGGCTTTTGTTGTGCAGGATATCACGGGTAGCAAAACCATGTGATCAGGAAATGGGCATGTTTGGCAATCAACACATCAAAGTTGAACATTGCACGAAATCAATCTATATCATTCTGTCAAGTTGTTTAAAGACAAATCTGGTCCAAATGGATTGCTTATAATCACAAGTGGCTCTATGAACCACAAGAATGGATGTTTGAGTGGGTGGTGGGATCCCCGAGTGGATTGACAAACTGGGTCCAATCAATTAATCTGCCAGCTAATAAGTAAAGTTTCAAAATTTTTGAATCTACTTGCAAAATTGTTATCCATTAATATTTCGTGAAATCTTATTATGACTTGATTCAGTGACTCTTGACAGAAACTTTTGAAGGGTTGGACATGCCTGTTTTCTGTTCAGCACTCAAAAGTCTCATTAAAGTTAATCAATTGAAGCCACAGATTTCATTGTTAGGCAGTTTGACATGTTGAGTCCAGCATGCTTTTATGTTCCTTGTACATTAATTTTACACTCGGGGACAATGAAAATGCTGAATGATTTCTTACAGCCACCGAATCTGATATATAATTGGCCTATTTCACAGCTCTGCTTTGAACATTATACAAGTAAGACGAAACTATTATATTTGGGTATGGAATAGTGCTTTATATTCAGTAAAATGTTATTATTCTATGTTTCCTGTAAAGGTGTTTCTTCTTCCTTGAACAATGGCTTCAGCTATGATATAGCATCTGCTATTTCACTTTAGGCTTCCTCTTTACCAGATAAATTAGAAAACGTTGATCAGTTTTTGATTAAAATGCTTCTACCCAAAACAAAACTTTATTTAATACAGAAGGTTGGGATAGAAATGTGCTGTTTTCATATAAATTGGAAATCTTTTATGGCAACAGCCTATTATATGCTCATATTTTACCAAATATTTTTGACTTAGATTTTCTTTTTCTTTTTGGGTAGGTGATGGTGCTGGTAATTCTAATATTCTAAGACTCTCAAATAATCCCAACCTGAAAAGGGAAAAAAAATCTCTTCAAATAATATTTTGCCAGTCAGTAATAGGGTGCCACCGTAGGCAAAAACAGGGTATCTGTCTGCCCAGAAACAGCTTTCTATTTATATATACTTTTTCCTCTCCAAACTTTTGGGGGGGAAATTTCACCATTTTTTTCATCTAAAACAAGTTATTATTCTATAAACTAATCCAGAAGTGTGGCCTTAATCTTGCTTCTAGACTTCATGTGTTTGACTGATCCATGAGAAAGACTCAACTATCTCGGTGAGTTTGTACATATATAGTTTGATAATGGTCATAGTAATGGAGCCCCGCCAATTATTGCAGTCTTACAAATGGTTCTAGTAAGATTGAATATGCACAATAATGAGACTGCCATCAAAAGTTGTTACCTCAGTATTCACTTGTTCCTTGAGAAAGGACTGTCACAACAGCCAACGAAGCGAACAACTGATTGCTGGAATTTTCAGGAGATAACATAATACTAATTTTCATTGTTCAATAGGAGAGATTATTTTTTGTTGACAATGGTGAGAGATTAGATTTTTCAGGTCACTGTACACGAATTTATAATGTGGACTAACCTACTCAAGGTATAATCAGGTGAAACATAACCAGGTCTATATAGAGTTCTTAATTAGCCACCAAATATACCATTCAAAGCTATGAATATCATGTTTCCATAAAAATAAAATTGGACATGAAGGAAATATGCAGGAATTTTCATTATATGTATTAAGGCAAAATTGTTTTGATCAATTACAAATCCAAAGTTTGGTTAAATCAGTACACAAGTAATCGCTGGTTTGTCTGTCCTTGGTGGAAAGAAGACAGTGATGAGCATCGATTGGTAGCAACTGACATAAGCAAAGCTTTCTCTAGATCTTTAGCCACACCTTTCCGGATCATTGAGACAATATACTCCATGAAGAATGCATCGCACGGTACTGTAATTGGACCATCACTTGCCAGCCCGAACTCCTCTTCAGACATCTTTAGGAGCTCTCTGAAAATCTCATTATTAAGATACACCAAGGGGATCACAAAGCGCCTTTGATCATTTGTGTAGACAACAAAGTGTCCCTTATCAGCCTACCATAGATGTACTACAACTGTCTACATTGACATCTCTATTGAATCTTGGGAAAGAAAGTCTCTTTCTCCTGATGGCAGCTAACTTCTGCCACTTCCTTGCCATTTTGATGAGCTTCCCCGGATTGATCATGCTGTCTTAATGGAGGAAACTAGAGAGTGAATAAGGTGATGAGGCAAAAGGAGATGGATCTTTAAAAAACTGAGTTTCAATTGCTGTGCTGAGTGGAATTCAAATGGAAGTGGATTATATATATAAAGAAGGCCGGGGACAGTCCTTCAATTTTAGCTTTTGTCTTGTCAGGATTTATGTATTGCAAAAGCATGTGCTGGTTGGGTCACACTGTAACAGGGGACCTTTGAGTGGTGGTCATGGTTGGTTCTGTTCTAAAATCAACTGCATCAAGGTGGGTCACAGATGATAATATATCTGCCAAGTGGTTTGGGGACAGTAGTCCAATCAAGCAGCTTAGCTGCCAGTTAATATTAACCACAGAAGTATATGGACAACACAGAAACAAAGAACAAGGAGTCAAGGATAAAAAATAGCCAAGGTATAAATATCAATCAGTTTCATCCTAACAGAACTTGTCTCACCAAACTTTTAAATCATAACAGCAGAACTTGTTTCACTGTCACCAATTTAATTGTGAGCTGAGCTCTATGGCTCTCTTATGCCTTCCTTACAATCACAATAGCAGCGGCTAAGCTTTGTAAAATGTGGCCATCATGCAGCATATGAGTACACCTAACAACAGTAAGAAAAGAAACCAATATGCATATAGCAAAAGAAAGTAACATAAGTTAGCAATGTGGCTATTCCTTTTTGTGACACCAAAATCCATTGGATGGACTGTGAAAACAAGAATGAGATCAAAGTAGAAAACAAATTAAACAGAAATTTTATGTGATTCAGAACTGTGCCTATGTACAATAAAATGAGAAGTATCCATTCACTCTTAAGAAGAGGATTACTCATCTTCCCACACCTCACCGTAAGTAATATCACCAAAAAACTATTTGCATAAAATCTGTTGCAAAGAAGTTTTTTTGGAAAAGTGCTTTATATTCAATAACATGTTATCATTCTATCTTTCCTGTAAAGGTTTTTTTCTTCCTTAAACAATGGCTTCATCTATGATAAATCATCTAATATTTCTTATGATTAAAATGCTTCTACCAACAAAATACTAATTCAATACAGAAGGTTGGGGATAGAAATGTGCCGTTTTCATATACACCGAAGAGTTTTATGATAACAGTCTACTATATGCTCATATTTTACCAAATATTTGTGGGGGGGGGGGGGGAGGAGAGAAACTCTTCAAATAATATTTTGCTGGTCTGTAATTGGGAGCCACTGTAGCCAAAAACAGGGTTAGAGAATATCTGTTTGCCCAGAAACAGCCTTTTTTCATATATCCCTTCCCCCTTTCAAAGTTTTGGAGGAAAGATTCCACCATTTTATCTAAAACAAGTTATTGTGCTATAAGCTCAGCCAGAAGAATTGTCACGACCCCAAATCTGGCCCATTACGGATCGAGGGCTCGTGATCGGCCACTAAGGCCTTTTCTGATTTCTGTTAATCAAACGCAGCGGAATAAATTTCTTTTTCTATTGCGGAAGCGTCAATCAACACTCAAGTCAACATTAGTCATCTATTTATACATTCCATAGTAATTACAAAAAGTACATGATGTATTTTTCCAAAGCCTGCTGATGTCATATTCGATATACAGTCCAAAATTTCCAAAAGCAACTACATCATGACTAGCAAAATCCTATTACAAAAAGGGTTCATAGCTTTACAAGCTTCCAACTAGTCTGACTGAACCTGTTATTTCTCTTTCGATATCATCACCTGAAATAGGATAAAAATCCTACTGAGCTCAACAGCTCGTGAGTATCCCAGCTCGTGAGCATTCCATAACATACCGAGGGTTTCAAAACTACTATATAATTCAATATGGAAAATGTCAATGATCAGATATCATATGTTATCTTAATTTATAGTACAAGATAACGGTATCAAATTCGCTTCCAATAAATCTCAATTTAACGCTAATTGTAAATCGATAATCAATAACATAGTTCAATAAATCAAAATCACGGTTCAATATCATGGTTCGATAAATCATAGTTCAATAATTCAAAATCATGGTTCGATAACGTAATTCGATAAATCATAGTTCCGATAAATCATAGTTCAATCATGGCTCATATTCAATATTAACATTCAAAAATCATATATTCCACTTCTATGGCCAGCAAATTAGCACCTCGCTGACTGAGATCGATAGACTAGCTAGCTCGATATGCCGTATCAATACCGGCTCACCACAATATACCTTGTGGGATGTGTTCGATAAATCATAACCTATTCGATAGTGACCAATCATAGAAGAGTGTTCTATTCAAAGTATCAAAATCATATCCAAAATCAATAATCATCAATAGCAGTTCAATTACTCAAATCAAAGTTCTTTATTTAATATTTAGTTAAAACAGTTCAAACATTTGTAAGAAGATCATATAACATTTGAGTATTTTACAAACACATTTTCTTAAGTCAAAGAAGACAATATAGTTGTCAATAAGTCATTCAAAACGTATACAGTATAACTGTTAAACAAAGGCTATAAAGGAAAACGATTTCATATGTCGATATATCATAACAGAGTTCAATATTTATATCTATACTGAAAATGTCTACCTCAATATGGTATGAAATACTCACCTGAATTCCAAAAGCTTAATTCCAAAAATCCTTCTTTTGAAGTTCCCTTAAATCACATTCAAAGTCTAGTTATATTCCATAATATCACTTTGACTTAATTATCATAAATTCTTTTTTCCTATTTTAGTTACATTTCCGGAAGAGTTTCTTTAAGTTTTAAAGTTTGATTCTATTACCTTACACGTTTATGTGTCATATTTTTTTTGTACCTTATTTCATAATATGGACCTCACCATTGAGTCCGGAATGTTGGAAAAAGTCAATTTAGACATTCTCTGATTTTAATTTGGCTTTAGGGGTACTAGGGGTATTTTGGTCATTTTACCCCCTTATATGTCTTTATTTTTGGGACCTCGTCTCACAAAACAGACCTCTCCATTAGTCTCAGAATATCCAAAATAGTTGGAATACACTGTTCGTATATTTAATTTGGACTTCATTTGCTTTATTTATGACTTAGGGGCAAAATAGTAATTTTGCTTTATTTATTAAAATAATTATATAATTATTTAAATATTTTTCTAGGGGTGTAATTGAATGAATTTTCTCTCAATTGGGCCACAGTGGGATTTTCTAGAATTCTGAGCTCAATCCGTAATAAGGAAAAGTTCTGGTTTATTTAAATTTAATTTAAAATAGAAAACCAGTGGGTTCGGTCCAAATCCAAGTGAACCGGTCCTGGTTCCCTTGCAAACCAACCGGTTTAGTCGATTTGCCACGTGATGCTGACGTCATGATGACATCAGCCCTAATGTCTAAAATTTTAAAATTTTTAAACCTCCAAACATCACCGTTTAAATAAGCCCATAACCCGTTGGATCCGGATTTGACCCAGACCCGTAACCAACCGTTTACCCGATCCGAACAGTGTCATCTTCCCCACGAGGATCGACACTGTTCATCGAAAACCCTAATTTTTACAGTTGTTATTCGTGAAGTTTGGCTCATAAATTTTCTTCTATTTTCATTCCAAAAGGTTTCTAAAACATTAGGGAATAGTTTGGCATTCATTTTGGAGTTCAAATCGAACTCATTTGCTCGATTTCAACCTTGATAATCTGAACTGTAATCTGGTCGTATATGCTCGTTTCTGAGCCAAAACCCTTGGGGTTTGTTCCGTTGTGATCCCCTCTTCATGGGGTTTCCATTTTCATTCATAAAGATGGGTTTAAAACTGAGTTTAAAGGATTGGGTTTCAAACCCGTAGCCTGCAACTCGATAGTTTTGAGGGCTTTCCTTGAGCTTTATGATCGCGATCATAGGTTTTTAAGTTCCTTGTAGTGTCTAGTTTAGGTTTTGACAAGCCAAAATCAGTTTGGTGAACTTTGGTTCAGACCTGCTTTAAGCAAGGTCATCAATGGTTGCCCCTTCTGGGTTTACTGTTTTTAAGTGTTTTCATGGTCTTTAATTGTTTATGAACAATTCTAAATATAGTTTAAACATCATATACACATGAAACAGGTCAATTTTTCTTACACATATACAAGATATCCTAGAGAGAGAAAAATAGAAATTTTTAAATGTTTCTTACCTCCCTTCCTCTTGCTCTGATTCTTCCTGTATTCTCCCCAGTTTCCCTCTTTTGATTTCTTTCACGAGAAACAAGCATGATTTGCATGCTTTTGGTTTGTCTTATAAAGCAAGAAAACTGACCTCTCTCTCTCTCTCTCTCCTCATTTTCTCTCACCTTCTACACCTCATCACCCTACTCCATAGCCGTCATCAATCTCCCTGTTTCTTCAATAAATTTTGTTCTTCCCAATTTCCACTTTACATTTAATTCATTTGGCTTTTGCTTGATATTTTTACATTATATTATATATAATGTATACATATATTACAACGCACATAACACACATGGAGACACACACACACACACACACACACAAACATATATTCGTATAAACATATATTATTATTACCATTATTATTTGTTTATTTATTTTTATTTTAATCCTTGCATTTTTATATATTCGTCAATTTTCGGTTAATTTTATATTTTGATTTAATTTCCAACTTAACTCACGTCATAGTTCAGTATCATAGTTCGGGTTACATTTTATGGCTCGGGTCTACCGGGTCGGGTACCGGCTAACTCGGGTCGGGGTATTTCAAGAATGGCCTTAATCTTGCTTGCTAAATGCTAGGCTTCATGTGTTTGCCTGATCCTTGAGAAAAACTCAACTGTCTGAGTGAACTTGTACATAGTTTGATAACGGTCAATATTATTGGTCATAGTAATGGACCCATCACCAATTATTGCTTAGTCTCAAAAATGGTTCTACTGAGTTTGAACATGCACAATAATGAGACTGCCATCAAAAGTTGTTGCCTCTTGTTCAAATGTTCCTTGAGAAAGGACTGTCATAACGGCCAATTAACAACTGATTGATGCAGTTTTCAGGAGATAACATAATATTAGTTTTCTGTTTTCATTGTTCAATGGGAGAAATTCATTTTTGACAATGGACAGTCAATCGTGAAACACCATATTTTTCAGATCACCATACACGAATTTATGATTTGGACTAACCTACTCAAGGTATTATCAGGGGAAACACAACCAAGCCAATAAAGAGTTCATAGCCACTGAAAATACCATTTCAAAGCTATGAAAATGATGTTTCCACAAAAATAAAATTGAACATGAAGGAAATATACAGGAATTTTCATTATATGTATTAAGCCAAAATTGTTTTGATCAATTACAAATCCAAAGTTTGGTTAAATCAGTACACAAGTAATTGCTGGTTTGTCTGTCCTTGGTGGAAAGAAGACAATGATGAGAATCGATTGGTAGCAACTGACATGAGCAAAGCTTTCTCTAGATCTTTAGCCACACCTCTCCTAATCAATGAGACAATATACTCCATGAAGAATGCATCACATGGTACTGTAATTGGCCCATCACTTGCCAGCCCAAACTCCTCTTCAGACATCTTTAGGAGCTCTCTGAAGATCTCATTATTAAGATACACCAAGGGAATAACAAACCGCCTTTGATCATTTGTGTAGACAATGAAGTGTCCCTTATCAGCCACCATAGATGTACTACAACTGTCTACATTGACATCTCTATTGAATCTTGGGAAAGAAAGTCTCTTTCTCCTGACGGCAGCTAAATTCTGCCACTTCCTCGCCATTTTGATTAGCTTCCCCAGATTGATCATGCTGTCGTAATGGAGAAAACTAGAGAGTGAATAAGGTGATGAGGAAAAAGGAGATAGATCTTAAAAAAAACCTGAGTTGCAATTGCTGTGCTGAGTGGAATGCAAATGGAAGTGGGCTATATATATAAACAAGGCCGGAGACAGTCCTTCATTTTTAGCTTTTATCTTGTCAGGATTTTTGTATTGCAAAAGCATGTGCTGGTTGGGTCACACTGTGACAGGGCACCTTTGAGTGGTGGTCATGGTTGGTTCTGTTCTAAAATCAACATATCAAGGTGGGTCACAGATGATAATGTATCTGCCAAGTGGGTCAGGGACATAATAGTCTGATCAAGCAGTTTAGCCTTCCTTACAAACAAAATAGTGGCGGCAAAGCTTTGTAAAATGTGGCCATCATGCATAGTATGTGGATACCTAACAAGAGTAAAAAAGAAAAAGGAAACCAATAAGAATATAACAAAAGAAGTAACATAATTTAGCAATCTGGCTATTCCTTTTTGTGACACCAAAAACAGAAAACAAAGGATCTAAGTAGAAAACAAAACAGGAAGTTTAGGTAATATCACCTTAAGAAGAGATCAAACTAATTGAAAGTTTTTTGTGGTCTCAACGGGATATCAAATCTAAAAACACTGAATTTGAAGTTTTAAGGACGAATTACGATTGAGATCAATATCTTGTTTAATTTTTGACATGTTATCATGGGTCTACTAAGATTATATTACTAGAGGAAGGGTTTGATTAATTTTCAGAGAAATGTTTGAGATCAAATATCTTTTTTCATTTTTTACATGTCTGTCTGCTAAGATCATATTTCAGAGAAATGTTTCCATGAATAATACCATTTGATAATGGGGGAACTGTGTATCGTATATAAAGTTGAAACAACTACAAATTGACCAATATGGACTAACCTAGTGAATGATATTAGAATTACTGGGATTAGAGATGTCCTTATAAATTATGTCAGCAACCACATTAATTTGTTGTACATAGAGCTTGTAGGTAACATTTTACCATGGGAAGACAACAAAACATGAATGAAAACCCTTCGGAGATTTAATTAGATGTGTCAGGCTACATTGTTAATTGTTTACAAACTATGATTCACTTCGGAAGCCACTGATTAGCCATTGTTGATTGATTTGTCCTTGTTGGATCCAAGAAGATGACAAGCAGTGGCCATTAGTTATGGACATGAGAAGTGCTCTCTCTAGATCTTTGCTGCATTCCTTTGTAACAAAGAGACTGCATACTCCATTAAAACTGCATCACATGGCAACGTGATAGCCCATCTCTTGGCAGTCCATACTATTCTTCTGCCATTTGCAAGAGCTCTTAGAAGATGTTACTGTTAAGGTAAAATAAGGGAATCACAAAGCGTCTTCCATCGTTAGCGTACACAACAAAATGACCCTTATCGACTGCTGCTGCTGTGTTGCAACTACCTTGATGCACACATCCTGCTGTTATGGGAAATGTTATTCTTTTCCGACAATTCCTCGCAATTTTGATAAGCTTCTTGGGACTGATCATGCTTTTTTTTGGTGTAATATTGAAATGGAAGATTTGTTACAAAAGAAAATAGGAGATTTAGTTCTCACAACACTGAGACACTATCTTTATATATGCTTGGTGGAAAGCAGAGGAAGTGGGTTGTTATAACTTCACTAGCCACAGACAATGCCTCAAATGTACCTTTTGTTCTGCAGGAATTCATGGGAAGCAAAACCATGTGATAGATGAAAGAAGGGCTGTGCGGCTGGTGGGCATGTTTGTTATGTTTTTGCAATCAACACATCATCGTGGAACATAGCGTGCATAATCATTCAATTCCATTCTGTCAAGTGGTTCAACGACACATTGGGACCGGTGGTATGCCATTGCAAGTGACATTTTGAACTAGATGAATGAAGATAAACAGGTTAGCTATATATTTACAAGGCTGGAGACAGTCCATTAAATATGGAATTGATTGTGCTGGGATGCTTGGCCGCAAAACCATGTGTTTTGATGCAGTTTATTGGATGGAGGATGTTTAATTGCATGGGTGGTGGGCGTGTTTGTTTTTGCTTAGCAATCAGTGCAGTTAGAATTGTGGCTAAAAATCACCCTTTAAAACCTTTTTGCCATGTGGATTAAGGATACATTGGGTCCAATTAGTTATTCTGCCCGCCAATATACATATGAATGGTTATCACAGAGGGTTCAGCCTGCTTGTTTTCTGTTCGGCAATCACTGTCTCATTTGAAGTAAGGTGCTCAGAGCCACAAATTTCTTACTATCTGATTAGGCTGCTCTTAAATTATGAGGTCCACCATGCTATATCTTCCTTTGGGGGGGGGGGGGGGGGGGGGGGGCGCATCTCCCTTGTACAGAACTTCAGTACTTGAACATTTGAGGCAACTTAGGAAGAATTATTTCTTATGGCCGCCAACTATGATTTATAATGGCCTGTTTCAGACTCTGTTTTTCAAAATTACACAAGTACAATGAAAATATGGCACTTGGGTGTGTTAGATAAATGGAATAGTCAGTTAGTATCTCCACTTTCTTCCTTCAACAATAACTTTGCCATTATATTTCAAGTAAATTAAATGATCTTCATGCTTCCTCCACGGCAGATAAAATAGGAAATGATAAGTTGGTTTGTGAAAAAAAAAAATACCCAATGAGTATTTTAAGATTGATGAAAGGTTCTAAGAAAAGTTTTATTGTTCCCGTATATATTTGTAACCTTTTTATTGAGACCAGTTACAAGAATCATAACCCATTATATTATGATCATTTTTTACCAAATGTGTTGAGGTTTTTGAATGCTTTTCTCATTTTCTTTTTCTTTCTGGGGTGGGGGATTTTATATAGTACTCCGGGAGCTAATAATGGAACGCCTCTGCCTCATCAATGAAACGGGGCCACCTGCTCCCAACATGTTGAGGAAGAAGGATTTTACTATTGTTTAGCTAAACAATTTTTCAATACTTGAAGCTGAGTCAAAGTATGGCCTTAATCTTGCATTCACATGCATGCCTGCAAGTCTGAACTGTCTCAATAAACTCGTACATATATAGTTTAACAAGGTCATAGTAACAGTCTTTGTTACCTATCTTTACATAATCTTTCAAATGGTAATGGAATAAGATTGCACATATACTTTAATGAGACTGCCATTACGAGTAATAACCTCATTTTTAACATGTTGCTTGAGATAGGATTCTCACAATTGCCTGCATGTGATCAACAAATGACTGATTGAACTTTTAAGTGATAACATCATATTTGTTTTTCTTAATCAATTGTTTAAAATTCATTTTAGTTGATACTTGTGAATCACTAGAATTTTCAGATCAGCTTGCATTTTTTAATGTAGACTAATTCACATGTATGGGGCTATTACCATATGAAACATGTAGCCTGCTTGGGTAAGTATAGAGTTCTCAGCCACCAAGTACACCATTTCAAAGCTGCAAATATATCATGTTCCCATAAAAAGAAAATTGGACATGAAGGAAATTAACCAAAATTTTCATTAGATATATTAAGCCAAATTGTTTTGATCATTTACAAATCCAAAGTTTGGTTAAATCAGCACACAAGTAATTGCTGATTTGTCTGTCCTAAATGGAAAGAAGACAGTGATGAGCATCGATTGGTAGCCACCGACATAAGCAAATCTTTCTCTAAATCTTTAACCACACCTCTTCGGATCAATGAGACAATATACTCCATGAAGAATGCACCACATGGTACTGTAATTGGCCTATCACTTGCCAGCCCAAACTCCTCTTCAGACATCTTTAGCAGCTCTCTGAAGATCTCATTATTAAGATACACCAAGGGAATCACAAACCGCCTTTGATCAGTTGTGTAGACAACAAAGTGTCCCTTATTGGCTACCATCGATGTACTACAACTGTCTACATTGGCATCTCTATTGGTTCTTGGGAAAGAAAGTCTCTTACTCCTGATGGCAGCTAATTTCTGCCACTTTGCCATTTTGATGAGCTTTCCTGGATTGATCATGCTGTCGTAATGGAATAAACTAGAGAGTGAATAAGGTGATGAGGAAAAGGGAGGTAGATCTTAAAAAAACTGAGTTGTAATTGCTGTGCTGAATGGAATACAAATGGAAGTGGGCTATATATATAAACAAGTCTGGAGACAATCTTTCAATTCTAGCTTTTACTTTGCTGGGGTCATGTATTGCAAAACCATGTGCAGGTTGTTTCATAAGGCACCTTTGTGCGGTGGTCATGCTTGGTTATGTTTTGAAATCAAAACATCAGGGTGGAGCATAAATGAGGATTTATCTCTTCCAATCTGCCAAGTGGGTTGGGGACATAATGGGTCCAATCAGTTTAGGTGTAACCGTGTAAGTTCATTTAAAACACAGAAGTATGTGCATAGAACAAGCAAGCCATTAGCCATGTGATTAGTTATACCAAAGAGTGGGCTTGTTTTTTCATGTTGGCTTATCAACACATCAAGCGGAAGCAAAACAGAGGATAATACTTAATTCTGTTAAGTGATTTAAGAACACACATGGGATCCATTTTGTTTATCTGGCATCACATATCTCACAAGTCCACAAGAATATATAGACTGATGATCTCACCCAAAACAACAAAAACACTTATGTGGCATATTGAATGTGCTTAACTTTCCTTTAGGAGAAAAATCTAATTTTGTTCCTAAATGACAAATAAATACTTATGAAATGTTATCCAAAACAAAAAAGGAATTATGATGTGAATTTGATCAGCCGTGGGGACAACAGTGAACATTGTGACCTTTAGGGCTTTTGATTGTGTGCTAGAACAGTCTTTTCACATCCCCATTGGCTCTTGCTAACAATATCTTCTTCCTCCTGATGACAGCTACCTCCAGACACAGCTTTCCAGTGAACTATTTAGTCATTATATTCGTCTGTGAAGTTATTGTAAATAACTTTCCAAGAGCTATATTACGAAGTGGTTTAGGAACACGAATAGCTAATATAAAATAGGGATCATGGTATTTTGAGCAAATGGTGCTTGGTAATGTAATTATTGTAATATTGTCTTGCAATATCTTAATGAAACCTTTGAACCTCAGCTGAGAAGAGGTGGAGCCTAATTTTGTGAGAAATCTCTTCAATCGCACCATTATGTAAAACTCACTTCATTACCACCAGCAAAGCTTGAACTAATTCCAGTTCTCTGGGATCTCAACCAGTTTAAACGAACATCTTGTTTCTTCGTTGACCAAAAAATAATTGGCAGTCAACATCTTGTTTCCTTTTTGACATGAATCATTATATGGGGCTTCTAATTAAGATCGCATTGATCCTCAACAGGAAAGTAATGAAGACTCTAGTAAGTATGTAAAAAATTTAACTGATAAAATAATGCTCTTCAGTCTTCTATTGAGTAGAAAGGCGTGGAGTAAGTAGCTAGGCAGACAAACTGGTTTACATCATGTCCACTAAAGTCAATTGGCAATGAAGATTCAATCTGCAAAGTTAGTATTTGAAGATGGAGTACAATGAAACATGAATTGAATGAACTTAAGAAAGTTGTCCAACTATTGTGCTATCATGCTATGTGCCCATGTAGGGACTATATACAGAAAAAAAAGTATGGCAGTTCAGTAACCACAAGCAAGCAATTGTTGTTGGCTTGTTTTCCTTGATAGAAAGAAGATAAATAAGCAAGGTTGTGTCTAAATCTTTAGCTATTCCTCGTTGGATGAGTGAGATTATGTAGTTCATGAAGACAGCATCAAATGACAATGAGAGTGGCCCATCTCTTGGCAGTCCAAACTCATCTTCAGATAACTTTTAGAGCTCTATGAAGATATGGCTGTCGAGATAAACTAATGGAACGACGAATTGCTTTTTGATCAGTGGTGTAGAGAACAAAATGACTTTTATCAGGTTGACACTCCAAGACAAAGTATTTATTCCGATCCTAGATGTGGTCGGAAATACTTTATTTAGCGTCGGAAATAAATATTACCGACAAATAATAAACGTCGAACACAACGGTCGGTATTAAAATGGTCAGAAAAAGATTACCGACGAAAATCTCGATGGGTCGGAAATATTAACATATTTTCGACGCATGTAGGCGTTGGTAAAAGATTATTTCTGACCCTAAACACCGTCAGAAAAAAGCATTATTTCGGACCAAAAACATCGTCGGAAAAAAGCATTATTTCGGACCAAAAAACATCGTCGGAAAAAACCATTATTCCGACCAAAAACACCGTCGGCAAAACATTGTTTTCGACTATTTCCTAAGTCGGTGTAAATATGTCGGCATAAATTGTACCTTTTTTCAAAAATAATTTATTATTTCCGACTCATTAGTTACCTATTTATTTCCGATGCAAATTTTTTGTCGGACATAAAGTTAAATATTTGAAAAAAATCATTGTTGTAAAAATCATCCACGCACCTAAAAAAGACATAAATGAAAATTCATGGCAAAAGTTCTCCATATATATTCATGCTCTTTTAACTTTGAAGGATTAAAGATAAAATATATAACCCATAATTTGATTGAGATATATTGTGCATTCAACTTCAACTAGACCAAAAGACATACAATATCATTAAACAGAAAATAATATCCACAATTAATTGCACAAACTAATCAAAAACTAAAGGCATATCATTCTCTAAGATACTTCTTTCTTTTTGCAACACCAAATATATAACCACGTTTCATCTCTCTATCTTTGCTCAGACATGCATACTCAATGAAGTCTTTAATTCCTTTCATGTAACTAGGCAAATGTTTACCCGGAAGTTTCATCCAACTCTTATCCATGTTTGATCCCTACCACAATAAGAAGTAATCAATTAGTATGCTCCATGTTTATATGTAAAGTAGTGTGAGATTATGGGAGATTCAGATTCAAATTTTACAAAGCATGCCCTTTTGCAGCTGAAGTGGATGACACACAACAAGGCTATCTTAACGTGTTGAGAATGAAATAATCTTATTAAAGTACAGCACTAAATTGTTGTTAGCAACATTCCTCAAAGTGACTAATTTTCTCATGAATTAGGGACTCATTTACCATAAGGCCACTTATGAAATTGATAAGTAATACTAGAATTTAATTTGAATCTAACAGTATGTACAAGACCAGAAGGGTAACTACTAGCATTTTCTGAGTTGACATGTATAACAGAAAATTTTCCTCAGATGCCATGATATCACAGATAACAGCAATGCATATATATGGTACATCAATCTGAACAACATATAAAGATCTAAAGGTGAGCTGCACTATTGTCCACTTGAAAGTCAATGATAATATTAAATATTCAGCCTTATTTTTCCACTACAATTCTCAATCCCCAAGTTTATCTAGCACACAAAAGCATCCCTTTTGAGTAAATGACAAACAAAATATTCTACATGAAAGGTCGACTTTGAGAAATTATATAAATTGGGATTTTTAGAATTTTGTTTTTCAGTTTGCAGCTTTCTAATTCTGCTGTTTCTATTTTTTGGGGGTCTGTTATTCTGCTACATGATGAACAAAAACTATTGGCTTTCTGGACATTGTTAAAGAAAAGCTACCGAGTATAGTAATTAATAAGGTTCCTCAATAGTAATAATAGACCAGAAATACAAATGCCAATCAATAAAAAACTTCATACTATAGTTAAGTTTCATATTTCCAACGCGTCACACCGTCGGAAAAACTAAACCATTTCCGACAGTACTGTTTAGCGTCGGTAGTGCTTTACTTTTACCAACGCAGTTTACTGTCAGTAAAAACTTCAATCGGTATTACTTATTAAAATCCGACATTAACATTTGTTCGTCGAAAATTATCATTTTACCAACTAATTTTATTCCGACGATGGGATTTGCGTCAGAAAAAGTGCATATTCTTGTAGTGTGAACAACGGATTAATAGATGGATTAGGGATGCTACACTTCTGCAAACTTAAGTGATGCCTCTAACTGATGCATAAAGAGGTGGGGCTATTGCAATGTTTGGGGAAAAATATGGAGAACATGATCAAATTTTTTTTAGAAAAATTTGTTCTTTTATATAATTCTGAATATACCCATTGCTGAAGTTACAGTTGAAGTCCCTTTGAAAGCATTACTTGGGTCAAAACTCATATCGATATATCCAGCAACCAGAACAGCTGGTTGAGCTGAATTTGGGATGGATTCAGGACCCAACTGGATGGACTACGTTAACATATTTGTTAAAATAACTTGATATACTAATATGATTTTAGAACAACGTGTGAGGAGGTCATGGACGTGCATTGCTTCCATCAGACTCCACTAATGCCTCTCACTAGTGAAATTCTGATATAATACATAAATCACAGCACTTCTGAGTTTAACCTTGAACAGTCCCGAGTGCAACTTTATGGGCACTTTCAAGGCTCCTCAACGCGTTTTATTAAATTTTATAAAACCACATCTCCTCCACTTCCCAGTTTTATAAATCTGCTTGCCGATCATCGCGCACAATGGCGCAGTGTTGCCTCGTCACTCCATCAGATAGCAAAGATCAAGAACAGGATTCGAGCACGTGTGCGCACCAGGTTGGTGACCATCAAATGGAGTTAATTACTTGTTTCTAATAATTAGTAAGCACTTGAAGCTGGAATATCACTTTTTATTTCAAATGCATCAGAAATCAAAACGTGGCAGGATATAATATATAAATTACAGCACTTCTGAGTTTAACCTTGAACAGTCCCGAGTGCAACTTTATGGGCACTTTCAAGGCTCCTCAACGCGTTTTATTAAATTTTATAAAACCACATCTCCTCCACTTCCCAGTTTTATAAATCTGCTTGCCGATCATTGCGCACAATGGCGCAGTGTTGCCTCGTCACTCCATCAGATAGCAAAGATCAAGAACAGGATTCGAGCACGTGTGCGCACCAGGTTGGTGACCATCAAATGGAGTTAATTACTTGTTTCTAATAATTAGTAAGCACTTGAAGCTGGAATATCACTTTTTATTTCAAATGCATCAGAAATCAAAATGTGGCAGGATATGTCTCAAATGGTTGACCCATTATTAACATAATTAATATATTGTCCTCAAATACAGTAATTAAGATCTCCCGGAAGACATCTGGCATGCATTTACCCACAAGACATGATCATTTTTGTGAAGAGAAGAAAAGGATATCTTGTTGCATAGCGCACCTTAGCTGTTGCAATTTTGGCATTATTCTTGCTTGACGATAGCGAGTTGGTAGACTTTGTTCTTATCTCTCCACTCATTAACAAGCAACCAATCATCATACTCACCAAAACCTATCTTCTCATCCTCGTTTTCTCTTTCTTCTTGACTTTTAGCCTTCTAGTGAAACAATAACATACACGTAAGCATATATAAAAGCAGCACACATATACATCCCAAATTTCTTCTCATCTCCAATTTTTTCTTTTCTTTATAGAAGTGATCTATTTTTTTTTTTTTTATGAGTGATTGATATTACAATTAATTAACTTAACTTGATAATATAATTATAACATTATATAATAACATAAAAATACATAATCTAATAACAAGAACCTTGCAAATACAATCCCTAGTTGGATTGACTGATCTACACTTGACAAGAAAATTCTTAGATAAAACTGGTACAGTGACGTAATAATATGTTTTTTCAATAGTATTATGTCGTGTGTGGTATAATTTAATTTTTTAATAAAATAATAAATATAATAGAGCATCATCTAAAAAATACATTATCACAAAATT
Source organism: Nyssa sinensis (assembly GCA_008638375.1). NCBI lineage: Eukaryota > Viridiplantae > Streptophyta > Magnoliopsida > Cornales > Nyssaceae > Nyssa > Nyssa sinensis. The sequence continues at coordinate 42,892,160 of CM018033.1, forward strand.
GATTAAATTCGTCGAAAAAACACATTATCACAAACAAACTAAATTCATCTAAAAATATCTCCCCTTGACAACCTACATTGAGTGCATCAAACATAATCCAAATGCCCTTTTTCTCCTAAGTCTTAAATCAATGATGAGGACCATCCTATAAGGGTTATTTTGGTCACTTTGACCAAAATTGTGGACAGATCTTAAATGGCGGACACTGAGGAGAGTAGAAAGTTCTGTTAAAAGTAGGAAGGGTTTGTCCCCTTAACACTGACGCATCCATGCTTAAAACAAACGAACACTCTCAAAACAGAAGTCTTCTGTTCTAATAAGTCATAGCTGTTAATTGATAGGCAAAGAGTCGGTGAGAGCCATCATATTTTTCTGTGTCACGCCGCGTATGACCAATGCGTGTCTATTTATTTCCTTCCCATCTAAGCCTTTTCCAATGCCAAATGAAAAAACTATTCAATGAATCAAATGAAAACCCATTCAACCTTTTTTGAAATGCTAACCTGGACACCACTCTCCACTACCCCTTGTACTATGCCTATATATATAATAGCATCATTCTCTCTTTCTCCTACCAACACATTCTCAACAAAATGGCTTTCTTTCTTTGCTTCCTCTTCTTTCTCATCTCCTCTACGACTGCTTGTGACAGATGCGTGCATCAAACAAAGGTGGCTTACTTCACCCAAGCTTCTGCACTTTCATGTAAGAGTCTCAACTAATTGTTTTCTTGTTTCCAAATGTTTGATTGATTGATTGATCAAGAATGTTGTGTTTTTGGGATTGGGAAAAAAACTAAATTGGCTTACACCCAGATGATATTTCTCTGAAATATATAGTGGGTAATTTTGATTTTGTGAATTTGATGCAGCTGGGGCTTGTGGGTATCGGTTCAATGGCCGTAGACTTCAATGGTGGTCACATTGCCGGTGTGGTTCCTAGCCTTTACAAAGATGGAGCTGGTTGTGGTGCTTGCTTTCAGGTATGTAAACTACAATTCCCCTCCTCTCTTTTTTGGTTTTCTGAGGGGGTGTTTGTTTGCTGTTATTTTTTCTGTGTAATATTTGTTCTGATTGAGGGGTTTTTTTTATTTTTTTCTTCAGATAAGATGCAAGAACACAACCCTGTGTACCAAACATGGTACTAAAGTCGTAGTAACTGATCTTAATAGCAGTAACGAAACGGGTATTGTTCTCAGCAGCAGAGCTTTCAAGGCCATGGCTAACAAGGGTATGAGGCAAGACATTTTGAAACTTGGGATTGTCGACGTGGAATATAAGAGGTGAGCAATAATTCATGACATGTTTCATTTATCTAATAAGCCAAAATCCTTCAAAAAGTAAAATGAAAAGCATATACTAATCCATGAAATTTGCTTCTTATATAGTTCGTTATTACTATGATATTGAGATAATGGTTTGTTACATCCACCACATAATTTCAAAAAAAAAAAAAAACACTACTGGTCGGTCCTTAACTGTTATGGGCCAGGTTGTTTCACAAAAATCAAGCACATTAAATGCTATAACGGTCAAATATTTTCCCATGTCCATATGCATTAAATTAGATGAATGCAAGTAATCAAATGAATATATATAAATTTTGGGAGGCTGATGCCCATTGGAGTCCAAATCTCTAGCAATCAGACAGTCACAATCTTATTACGTTACTCTAATATTTCTTTGCTATTCTAATTCTATGGAGCAGAGTACCATGTGATTACAAAAAACAGAATTTGGCTGTCCGAGTAGAAGAAATGAGCCAAAAGCCAAATTATCTAGCAATTAAGTTCCTTTACCAAGGTGGCCAGACAGAAATTGTAGCAGTTGATGTAGCTCAGGTAAATTCAATGCTCCATTACTGATAAATTTGAGTGGATTATTTAATTTGCTCATGTTCATGATAATGACCGTGTTATTCTCCTTCTTATGATAGGTTGATTCACCAAATTGGAGTTACCTGAGCCGAAATTATGGCGCTATTTGGGACACAAGTAGAGTCCCGGCAGGGCCATTGCAGCTCCGATTGCTTGTGACGGCCGGATACGACGGGAAGTGGGTTTGGGCACGAAATGTATTTCCTGCAGATTGGAACAGTGGGGTGATCTATGATTCTGGAGTTCAGATCACTGATATTGCACAAGAGGGTTGTTCTCCATGTGATGATTCCCACTGGAAATGAGAGAGTTCTTCTCCTTATCTTGTGTGAATACACACTTAGTTTTTTTATTTAGTTCCATGAATATACACTGGATCAAATGATATATATATATATATATATAGGAGATTAATACAAGTGGAAAGCGTTATGTTTGAACCTTGAAACTTTGTTGGTAGGGATAAAATTTGCAAATATTTAACATGGGTTGTATTGATTATCTCTAACATATTTCTTTCCTTGAACTAATAAAATTTCCAACTACTAGAGAGATGTAAATGAGCCCGTAATTTGAAATTATTGATTAACTCTTAAATGAGCCAGTAATCCGACATTGTTGGATTAACTTGTATTTAGGTTTAACAAGTAGGCATCTTATGGTGTGTTGGAAGGGGAGGAAGAACACATCCTGAATTATGATATATATATATATATATATATAAGTACTAAATTAACAAAATACAAAACGATAGAAACATCATAAAATCATTAGTAAAAATAATTTCTTTGTTGTTTTATATCAAATGATATAATATAATACATTTTACAATGCATACAATTACATGGGCTTGAATCTTATAAAAAATTTTGCGAAAATATAATACATCCAAATAAATTAAACTGTATGATGATTAAAATTCACCACCAATGTAATTAATATTGACCAACTACTAAATTACATTTTGTATTTAGGCTTTCTTTGTATCTTTTAAATGGAATCTGATTTCACAATTGGGAATGAATTCAAAAGACATAAGGCTCGGCATTAAAATATCAATAAATTGAAACTTAAAACTCATAATCTTTTATTTAAAACTAAAAGAAGGTCACGAATGATCAATTAAATTAGCCGCAATTGAATAATGCAACTTACTGTATGCCAGACGAATGGTTTATGCCTATTTGATTTTGTTAATAGATGATTGTATTATTAAATCTGGGCATGGGGGAAGCCCATTAATTATGAACCAAACATAGAAGTGTTAGATTGGGCTGGGGCAGCATGGGTTGCCCAACTGTAGTAGCCTAGGTTGGGCCAGCCTTAGACAAAGTGTCTCTTTTGCTTGCTTCATTAGAGCCTCCCCAACTCACTTCCTATTCCTTTTCCTCAACTATTTTAGAGAGTTGAACTTACATTTCTGAACTCCCTCTCACAGAGTAAAGTAATAGTTGGATAGTTTGTGTTGTTGGTTTTTTCGTGGTTTAAAATTAAGAAATTTTTGTAAACTTGTAAAGTAATGCTGTTAGTCAATAAAAAAAAAAATGAATTTCTTAAAAAGTTATAGATTAAAAATAAAAATGACAATATGTGTATGAAGAATGGGCTATAATTTGTTTTTCAAGTTTTAAACATTTTTTTTAATACAAAAACGAGGGTGGAGGAAGTCATGAAAAGAGTTGTCTAGAAAAGAAATATAGAATATGTATAAAAAAAAAAAAAACCAATGTAAGGTTTTTTTTCATTTCAAAATGAAACATAGAATTTTATTTATCTCATGAGATGGGATTTATTACAAGTGAACTTTACATGTAATGAATTGCACATCATAAGACAAATAGAGCTCTCTATTTTGAAATGAGAGGTACCGGACTGAAAAAGCAAGTCATGAAAAGAGTTTTGTGCCATAAAACATAAGAAGATTCGAGGAAATTGCAGAGGAAACTACTTAATTGCTATTAACTAGTTTGGTAGTTGGTACTATCTTCATCAGACAAATCAACTTTATCAAAAAAAACCAAAATTATGAATAAGATAAATGATGGAGCAGTCTGAAGAGGGCCTCATTAGTTAAAGATAATTAAAAATGTATGGCTGTATAAATTATAATTCTCGTCATCCCACGTCAGCAATAGTAATCAAGATCAATACATGGACTTCCTCTGGCTCTGCGAGAGTCTTCCAAGTCAACCTGTCCATCAAATCTAAACTATGATTTCTGATCCCTTTGATTCTTCATTCTCTCATGTGGAAAAGAAGGCAAACAACGCGGATGTGCCTTTTTTAATTACGAACTTTCAAGTTGAATTTTCTTTCTTTCTTTCTTTTTTGTTAAAAGAAAAAAATACATGGAACAAATCTTTATATTTTATATTTATGTCATTCTCCATAAAAGACTATGAGAATATAGAGAAAATGACTTTCTGTGGATTAAAAATTCCCATTTCATTTATATATTGTTTACTTTGTTACTTTCTCTTTATCTTTTTGCAGTTAAGGCCATGAACCCCTTTTAAGTGTACAGACAGAACTTAGAACAATTGTTGGAGACATTTACCGTTGAGTTGGGTAGTGATTTCAACTTAGGTGGCTTAAATAAAGCTTCAAAGATTGCAGAAAAGCTTCAAGCGTCCTACAAGATTATAGAATGGAATGGATGTCAGAGTCCACAAATTGGATGGCCTGAAACAAAACTATGGTTAAGTGCTGAAGCCTGGAAATTATGTGCGCCAATAAAAATCAAAGACTCATTTAATCTGACCGATTCAATGTGTTGTTATTTCTCAATTCATCAAACCTTTTGGCCATTAAATCCTGAAACTATTGTATGCTTTCAATTTCTCAAAAAATATGTGACAAAAACTTCGGCTGCGATTTAAATAGTAATTCAAATATAATTTTTTAAAAAATATTTTTAAAAATTTTGTAATTAATTTTTTAAAAACTGTAAAAATATATTTAGATATAATAATTTAAATTAAAAAAATTAAAATTAATAACTCGTCAAACACAAGATCACATGTTTTAAAATTAAAAACTGTATTTCATTTTCATTGAATTTCCAGGTAAAATTCCCAAAAAGTAGGGGAAGGAAAGAGTCAAGCTGAGAACCAAAAAGACGTGTTGATGTCTGTGTCACCAATTTTTAGTCTAGTTCTAGTCTTGGTGACTATTAAGAGTGGGTCAGTTTATAACCGTGTGGACCCACCATTTTTTGTGACCCTTCTTCCTTAATCAATTCCTCTATTTATCAAAGACTTTAGTGTCCCACATATCTCAGGTCTTCTTTTGATTATAGGGCACGTCCCCTATAAAATCCTTGTGACAAAGTGTGCATGTAAGCTACTGAAGCACATTTCCTCCTATACAGTTCTAAAAGCACAAAGCCAGTAGGCAGTAGCCACTATCCATGACGGCCGGCGACCACCACCACCAACAAAACCCAATGGATGATGAATTGACGCTGGAGCTTGAATTGCCTGGCTTCCGGTTTCACCCGACTGAAGAAGAGCTTCTCGAATTTTACCTCAAAAATATGGTTTTCGGGAAAAAAATGCGTTTTGATATAATTGGTTTTCTCAACATCTACCATCATGATCCCTGGGACTTGCCCGGTATGTTTTCTTCGTTGTTGTCGTCATTATTTTTTTCTTTCTTAGTTTTATTAGTTTTACAATATTGTATGGAGAAATATATATATATATATATATATATGTGTGTGTGTGTATAATATTATGAATGTTTTAAACAGGGCTGGCTAAGATTGGGGAGAGAGAGTGGTACTTCTTTGTGCCTAGGCACAGAAAACATGGGTGTGGAGGGAGGCCAAACAGGACAACTGAACATGGATTTTGGAAGGCAACGGGTTCGGACCGTAAGATAGTGAGCTTATCGGAGCCAAAGCGAATGATAGGGCTGAAGAAGACTCTTGTTTTCTACGAGGGTAGAGCACCCCGTGGATCCAAAACCGACTGGGTCATGAACGAGTATCGCCTCAATGATTCCTGCCCTTTACCCAAGGTACTCTCCAAATATATATATATATATATATATATGTTGTCAAACTAGTGTTGAAGTGCATGAAAGAAAAGGTTAATATGTAGAAATGAAATGCAGGACATGGTGTTGTGCAAGATATATAGGAAGGCAACCTCCTTGAAGGTGTTGGAACAGAGGGCAGCAATGGAAGAAGAAATGAAGTCAATAAAAGTACTTCAACCTTCCTCTCCACTAACACTACCAATGGACACCGTCTCATTTTTTAGTCAACATGAAGACTTGGTGCCACCAATCGCGGCACAACAACTAGTTTTGAAGAAGGAAGATGTAGAGATTGAATTGGATTTTGAAGAGAAAAATAATAAAGTAACAGAGGAGATCAATCAAGGGTCTACTACATCCTCAAATGCTCTGCACTTACCATTCGGAAAAGAGTTGCCGGAGCTCCAGCTAGCCAAATTCAACATGGACTGGACCCAAGACCCGTTTTGTTGGACACAGCTACGTAGCCCATGGCTTGACAATTTCACTCCTAGCCCCAACGTTCTCAATTTCTAATCTAATATATTATGGACCATGCTCTCTTTTTTCTGTTATTGTTAATCAAACTCTGGAGCCGTAGATAAATTTCCCCACATATCTATTTAGGACCATTTGGTCACCTGTTGGCAGTAGGAGACACTTCGAACTAGTCACAAGTTTAGGGTAGTCCACTAAAGTTTCTACGAGTCTGAGGGCATGCATCTGAAATCTGGGCGCATTCTTGAAACCAAATTGGCAATGGAATTGGGAGGTTCTTCAACATAAAAAAAAGAAAAAGAATGAAAAAAAAATTAAAGAAAGAAAATTTTTTAGGGTACTCCTACCTTTATTCGAAAGTCTTTTAAGTGATTCATTGATACACGTTTCATTTACTTCCATTCTATTAGTCGAATTCATATATCCTGTTTTTCTTTCTCTTTGGTCCAATACTGTATCCTATAATACAAAACAGGAGGAAGTCCTTCTCCTTTTCATATATCCCAATCTCATGTTCTTCCAATAAGGACTTGAATCATGCATTTTTAAGCGAAGAGGCAGAAATTACACTTTCTTAACTTGCTACAGAAGACAACATCAATGGAAAGGGGTTTTAATGATTCAAAAGCATCCCTAACATTTATTCAATTTCAAAGTATGGGTCCCTTCACTATGCTCCTTGGTTTAGTAATTAAACTTAACAAGAGTGATCAAGAGTCCTCAACACTGAAAATATTTTGAGAAATAGTGCGACTTAGGGATGACAAAATGTCCCATCTGGTGTACTCGCTCTATTCTGTCCTTAATGAGACATGTATTGGGCGATTACAAATGAGTTCAAGTTGAGGTTGGGAGAGAGGGTTAAAACCCCAAATGAGTTTTGGGTAGGAGCTGGGGAAAGGTGCCCCTGCCCTTGACCCCAACTCGTTTACTAAAACTGATAATTTTTGATAGTTTTAGTCATTGTTTTAGTAGTTTACTCTTTTTTTTTAAGATCAAATTTATCAATTATATATATAGACTAGCTTGGCAGGCTGCAGCGGGATGGGTAATATGAATGGGTTTGGATTGGAATGTGCTTTAAACAGAGCAGATTGGAGTGGGAAACATTTTTTAAAGCGGGGTGGGGTCACCAGCTCCAAACCCAACTCGTTGCCATCCAACCTGGTGCAATGATTCCCTTTTAATTTGTCACGTATGATAAGAAAGATCATTGTTTTACTAGTTTACTCTTTTTTTTTTAGATCAAATTTATCAATTATATATATAGACTAGCTTGGCAGGCTGCAGCGGGATGGGTAATATGAACGGGTTTGGATTGGAATGTGCTTTAAACAGAGCAGATTGGAGTGGGAAACATTTTTTAAAGCGGGGTGGGGTCACCAGCTCCAAACCCAACTTGCCATCCAACCTGGTGCAATGATTCCCTTTTAATTTGTCACGTATGATAAGAAAGATCTACATAATACAGGATGCTGAGCTAGCAATTCCTAAAACCTATTGTGGGGGCAATTTCTAAAGAAAATATGGGTGAAATATCAAATTTCTAAAATTTTAGACAGTCATGGCCAGCCCTAGCTCTCTTATATCTGCCACTGATCACAGTTGGTTCCCAACACTTCGAAACGGATAAAATCTTGCAAATAAAGGCCATCTTTACTGGGTATGATTACTTTGTACTACCATTTAATGGCAGTTGAAATCAATACACATTAGCATCTTCTAAGAAAATTATGACCTCATGGTCGTATGATGAGACATTTTCAAGGAGCAGTAGGAAACTTTACAGCTATTGAGTTACATTCTCTGTAGACATGCACACCTTTTCTAGTGTTTAAAACCAACAAGTTTCATATTAATAAAGTCCATCAGCCTTCTCAATTTACATGGTCCTCTTCCTGAACTCACAATAAGGTCTTTAGCAGATGTTTAATAAATTTAATCTGTAGCTATATATGATAACATTCAAAATCTGAAGCTCAGACACAATATCTCTCAATACCCTTTTCAAAGCTTTTAGTTCATGAAAAAAAAAAAAAAAACTGATCTGTTGCTTTCAGCAAAAGCAAACACCTTAAGAGGTTGACCAGATTGATCCCTAGAGAATAAAGTATCAACAACGCCCAAATTGCTCTGCTCAGGCCCCCTAATAATAAGGTGAACACAGAAAAAAGTAGGGGAGGCCTAACATCTCATTTTTAGTTTTGTTACTTAGTTGATGTTAGGGATGTGATGACGATGTATTATTGTTCATTTCAGTCATAATGTGATGTCCCAGTAGTGATGCACTACCACATTATTTAGGATTCAAAATTTGAAACAAATTTTGGATGGTTAGAATTATTGGGATTTAAATTGAGAGAAATGCCTGCAATTTTCAAAAGAATGCAGTGTGATAGCATCCCTTGTGATCAGATGATTCGGTTTGGATATTTCTTTCTTCTTTAATTATGCAATGCATCATAATTTAGGGATCGAAAAGGAGTCATTTAGAGGTGATAATTGTGCATATCCAATTCAATAGATAAAATACATGTATATTTCTCCTGTACAAGTGTGAATACATGCCTTTTGCCCCCCTATTTTCCTGAGTAGCTAAATTTTGGACGTAAGCGATAGTGCATCATAATTTCTTGACTAGTGGTTGACAACATTGAGAAGGGAAACTCTGGTTTTGATTACGCGCCTGAACAAGGACTCAAGCCCTTCTTCAAGATCTTGAATGCTTGACTCCAGCTTCCCCAGCTGGTTGTGCAAGATGTTATCAGATTTACTCGTCTTGTGATCACCAATGAGCGAGTGCAATGCAGCATCAATCCTCTCAAACTCATTTGTATCTGTTTCTTTATCTTGACTCGATACAGTTTTGTGGTGCATCAGTTTGGAAATCAAAGACCAGCCACTCGGCCTTGATTGCACCTTTGTCCCTGCAATATAGGACAATAGGGACTCAAACACTGCAAGAGTGACTGCTTCAACCTCATTTAACATGCTAACAATGGCCACAGTTTCATGGTCTTTGTCCATGGCTAGGAGGATCTGCTGTTTTTGATACTCTTTAAATCCTTTAGGGATTTCCAGATCACCTTCTTCTCCTTCTTTCTAGAGATCATGTATCCACCAAAGTCATTTGCATCCCGTCTTCTGCGTAGGATTGAAAGAAGTTCTTGGATATTTTGCTTTTTCTGTGACAACACGTCTTTAGCAGTGGCACACATGTCCAAGAGTGTGTGCCCTTCCAATGCCTCACCCACCCATTTCTCGTGGCGCTCTTGGAAAAATGCTTGTTGTGTGCGTGGCAATAGAAGCAAATCATCCACACAATCATACAAATCTTCAAGCCCACTTAGTCTGTTGCTTATTGATGGCAATGACGAAGATGTTTCTTCAGTAGCCCTTACTCTGCATAAATGCTCTTCAAATTGAGGATTGAGTAGATGATATCTGGAGGGAAAGCTGACAGAACGAGCATGGAAACTGGTTTTTGATCTGAAAGGAGAGGAAGCCATTTTTTCTTTCTTATTGTGGTTCAAGGCTTACCACTGGAACGTGCAATTTAATCGTGCAAGTTGGGTTCCTTCCTTTGGCATTTGTTGAATATCAGAATATATATCAAGGGGAGGAGGAGACATGAGGAATCTCATCCTCGTCAACAATCAATGAGTGGCAACATGATTTTAATTTGGATCTAAATGCTATTATGGCAATGTTTTTGCTGTGTCTTCCCTCACTAGGTACAAAACTGGCCATCAAATTGTTTTCTATTCTTTAATATAACATGCACACCTGAAAATAGATAGTTTACTACATGATAATTCATGGAATGAATAATGATCCATGAAATATGCAATGCACTTGTGGCAATGACACCCTGTCCCCTCTAACAAAGAAATGGCAACACTATTTCTCTCTTCTGTCTTCTTTATCTCAATGTGTACATCTTCTTCTACATAATAATTGGGAAATAGCGAAAGATCTAAAATTTAGGGTCAACTTAATTTCTTGATTAATTACCATCATAATCAAATTTGAAAATTTAACAAATGCATTATGCTGCTGCTTTCCTGCTGGGCTCTGCCTCTCTGGGAGACAACGGGGCTGCATGCTTGTGCACACGGATGTGTCATACTTTAAAAAAAAAATAAGAAAAAATCTGGGTACATATTCACAACTGAACACCTATTATCATGTGGAACAACATTTTATATGAGACACCCTCAGGAAATCAAACTGATAATGCGGTAAAGGTCCCCCCAAGTTCATTTTCTGTTGCCCTAATCATAACGCAAAATAATTAAATAGATGGAAGTACAAGAAAATAAATACATGCAGATGTAGTAATGGTGTTAAAATACCCATCATCTTGATCACTGTAAAAAATCTTTGGGTGAGGCAGGGGTGATATATACTAAGTCCAGACAATCTAAAATCAAAATCCCAAAAGCTGCAACTTTTCAATAATTTGATGAGTCATTCTCGTTATAGTTTTTAACCACTGTTTTAGCTTTTACAAAGCTTTTGTTAATAACAGGTCAATGCTTTGTTGGCCTATGATCAACCCTTTTGATGACGATGTGGCTCCCTGAGGTACTGAGGTCTAGCCTCCCCACTACTAGGTGAACACACAAACAAAGTTATGATCAATGTTCTAAACGATTAATCAATCAAAATGGAGAGGTAGCTCCCATGATTGTTGGAAAAGAGGCCAACAAGATCCACATACATGACTTTGCCATGCCTTGCTATATAATTATGGGAAAATGATGTGAGGTTGGTTATATAATTTTCAAGGATGCTAGATGAATCAGATTGTCCCCAAACAAAAAGACAGCCTGAGCATCTTTGATTTTCTTGAAGCATATGAGATTCAAAAGCATAATGCGAATCTCATTATTCTTTGACCAATATATAATAATCATCCATGAGACAATTGGAATCTTGACAGCCTCAAATGGCTTCAATTAAATGATGAGATTATATATTCTTTTTCTATGAAAAGGAGTCAAATTTTGATTCATGTTACTAAAGCTGACCTTTTCACCTTTGACAAGGTTTGATAAATTGGAGTATTGATTTCATTAAAATTGGGTATCTCTATTTTGTTTTTACTTTTCCTTCTTGATGATTTTTTTTTTTTTTTGGCCTACAAGCGATTCATTGTAAGTCCCAAAAGTATAGATCTGAGACTGAAAGAATTGTTACATGGCAGAAATTAATATAAGTTCCATTTCCCTGTTTCAACAAAGGCTCTAAGAATTTAATCCCGAAAAAAAAAAGTGCTCTAAGAGGAAATGAGGAATATAGCAGTAATAATTGTCCCCTGATATATTGATTTGTAGTCAAAAGACAAGTATATCTCATGTACATATATGAACAGCTAATCAGAAGTTTTTTTTTCTCACAAACAAAATTTTAGATGGCCCTCACACTGCATCATAATTTTCAAGGCTACTGGTTGAGAATGTTGAGGAGGGAAACTCTGGTTTTGATTAAACGCCTGAACAAACATTCTAGTTTTCTTTCAAGTTCTTCAATGCTGGATTCCAAAATTCCTAGTTGGCTATGCATATCTTTGACATGCCTGTTGTCATGGGATATACATGTTTTATGACTGGTGAGTGAGTGCAATTCAGCATCGATCTTCTCAAACTCATTTGCATCTGTTTCTTCAACTTGACATGATAGATTTTTGTGGTGCATCAGTTTGGAAAACAAAGACCAGCCACTCGGCCTTGATAGCACCTTTGTCCCAGCAGTATAAGACAACAGGGACTCGAATACATCAAGAGTGACAGCTTCGACCTCATTTAACATGCTAACAATGGCCACGGTTTCATGGTCTTTGTTCATGGCTAAGAGGGTGTGCTTGTTTTTGATAATCTTCAAATCCTTAATAGACTTCTGGATCACCTTCTTCTCCTTCTTTCTAGAGATCAAGTATCCACCAAAGTCATTTGGATCCCGTTTTCTGCGCAGGGTTGAAAGAAGTTGTTGGACATTTTGCCTTGTCTGTGAGAAGACATCTTTAGCAGTGGCACACACATCCAAGAGCGTGAGATGCCCTTCCAATGCCTCACCCACCCATTTCTCGTGGCGCTCTTGGAGAAACGCTTGTTGAGTTTGTGGCAATAGAAGCAAATCATCCATACAATCATACAAATCTTCAAGCCCACTTATTTTATTGCTTATTGAGGACAATGACGAAGATGTTTCTTCAGTAGCACTCACTCTGCACAAATGCTCATCAAATTGAGGATTGATTGGATGAAGTCTAGAGGGAAAGCTGACAGAACGAGCATGGAAACGGGTTTTTGATCTGAAAGATGAAGAAGCCATTTTTTCTTTCTTATTGGGGTTCAAGGCTTACCACTGGAATGTGCAATTTAATCTTGCAAGTTGGGTTTCTTCCTTTGGCATATGTTGAATATATATATATATATATATATCAAAGGGTTGGAGGAGACATAAGGAATCTCATCTTCTGTCAATAATCAATGAGTGGAAACGTGATTTTAATTTGGATCCAAATGCTATTATGGCAATGTTTTTGGCTTTGCCTTCCTATTGATGTGTAACACCCCGACCAGTTTACTAGGGAAATTAGTCGTGAATTTGAGAATTTAAAATTTTGTGAGAAATTAAACTGAGATATAAAATGATAATAATAATAATAATAATAATAATAATAATAATAATAATAGCAAGATTGAATGAATGAATAAATAAATAAAGGAAAAAAATAATAATAAAAAAGGAAGCCAAAATTTGAGGTCAATGGATTTTGAACCCTTAACCCAAAAAGAAGCAAATACCTTGGCCCAAAAAGAAGAGCCACTTGGGTTGCTCAAGCTTTATGAAAAATATTACAAATTATATGAATGTATATACATCAAAAGGAAGCCCCGCCTCCCAACCCACCAATAGGATTTCATGCAACCAAAAGAATTAATTTTAAAAGCAAAACAAATAAAATATAAGTAGTATAATATATTCTGTGTTGCGTGTGTGTGATCTCAAATCAAAACATCAGATTGTGAGATGATTGTAAGGTCGGACTAGAGAGAGAAACCTAGAGAAAGAGAGAGTGAGTTAGAGAGAGAAAGTGAAGGGAGAAGAAGAAGAAGGAGGGAACTGCCATTGCATGCAACTGGTCACTAAAGAAGAACCAAGGAGGATCTAAATCCAAGCAAGAAAGGAGGGAAACACCACTGTTAAAGGTATAGAACACAAACCACCCATTTTCTCTCTTTAGAAATTTCTCATCCTTACAAACTGTTTAAGCCTCTTTTATTGCATGCATGGCCCTATTGTGATGAATCTAACATATTAGAAGCCAAATAAACGAGTTTGGGGGCTTGGAAATCATAACCACCATGGCTGCCATTAATGAAGCTTCAAAAACTTGGGTCTTGACCGATTGAAACTAAATGGGTTTTAGCAGGTAGGGGCGTGATCTAGGGGCCATAAGGGTTTCAAATCCACAAAAATGATAACAAACGGACGCAAGATGAGGGAGAAAAGGCCACTTGCAGGTCGCGGCTTCATGGGGGTTTGCCAACCTTCATGCGTTGTAGCTCGATTTTAGGGACCAAAACAAAGCAAAAAAGGTTTTAAAATGTTTTAGGAATGTTTTGATGTGAAAAGCAGTGAAAATCGACGATGAAAAATGGAGTTTAAAAATTAAAAATTTCAATTTCCGGCCACCGGCGCCGGAAGTGGTGACCGGAGACTCAACCAGAAAAACGAAGAGGAAGACCCTGTTCACGGGTCGGGTCGGGTCGTGGTCCGGTCACGGGTCGGGTCCTGATCCGTTCAAAAATGGATCCTTGATATAAACTAAACGGTACCGTTTTAAATAAGGGGCCGCTGACATCACTGTGACGTCATGATGACGTCACGGTCCAGTTGAACCGGTCGGTTCAGGACCAAACAGTGCCGGTTCAGTTGAAACTTGACTGAATCGGTTGGTTTATTATAAAACTTTCTAAGATTTCACTTTGACCCCCAGGTTTCGGATAATTATAAAATTACCCAGAAAATTAATTAAAAATTAATTTTAAAATCCTTTTTAAATTAGAAAAATTACCAAAACACCACTAAACCAAAAATTAGTCAAACGAAGTCCAAATAAAATAAAAGAATAGTGTAACCCAATGTTTTTGGGCATTTCGGACTCAACGGTGAAGTCCGATTTTTGAAATTAAGTCCCGAAAATTAAGACATGTGAAATGTAAAATTACCATTTTACCCCTAATGATACCCAGGGTCAATTGAACATAAAAGGTAGTCTATTTTGACTATTTTGGGCAAACCAGACTCAACGGTAGAGTCCATTTTGGCAAAAGAAGTACCAAAAAAATATGACACGTAAAAATATAAAATTACAAAAATACCCCTCGACTTAAAATAAACTATAGGAAAGCAAATTTAGGTTAGAAAAGTCTAAACTAATTATCTTCGACGCTCTAAACCAATCGGTGACATCCTTGTGAGGAAATTGGGATAAAGAGGGCTCTAAATTGACTGTTAAATTATGTGATACTTTGAACAAGAAAGTAATAAGGTTTTGAATTGTGATTATAGGGACCCTCGTTAAGGAAGGGTTTTGGAAATTGCTTTTGAGACTTTAGGTGAGTATCTTCATACTATGTTGAGGTGGATTTTTATTATAAATATAAATATCGAACTCTTGTATAATTTGAAAATAGATCCTTCTGTTTGAAATCGATTTGAAGGACTTATTGACATTGCCATTTCCTGATAGTTTGTAAAATGCTTATGACACTATAACAATTTTTCTCACCAATCTTTGAACTGTTTTGATTAAAGGCTAAATATGGTATTCTTAATTGAATAATTGAGATGGTGATTGATGTTATTGATTTTGGAAATGATTTTGATGCTTTGAATAATAGAATCTTCTATGATCTGTCATTATCGAATAGATTGTGACTTTATTGAACCCTAACCACGGGGTATACGAGTGGTACTATTGAATTTGATCTCAGTCAGCGATGTTCTAATTTGCTGACATTTGAACCCTAATCCACGGGGTATATTGGTGGTATTTTTGAATGTGATCTCAGTCAGCGAGGTGCTAATTTGCTGGCCATAGAAGAGTAATTTTTGATGATTTGAACTTACATGAATATTGAATGTGAACTATGATTGAACTTTGAATCACTGAATTGAGAACTATTGATCTATGATTTTGATTATCAGATTATGAAATTTGTTATCGAACTATGTTACCGAACCATGAGGTTGATTTTGAACTATGACTATTGAATTTGAAAACGACTTTGAACCGTAACTATGATAGAGTTACAACACTAAATTATGATGTTGATTTGATTATAACTATTGATATTGAAAACGACCTTGAACCATAACTATGATTGAGTTACAATATTATACTACAATGTTGATTTGACTGTGACTATTGATATTGAAAACGACTTCGAACCCTGATTGAATTACAATACAAATCATCGTTACCAACTATGTTATTGGATCATTATTTTGACTGTGTTATGTTATCGATTTTGATTTACGACTGTGATTGAATTGAGATTTATTGAAAATAACTTTGATACTAATTTCTGATCTGTTGTACTTGATATGACGTATTTTAAATCCATATGAGTATATGCATTTCAGACTGTACTACATAGTAGTTTTGAAACCCTTGGCATGTTATGGAAGTACTCATTAGGCTTGTTGAAGCTCACCCCATTCTATTAACATTTTTCAGGTAAGGACTAGACAACTTGCTTTCAGGTGATGCAGGATAAGTGTTTAAGTGACGAAGCAAGTTCTTTTTTATGAGTCCTTAACCGAAGATAGATTAGATATTTTTGGGATCTTATGTATTAAGTTATGTAATATTATGCTACTCTTGACTTGGAGACTATGATCTTTGATGATGGTATTTGAATTAACTAATGAAGTGATGTAGCTTATTTTGTGGATGATAAAAAATAAAAATAAAAAATTATTCCGCTGCGTAAATGGTATTTAGAAAAGTATTGTGATTATTGAAAATAGGCATCGGTGGCCGATCACGAACCCCTAATCCGCATAAGCCGAGTTACGGGTCGTGACATAATGTGTTAAGTATTTCCTTAGATATGCAGCAGATTTTGTCTTTGTCATGAAGTGTATTAGTTAAAATATGTGGTGTAGCTAAATTTAAGGATCTTATCTTTCACCTAACATTGATATATACTTGTGTTAGGTTGGCTTTCCTTAAGTTTAGGAAGATAGTTTATTTTAGTAAGTAAGCTTTTGATATATGTGTATTTTTGTATCTTGAATTCTCACGAAAAACAGAGGATCACTTTTTTGCCTTCTTTGCTGTCATTTTTACTCTTTCTATTATCTATCAAATTGGTATCAGAGCATTCTTGCTCTTAAGGGACCTGTGAGTGATCTTGAGAGTTTGTAAGGAGAGAAATCAAACTCAAAGGGGCAACAACATGTCTGCAAACAACTTCTTAGGCACAGGACCTCCATTGTTCAACGGAGAAAATTATCAAGTGTGGGTGATTAAAATGAAGACATATCTAAAGGCATTAAACCTGTGGGAGGACAGTAGAGAATGATGTTGATCCTGCTCCAATCGGTGATGATCCGACTATAGCACAACTCAAAATTATGAAGAGCAGAAGGCTAAGAAACCAAGAGCTTTGACTTGCTTACATTCAGCCCTTTCAGAAACCATCTTCCTGAGTGTAATGGCTTGTGAAACTTCTAAAGAAATTTGGGAGAAACTAAGGGAGGACTATGAAGGCAACCAAAGAGTAAAGAATGTCAAGTTATTCACTCTCAAGAGGGAATTTGAAATGCACAAAATGAAGAAAGGGGAAACTGTCAATGAGTATGTAGGGAAGTTGATGGAGATTGTGAATAAAATCAAGTTGTTAAGTGAACCTTTTCCTGATAGCAAAATAGTGGAGAAAATATTGATAAGTTTACCAGCAAGGTTCGAGCCAAAAATCTCAGCCATTGAAGAGTCTTGTGATCTTACAAGGCTAACTGTTGCAGAACTTATTAGCAAGTTGCATGCACAGGAACAGAGAACAAGCCTCAGGGATGATGAGACTGTTAAGGGTGCTTTCCAAGCAAGGAAAAAATCAAGGCATCAAGGGAAGGGGAATAAGAATGGTGGTGCTGAGAAAGGGAAGGCTACAAACACTTCAAAGGATCATGGAAAGAAAAAAGAATTTCCTCCTTGCAACATGTATGAAAGAACAAATCACCAACCCAAAGATTGTTGGTTTAAAAATAAACCAAAAATTGAATGTAGGTTCTGCAAGAAACTTGGCCATATTGAGAAGAACTGTAGGGCCAAGAAAAATCAAGCAAGAAACAAAGAGGAGCAAGCTTAACATGCCAGCAGCACAGATGAGCAAGAGGAGATTCCAGCATACTTATTTATCGCTTCTCAAACTTTACACAACAAAAGCAAGCACATCTGGTATATTGATAGTGGCTGCACTTGTCACATGGCTAACAATGAAGAAATTTTTAGCAAGCTGGACAAGGTTCATTAAAACAAAAGTCAAACTTGGAAATGGTCAAGTGGTGGAGGCATATGGAAGGGGAACAGTTGCTGTGCATTCAAAGGAAGGTACCAGACATATCCATAATGTTCTTTACATTCCTAGTTTGACACAAAATCTACTGAGTGTTGCTCAAATGATTTCGAATGGATATTCACTAAGTTTTAAAGATCAAAACTGTTGTATATATGATTCAAATGGTCTGCTGGTTGCTGATGTACCAATGGTTGATAAATGCTTTCCTTTAAACTGGAATTCTATATGTGACAATGCTTTTTATGGCAAAACTGATGACACGTTGCTATGGCATAAAAGATATGGCTACTTTAATCTTGTTTCACTAAAGTAAATGCAATCTTAAGGGTGGACAAGAGACCTGCAAAGCTTAGCAGATCAAAATATGATTTGTGACACCTGTCAACTAGGGAAGTCTCAAAGGCAATCATTTCCATCTAAGTCTTTATGGAAGGCCAAAGAAAAGCTGCAACTTGTGCACATAGATGTGTGTGGTCCCATGAGCACTGAGTCTTTTAATAAAAACAAATACTTTGTGCTCTTTATAGATGACTACACCAAGATGACCTGGGTGTATTTCTTGAGGAGCAAGGCTCAAGTTCTTGATGTTTTCAAGAGATTCAAGACTATGGTTGAAGTTCAAAGAGGTTATAAATTGAAGGCAATCAGATCAGACAATGGCAAGGAATATACTTCTCAAGAATTTTAGACTATTGTGCAAATCATGGCACTGAACACCAGTTGACTGTGAGCTATTCACCACAGCAAAATGGTGTTTCGGAAAAAAAGAACAGGTCTGTTGTGGAGATGAGGAGGTGCTTACTGAATAACAAAAGCTTACCCAAGGTGTTCTGGGTTGAAGCAATATACACATCAGTATACTTGCTCAATAGATTGCCTACGAAGGCTGTTGAAGGCAAAACACCTGTTAAGGCTTGGTCAGGCTTGAAACCATTGGCAAAACACTTGAAAATCTTTGGTTCTATATGTTATGTGTATGTTCCAACTGTGAAGAGGACCAAGCTTGATCAAAAGGCAGATCAAGGGATTTTCTTAGGGTATGCAGCAGCTTCTAAAGGTTACAGAGTGTATAACCTGAGAACAAATCAGGTTCAAGTAAGCAGGGATATCAAAGTTGATGAAAATGCTCATTGGAATTGGGAGTATCAAAGAATTGCAATAGACACAACTCAAAATCAGATTCAGACTCAAAGTTCAAGTGATTCAGATCCAGCACCCGATGTAAATGATGATGCTAACTCAGTAACTTCACTTGACTCACCTGTACTTAAGACAAAATCTCTGTCTGAAATCTATGAAAAATGCAATTATGCTATTTTTGAACCTTCATCATTCGATGAAGCTGTGAAATGCAAAGAATGGAGGCTTGCTATGAAGGAAGAGATCTCAATGATTGAAAAGAACAAGACTTGGAGCTTGGTGAACAGACCTAAAGCAAGAAATATCATTGGAGTGAAATGGATTTTCAGAACCAAACTGAACCCGGATAGATCTATTTACAAGCATAAAGCAAGGCTGGTTGTCAAGGGGTACTCTCAGCAAGCAGGGGTGGATTTTGGTGACACCTATGTTCCTATGGCAAGGCATGAAACAATAAGACTTTTGTTGGCATTAGCAACTCAACAGAAATGGAAAGTGTTCCACCTAGATGTCAAGTCAACATTCCTGAATGGTGAAGTACAAGAGGAGTTGTATGTAGAACAACTTAAAGGCTTCCAGGTTGAAGGAATGGAGAACCATGTTTACAAGCTTCATAAAGCTCTATATGGCCTTAAACAGGCTCCAAGAGCCTGGTACAACAAAATTGATGCTTATTTGACAAATTGTGGATTTGTTAGAAGCGAAAATGAAGCTACATTGTATAGTGAAGACTGCTGAAAAGAGTAAGGTGATCATTGTGTCATTATATGTGGATGATTTGCTTGTTATTGGAAGCTGTCAAAGAATGGTTGCTGAATTCAAAAGAAAAATGGAGGGGATGTTTGAAATGTCAGACCTTGGGCAAATGACGTACTTTCTAGGAATGGAAATTGATCGATCAAGTGCTGGTATTTTTGTTTCTCAAAAGAAATATGCCAAAGATTTATTAAAAAAATTTAAAATGGAGAATAGCAAATCAGTTGCTACTCCATTAGTTCCAAGCCATAAACTGACAAAGGAAGATAAGGGTGAAAGTGTTAATGCTACGCAATATAGAAGTTTAGGTGGGAAGTTTGCTCTATCTCACAGTCTCAAGACCTGACCTATTGTTTGCTACAAGTGTTCTTTCAAGGTTCATGCAAGATCCTGGCCAAAAGCACCTTATAGCAGCAAAAAGGGTCCTGAGATATATTAAAGGGACTGTAGACTATGGTAATCATGTATTCAGAGGCCGAAAATTGTGTCTTGGAGGGCTATTTTGATAGTGATTGGGCTGGATGCCCTGATGATTTCAAAAGCACTACTGGTTATCTCTTTACACTTGGTTCGAGAGCATTTTCATGGATGTCTAAAAAGCAAGAAGTGGTTGCACAATCAACAGCAGAAGCAGAGTACATTGTTGCTTGTTGCTGCTGTTGCAAACCAGGCCATCTAGTTAAGGAAAATCATGGGAGACCTGCGCAATCTCAAACAAATTCAACAAGGATCAATGTTGATAATCAATCAGCTCTTGCTATGTCCAAGAATCCTATAAACCATGGCCGAACTAAGCACATTTTGGTCAAATTTCATGCAATCAGACAAGCTCAAAAAGAAAAGGAAATTGAGCTGATTCATTGCAGTTCAGAAAATCAAGTTGTTGATACTTTGACAAAAGCACTATCCAAAGGAAGGTTTGAAGATTTAAGGGTCAATCTTGGCATATCTAAGCAAATTCTTAAGGAAGAGTGTTGATGTGTTAAGTATTTCTTTAGATATGCAGCAGATTTTGTCTTTGTCATGATGTATATTAGTTAAAATATGTGGTGTAGCTAAATTTAAGGGTCTTATCTTTCACCTAACATTGATATGTGCTTGTGTTAGGTTGGCTTTCCTTAAGTTTAGGAAGATATTTTATTTTGGTAAGTAAGCTTCTGATATGTGTATTTTTGTATCTTGAATTCTCACGGAAAACAGAGCATCATTTTTTTGCCTTCTTTGCTGTCATTTTTACTCTTTGTATTATCTATCACTTCCCTAAGTAGGTACAAAACTCAACACCCAACTGTTTTCTATTCTGAATATCACATGGCATAATAATCAATGGAATAATCCATAAAATATGCAATGCACGAGTGGCACTGATACCGGGTCTCCTCTAACAAAGAAATGCCAGCACCACCTCTCTTATGTCTTCCTTGTCTCAATGTGCATATGAGCATGCGTCCATCTTCTTCTACATAAAAATTGAGAAATAGTGTAAGATCTACAATTAGGATTCTAAACTGCTTGATTAATTACAATCATAAAGAAATTTGAAAATTTAACAAATGTTGCTGCTTTCCTGCTGGTCTCTGACGCTCTGGGAGACAACGGGGGTGCATACCTGTTCACACGGATGTGTTATATTTTTTAAAAAAATTGGGGCACACACACAATTGATAACCAGTTATCATGTGATACAACATTTTACATGAGACGCCAACAGGCAATCAAACTGATGATGTGGTAAACGTCCCCCTAAGTCAGTTTAGTTTCTGTTGCCTTAATAATAACATAAGATAACTAAATAGATAGAAGTACAACAAAATAAGTACATGTTGATGCAGTAATGGTGTTAAAATACCCATCAACCAATCTTAGACAATCATGATCACTGTAAAAAATCTTTGGGTTAAGCAGGGATGATATATACTAGTCTAAACTGTTGGGGCAGACAAGAAGCAAAGTGGACAAAACAGAGTATTTTTTTACAGAACAGAGTAAAGAGAAGTTTTGGAGCTGCAGCTCTAACAATGCAATTTTTTAAATTCTGATCTCTTACAAAACATCTACCATAACTCTCCTTATATAGGAAATTACATAAGAGATTAAGAAGACATTAATCATAGCCACCTAAACACTTTGGAGATGAAAAGACCTTTGAGAAGACTCGAGCATGAAACTTCTAGACTTTTGAAAATTACAAATTAATTTCTAACACCCCTTCTTAATTTGTGATTTTCAGCTGCATCTTGAATTGCTCAAATTTTACAGAAGTTACAGCCTTGGTAAGCATATCAGCAGGCTGATCATTGGTGTTGACAAACTTCAAACAAATTTCTCCTTTGTTCACCAAATCTCGAATAAAATGGTGCCGAAGCTCAATATGTTTTGATCTAGCATGAAATACTGGATTTTTGGTCATTGCTATGGCTGACATATTGTCACAGTAGATGATTGTAGGCTCCTCATTCTTTTGTTGCAAATCAGCCAAAATTCTTCGTAACCAGACAGCTTCACATGCTGCATCTGTTGCTGCAATATATTCTGCTTCTGCTGATGATAATGCAACGGTCCTTTGCTTTCTTGAACTCCATGAGATCACCTTTGAACCCAAGCAGAACAAATAACCTGATTTGCTCTTTCGGTCATCAAGAGAACCTGCCCAATCACTGTCAGTAAAACCTATAATTTTGTCGTCTGCTTCTTTCACATACTCGAGCCCAAGTTTCTTAGAGCCTTGAAGATAACGGAGGATTCGCTTTGCTGCAGCAAAATGAATCTTACTTGGCTTGTTCATGAATCTAGAAATGGCATTAACAGAGTGAACAATATCAGGTCTTGTATTTCGGAAGATAAATCAAAGAGCCAACCAGGCTTCGAAAAACTTTTGAATTAATCTGATCTGCTCCATCACTCTGCTGCAATTTCTCAGTAAGAGACATAGGAGTAGCCACTGCCTTGCATTTTTCCATGTGGAATTTCTTCAACAAATCCTCAACATACTTTTCTTGAGAGATAAAAATCTCTCCCTGTGATTGCTTCACTTGAATCCCAAGAAAGTATTTCATTATTCCTAAATCTGTCATTTCATATTCTTTCATCATGGATTTGTGCCAGCATTCTTGGATTTGTGCCGGTGTAGATCAGGTCATCAGCATATAAACAAACAGTAAGAAAATCTGTACCTTCTTTCTTCACATTAAGTGATGGTTCACTTGGACTTCTTTCAAAACCTTTTTTATGAAAGTAGCAATCAATCTTGCTATTCCAAGCTCTAGAAGCTTGTTTTAAGCCGTATAGAGCCTTTTTAAGCCGATAAACCTTGTTTTCCTTTCCTTTGACTACATATCCTTGAGGTTGCTCCACGTACACCTCTTCATTCAATTCACCATTTAGAAATGCAGATTTTACATCAAGCTGAAATACTTTCAGCTCCAGTTGGGATGCAATGGCAAGAACAAGTCTTATGGTTTCCATGCGAGCAACAGGAGCGAATGTTTCAGTAAAATCAACTCCAGGCTGTTGTGAGTAACCTTTTGCTACCAGCCGAGCTTTATGCTTTTGGATGCTTCCATCTTCTCTATACTTTGTTTTATAAATCCACTTTAACCCAATCACATCTCTTCCGTTCAGACAAATCAACAAGTTCCCATGTATGATTTTTCTCAATGCTGGCCATTTCTTCATTCATAGCTTTTGTCCATACTTCCTCTTTTGCAGCTTCTTCAAAATTTTGTGGTTCATAAGCAAAGAAAGCAACATCACAAGATTGATAAAAATCAGTTAAAGGTCAAAACTTCCTTGGTGGAGATTCTGATTCTGACGAAACCTCTTCTGATGAAGATGAGCCTGAAAGTCTTGATGGGCTAGCTGCTGGACTTAAACTGGAACTTGTGTTTTGACTTGCTGATGGATGGGAATTTTCATGAAATGTTGTTGATTCAGGAAACTCAAATGTTTTTGGTGCTGATGATGAATCCCCATCCCATTTCCATGCTGCCATTTCATCAAAAACAACATCTCTTGACATTATGAGCTGATTTTTCTTTGGGTTAAAGAGTCGATAACCCTTTGATTCATCACTGTAGCCAATGAAGATAAATTTTTCCCCCTTTTCATCAAACTTTTCCCGCTCTTGAGATGGAATAAGAGCATATGCTAATACACCCAAAGACTCTAAGTTGATTGACCTGCGGCTTTTGCTTGTTCCATGCTTCAAAGGGAGTCTTGTTTCGAACTGCCTTTGTTGGAGATCGATTGAGAATGTACACTGCTGAATTTACAGCTTCTGCCCAGAATTTATTTGGAAGTCCTTTTCCTTTAAGCATGCTCCTTGCCATTTCTACAATTGTCCGATTTTTCCTTTCCGCCACGCCATTTTGCTGGGGTGTGTGCCGAATTGTGAACTGCCTTTGAATTCCATTTTCCCTGCAGTAAGAGAGAAAAGGCTTGTAGATAAACTCTCCTCCTCGATCGTTTCTGAGCATCTTTAATTTGTGGCTGCTTTGTCTCTCTACAAGAGCTTGAAACTGAAGAAAAATGGAGAAAGCTTCTGATTTTTTGTTAAGAAAATACACCCACAGTCATTCTGGTATAGTCATCAACAAAGAGAATAAAAAATCTTCTATTGTTTAAAGATGGAGTCCTGGTTGGTCCACATATATCAGCATGCACCAGCTCCAAAGGACTATGAGCTCTCCATGAAGTTTTTGGAAATGGAAGTCGATGCATTTTTCCAAAAATACAACCTTCACAAATTCTTTCTTTCTTTTCCATGGAAGGAAGACCAATTACCATATTCTTTTGCTTTAGCAAAAAGAGACCTTTATCATTTAAATGGCCATATCTCAGGTGCCAAATATAGGATTCATCAGCACTTTCAGATTTAAGAACAACTTGGTCACTCAAGGAAGCACCTAGAGGAAAAACTCTGTTTGAAGTCATATCTACTTTTGCCACTGTTGTACTATTCTTTTTATCAAATATTAGACATTCCTCACCATCAAAGACTAATTTGTAGCCTTTTTG
Organism: Nyssa sinensis; assembly: GCA_008638375.1. NCBI lineage: Eukaryota > Viridiplantae > Streptophyta > Magnoliopsida > Cornales > Nyssaceae > Nyssa > Nyssa sinensis. The sequence goes on from CM018033.1 coordinate 42,917,066, forward strand.
TATCATTTGTCCAACACTTAGGAGATTTTGAGTTAAGCATGGAACATATAGAACATCATGAATAAACTTTTCTTTACCTCCCTTTGTGAGAATAGAGACAATTCCTTTTCCTTCAACATTTTTGGATTTCCCATCTCCAAGCTTTACTTGAGATGAGTAATTGCCATCTAGCTCCACAAAGATTTCTCGATTTCCTGTCATATGGTTACTGCAGCCACTATCCAAGTACCAAACATTTTGTGAGTTGTGCTCAACATTCATGCAAGAATAAAATAATTGTTCTGCAGCATCTTCCTGTGTGAAATTTGCTTCACTTGTTTCCTTTTTATCTTTATTTTGGTACCAACAATCTCTTTGTGAATGATTTGGTACTTTGCATTTAGTACACTTCCATCTACAATCTTTAGATTCATGACCAGGCTTTTTACAAACATAACAATGGGAATTAGAGTTACCAGATTTTTGCTGAAAAATTGCTCTTCTTCCTCTGCCTCTGCCACGGCCTGAGTTTTGGTTCCCACGACCTCTTCCATATAGTCCCCTTCTTTGAGACAAGCCCCCTCTTTGATCTTGCTCCGGATTGAAAAATTTCTTCTCTGGTGCGTTGACTGTAGATTGAAATGCCTGCTCCAAAGATTGGCTTGAAAACCTGCTCATTCTTTTCTCATGAGTCTTAAGAGACCCCATTAGTTCATACATGGAGAGTTTTGATAAATCTTTAGATTCTTCAATTGCTGGAACAACATGTTCAAATTTTTGTGTCAAACTTCTAAGAATCTTTTCAACAACTTTTTTCTCCTGAATAGTGTCACCGCAACTTTGAATTTGATTAACTATTTCAGACACTCTAGAAAAATAATCTTTGATACCTTCATCAACAAATTATCAAAATCTGTCCATAATGTTTGAAGCTTAATAGAGATGGCTTTGTCATTTCCTTGAAACTCCATTTGCAGAATTTCCCATGCTTCCTTTGCTTTCTTCACTCTAAAAATTCTGGGAAAGATGGATTTACTTACCCCTTGATGTATCAATCTCAGGGCACTTGCATCCTTCTGTATGTTCTCGTTGTGTTGCTTTTTCTGTGCTTGTGTCCAAGTTGAAGGGTCACCAGGTGGTTCTTTATAGCCATCTTCAATTATATCCCACAGATCTTGAGAAATAAAGATAGTCTGCATTTGAGAGCTCCAATAATCATAACTTCCACCATCAAATATTGGAACTTGATTTGGAGAATATGCAAACAACATAGTTGAGGAACTTGCAGCCATATGGACTCAAAAGAAGGCAGTCAAGCTACACGAAAAATACGAAATAGGGACTGAAAAAAAACTGCTCTGATACCAAAATTTGTTGGGGCAGACAAGAAGCAAAGTGGACAAAAGAGAGTATTTTTTTACAGAACAGAGTAAAGAGAAGTTTTGGAGCAGCAGCTCTAACAATGCAATTTTTTAAATTCTGATCTCTTACAAAACATCTACCATAACTCTCCTTATATAGGAAATTACATAAGAGATTAAGAAGCCATTAATCATAGCCACCTAAACACTTTGGAGATGAAAAGACCTTTGAGAAGACTCAAGCATGAAACTTCTAGACTTTTGAAAATTACAAATTAATTTCTAACACAGACAACCCAAAATCAAAATCCCCAAAGCTGCATCTTTTAAATAATTTGATCAGTCATCCTCGTTATGTTTTTTTAACCCCCTGTTGGCTCTTAATAGTTTTTGTTAGTACCAGGTCATTGAGTTCTAGGTCTCATGTGGACATTTTTATGAATGGTGAAGACATATTCTTTGGGAGAGTGCTGATATTTATTATCACCAGAAGGCTTTTATAGAAAAAACTAGCAAAACTAACTTGAAAATGCTTTGTGGCATAAGGCTTATTCAAATTAACTTCAAAGCTGTTACATCACTGCATAGTCATTTCTAACATGATTAATCAATCAAATTGGACAGGTAGCTCACATTATTGTTGTAAAAGAGGAAACAAGATCCGCAGACATGACAATGCTATGCCTTACCATATAATTGTGGGAAAATGATGTGAGGTTGGTTGTATCATTTAAGAGGATGCTAGATGTATTGCACTGTCCCCAAACAGAAAGACAGCCTGAACATATTCACATTTTCTTATAGCATGTGAGATTCAAAAGTATCACGTGAATCTCGTTAATTTTTTACCAATATATAATAATCATCCATGGGACAATTGGAATCTTGACAGCTTTGATATTGTCAAATAACATGACCTTCTCAAATGGGTTCAATTAAATGATATGAGTGATTATATGCCTGTTTTCTACAAGGAGTCAAATCTTGATTCATGTTATTAACCCCGACCCTTTCACCTTTGACAAGGTTTGATAGATTGGAGTATTGATTTCATTAAACTTCGACTCTTTTGTTTTTCCTTTTTTTTTTCTTGCCTAAAAATGATTCATTCACGAATTAGAGATCTGAAAGAACTGTCACATGGCAGAAATATGAGTTCCATTTCTCTGTGTTTCAACAAAGGCTCTAATAATTTAAATGAAAAAATAAAAAACAAGTGCTCTAAGAGGAAATGAGGAATATAGCAGAAATAATTGTGCAGTCAGTATATTGATTTATTGTCATAAGACAAGTATATCTCTCATGTACAAGTATGAACAACTAATCAGAAGCTTTTTTTTTTTTTTAATACTAACAAAAATTTAGATGCCTCTGACACTGCATCATGATTTTCATGGCTAGTGGTTTAGAATGTTGAGGAGGGAAACTCTAGTTTTGATTAAACGCCTGAACAAGGACTCAAGCCTTTCTTCAAGATCTTGAATGTTGGATTCCAAATTTCTTAGATGGTTCTGCATTTCTTCCTTATGCTTCTTGTTATGGGACATGCATGTCTTATGACCGACGAGTGAGTGCAATGCAGCATCGATCTTCTCAAACTCATTTGCATCTGTTTCTTCATCTTGACATGATACATTTTTGTGGTGCGCCAGTTTGGAAAACAAAGACCAGCCGCTCAGCCTTGATTGCAACTTTGGCCCAGCAATATAAGACAACAGGGACTCGAACATATCAAGAGTGACAGCTTCGACCTCATTTAACATGCTAACAATGGCCACAGTTTCTTGGTCTTTGTCCATGGCTAGGAGGGTGTGCTTGTTTTTTATACTCTTTAAATCCTTTAGAGACTTCTGGATCACCTTCTTCTCCTTCTGTCTAGAGATCAAGTATCCACCAAAGTCATTTGCATCCCCTTTTCTACGCAGGGTTGAAAGAAGTTGTTGGACATCTTGCCTTGTCTGTGAGAAGACATCTTTAGCAGTGGCACACATATCCAAGAGCGTGAGATGCCCCTCCAATGCCTCACCCACCCATTTCTCGTGGCGGTCTTGGAGAAATGCTTCTTGATTGTGTGGCAATAGAAGCAAATCATCCACACAATCATACAAATCTTCAAGCCCACTTATTTTGTTGCTTATTGATGACAATGACGAAGATGTTTCTTCAGGAGCACTTACTCTGCACGAAAGCTGATCGAATTGAGGGTTGATTGGATTAAATCTAGAGGGCAAGCTGACAGAACGAGCATGGAAATGGGATTTTGATCTGAAAGGGGAGGAAGCCATTTTTCTTTGTTTTATTGGGGTTCAAGGCTTACCACTGGAATGTGCAATTTAATCCTGAAAGTTGGGTACCTTCCTTTGGCATATGTTGAATATATATATATATATATATATATATATCAAAGGGCTGGAGGAGACATGAGGAATCTCTTCTGCCAATAATCAATGAGTGGCAATGTGATTTTAATTTGGATCCAAATGCTATTATGGCAATGTTTTTGCTGTGTCTTCCCTCACTAGGTACAAAACTCACCACCCAACTGTTTTCTATTCTGAATATCACATGCACATCTTAAAACAAATAGTTTACTGCATGATAATCAATGGAAAAATCCATAAAATATGCAATGCACGAGTGGCACTGATACCCTGTCTCCTCTAACAAAGAGATGCCAGCACCAGCTCTCTTATGTTTTCTTTGTCTCCATGTGCATATGAGCGTGCGCCCATCTTCTTCTACATCAAAATTGAGAAATAGTGAATCATCTACAATTCGGGGTCAACTTAATTGCTTCATTAATTACAATCATAAACAAATTTGAAAATTGAACAAATGCTGCTGCTTTCCTGCTGGTCTCTGCCAGTCTGGGAGACAACAGGGGCTGCATACCTGTGCACACAGATGTGTTATATTTAAAAAAACTTTGGGCACATACACAATTAATCACCTGTTATCATGCAATACAACATTTTACATGAGACACCATCAGGCAATTAAGCTGATGATGTGGTAAACGTCCCCTAAGTCAGTTTAATTTTTGTTGCCTTAATAACAACACAAGACAAGGAAGTATAACAAAATAAATACATGTTGATGCAGTAAAGGTCTTAAAATACCCATCAACCTATCTTAGACGGTTAGATAACCGGTTGTTCTCAAAGCTTAAGCTGTTGGAGAATGGACGGACAATGTATATATCAAGCGCTAACATAAACAACCATTGTCACTGTAAAGAAAAACCTTTGGTTGAGGCATGGATGATATATACTAGTCAAGACAATCAAAAATCAAAATCCCAAAAGCTGCAACTTTTCAATAATTTGATCAGTCATCCTTATTATATTTTTAACCCCTGCTGGCTTTTACAAGCTTTTGTTAGTACCAGCTCAATGAGTTCTAACTTCTAGGTCTCACTGTGGACATTTTATGGAGGGTGAAGACATCTTCTTTTGGAAAATGCTGATATTTATTATAACCATAAGGCTTTTATAGAAAAGTCTTGAAAATGCTTTGTGGCATAGGGCTTCTTCATATTAACTTCAAAGCTGTTACGTCACTGCATAATCATTCTAACATGATTAATCAATCAAATTGGACAGGTAGCTCACATGATTGTTGTAAAAGAGGAAACATGATTCTCAAACATGACTTTGCCATGCCTTTTCATATAATTGTGGGAAAATGATTTGAGGTTGGTTGTTTGTATCATTTAAGAGGATGCTAGATGAATCGGACTGTCCCCAAAAAGAAAGACAGCCTGAACATTTTTCGCATTTCTTAAAGCATGTGAGATTCAAAATCATCACGCGAATCTCATTAATTTTTTTACCAATATATAATAATCATCCATGAGACAATTGGAATCCTTGACAGCTTTGATATTGTCAAATTATATGACATTCTTTAATGATTTCAATTAAATGATGCGATTATGTATCTGTTTTCTATGAGAAGGAATCAAATCTTGATTCATGTTGCCAACCCTGGCCTTTTCACCTTTGACAAGGTTTGATAAATTGGAGTATTGATTTCATTAAGACAAATGCTTGGTATAACAGATTTAGTTACCCATTTTTTATCTGTTTTGTAGTGGATAAAATGAGAGAACTTTTTAGGTGTATGTAGCATTACTCCTTAACTAAATATGGATCTCCCTTTTTGTTTTTCCTTTTTTCCTTCTTGATTGTTTTTTCTTTGCCTACAAGTGATTCATTGTATTACTATTAGTCCCAAAATTAGACATTTGAAAGAACTGTCACATGGCAGAAATAAGGGTTCCATTCTGTGTTTCAACAATGGTTCTAAAAATTTTTAAAAAAAAAAAGTGCACTGAGAGGAAATGAGGAATATTGCAGCAAATATAATTGTGCACTCAGTATATTGATTTATAGTCAAAAGACAAGTATATATCTTTCATGTACAAGTATGAACAGCTAATGGGAAGCTCTTTCTTTTCTTTTTTCTTTTCTTTTTTTATCCTAACAGAAGTTTAGATGCCCTGACACTGCATCATAATTTTCATGGCTAGTGGTTGAGAATGTTGAGGAGGGAAACTCTGGTTTTGATTAAAAGCCTGAACAAGGACTCAAGCCCTTCTTCAAGATCTTGAATGCTGGATTCTAAATTTCCTAGTTGTTTTTGCATATCTTCCACATGCTTCTTGTTTTGGGATATGGATGTTTTATGACCAACGAGCGAGTGCAATGCAGCATCGATCTTATCAAACTCATTTGTATCCGTTTCTTCATCTTGAAATGATACACTTTTGTGGTGCATCAGTTTGGAAACCAAAGACCACCCACTCGGCCTTGATTGCACCTTTGTCCCGGCAATATAGGACAACAGGGACTCAAACACTGCAAGAGTGACTGCTTCAACCTCATTTAACATGCTAACAATGGGCACAGTTTCATGGTCTTTGTCCATGACTAGGAGGGTGCGCTTGTTTTTGATATTCTTTAAATCCTTTAGGGACTTCTGGATCACCTTCTTCTCCTTCGTTCTAGAGGTCAAGTATCCACCAAAGTCATTTGCATCCCGTCTTCTGCGCAGGATTGAAAGAAGTTGCTGGACATTTTGCTTTTTCTGCGACAACACATCTTTAGCAGTGGCACACACATCCAAGAGTGTGAGATGCCCTTCCAATGCCTCACCCACCCATTTCTCGTGGCGCTCTTGGAAAAATGCTTGTTGAGTGTGTGGCAATAGAAGCAAATCATCCACACAATCATACAAATCTTCAAGCCCATTTAGTCTCTTGCTTATTGATGACAATGACGAAGAAGATGCTTCTTCAGTAGCCCTTACTCTGCACAAATGCTCATCAAATTGAGGATTGAGTGGATGAGATGTCGAGGGCAAGCTGACAGAACGAGCATGGAAACGGGTTTTTGATCTGAAAGGGGAGGAAGCCATTTTTTCTTTCTTATTGGGTTCAAGGCTTACCACTGGAATGTGCAATTTAATCTTGCAAGTTGGGTTGCTTCCCTTGGCATTTGTTGAATATATATTAAGGGGGTGGGGGAGACATAAGGAATCTCATCCTCCTCGATAATCAATAAGAGGGTACGTGATTTCAGTTTGGATCTAAATGTTATTTTGGCCGTCTCTGGTCTGGGCAATGTCTCCTTAACGACCAGGCCAAACTCACTACCCAATTATTTTACTCTGGAAATCACATGCGAATAATAATTCATGCAACAATCCATAAAAGATGCAATGCACGAGTTCCATTGACTCCCTGTCTTCTTTAACAAGAAAATGCCAGCACCATTCTTGTTCGTCTGTTTTCTTTTTGTAAATGGGCACATGAGTGTGTGTGTGCGCACGCGCATACATCTTCTACAAGTTAATGGTGAAACTGCGAAAGATCTACTACTCGGGGTCTAATTAGTTACAATCATAAACAAATTGGAGATATTAATGCTGCTGCTTTCCTGCTGGGTCTGCCCATCTCTCTGGGAGACAATCACTTGAGTTGTGCACACAGAGTTACTATATTTAAACTCTCCGCTTCAGATATAAAACTAATCAACTATTATCATGAGATGTAACTTTTTTACATTAGACACTATCAGGCAATCATGCTCATAATGTAGTAAAACTCACTCTTTAAAAAGTCTCTCAGTTTATTTTCTGTTGCCTTAATATATATATATATATATATATATATAGCAACTGGTGGCTGCATGACATTTCAGTCAGTAGCAGTAATTAGTAATCACCACTTATGAATCTCATTAATTTGTGACAAATCATTAACAATCATCGAGGAGACAATTGGAATCTTGACAGCTTTAAGATCCATTAAATTTCATGATCTCCTCGTGCAATCTCAATTAAATGACATGATTAATTACCAGTTTTATATTGAGGAAAAAGAAAAAGTCAAACTCTGATACATATAACTAACCCACTTTTTTTCACCTTTGAGAGGTTTTCTCATTCAACAGGGATATCTCTTTATTTCCTTTCCCCTTTTTTCTACCTGATGGTGTTTTTATGGTCTTTTTCCGTAAGCAATTCTGTATATTAGACAAAAATTATAGATCATTTCAATGTGATTCAACAAATGCTCCAAATCTTATTTCAAATAAAAATAAATAAATAACAAGATTGATTAAATGCCTAAACAAGCATTTTAGTCTGTTCATGCGCAATGCACACGTCTTTGCAAGTAGACCAAAGTTGATAGTTCTCATCAAGTAGCAAAGAAACACACTTGTATTAATGCAAGAAAAAGTGGTTCTCTATGATACATTTGCAATCGAGAAGACTTCTTCAATTCCCTACTCAGATTCTACAATTCAGGGAGGTGTTAAAAACAATAGCCGTGGGGGGTGATGGATTTATTTGTTATTACATGGGCTGAATCTCATTATCCTTTCCCGCCTTTTTGCTTCTTCTCTTCAAGTCCTGCAGCCTCATTCAACATGTCAGCAGCATCCTGGTGCATGTCCAGCTTGGCAAGGGCAACTGACTGCATGTAGAAGGCCGTTGGCCAGTCTGGTAAGACACATTGAGCTTGCATTGCATCACGAAGGGCAGCATCAGGTTGATCACATAGGAGATAACACAGACTTCGTCGTGCATAGACAGTTGGAGAGACCATAGTACCTACATCTATGAACTGCATACGAAGACAAGCAAGAAACCACCAAAAATCACATCTTTAGTATTTCCAAACTTTGTTTATTCGATACTTGAATTTTATCAATTCACTCACAAAATTACATAAATGTTGGCATCCTACAGAGTTGAATTTTATCACATTTACGAAATAAGTCACCAGATGAAGAGACTAGATCAGCAAGTGGATTGATCCATTAGCAAACCATTTCATGGCATTCTAAGCCCAAGAAATTGATACTTTCCAACTTAAGATATACAAAATCATACCTGAGAGTAACAGTCAATGGCAGCTCTAAAATCCTTATCACGAAATGCACAGTCTCCACGCTTTCTTGCCTCCAACATATCTCTCATTTGTTGGGTCCACTCTTGGAAAGATAACTGAACCAAACCACATCCACATAAATCACTTAGATAAAATTCAAGTACAAGGGCACACTAGAGATTTTCTTGTACAAGTCAATTACCTCATTGGTTCCTTCATCATCACGGTAGTGCGCCGTCACCAAAATCTGGTGGATTGCTGTGAGGTCCATCCGTGAACAAGCCTCGCCCATTGGTGAAAGATGGCGCGGTGGGGTTGGTGGGGTTGGTGGGGCTTCCTCATGCTTTGAAATCCCAAGCATGACATAAGATGGAACCTGAGAACAGAATCAACATGTGATCAGATCCTCAATTTAAACCATGCTACCTTCATCTTCATATGCCCCTAACAGATAGAATTGGAATGAAGCAAAACCATATCTCGTAAGCACAGTTTTGGCAATGTGAACAAAAGGCATTCTGGGGAGGTGAGGTACCAAAAAAGTATACTAATGCTCCTCAGCAGAGAGCTCCTTCAGTGGGTGAGAAGTGAGGACATCCGACAAGGTGAGAGGTGCTAAAGACCGGTGACTCAATGAATTTGGAAGAAAAAATATTTCATTAAAAAAAATTATATTGCAATGACGCTGTTTTAGCGTTATTTATAATTTGCAATGTGCATAGAAGAAATTCAGTATAATTATTTCACATACGATTAGATGTGAGCTTTAAGTATGAGATTATAATACTACAAATGACACAGACCATTCACGTTAAATTATTAAATCTAAAAACTAAACCATCTCTGTACCTCAGCAGATCTGTTATAAGATGTTAACACAAACAAATTAGACAGTAGTACTGTTGCTAGCAGCAGGCATAATAGCAAAAATTACGAAAAGTACTTAAAACGCATGATTTATCATCCATAGTAGCTATTCAAAAAAATTCAATTAATGTGCTTTAAACACGAACCTCTACACCTCTAATCATACAAGTATAAAAGTACACCCGTGTAACTTCAATACGGTGAGCACCTTGCATGAAGCCTAGCGCTTCATACAATGAAGCACCACAGGCCCAGTGTTGCAGGCCAACTTTTCCATTTAACTACGCTGATTACTAGAGTGTATTTTTCACAGCAGAATAACAGGAATTTTCCACTGGAGAAAAAGTCTATGCACTTTTTCCCAAAATTGGAAACACTAAGTTCTAGTTGCAAAGTAAGTTAATGCATCAAAAACCTGCATCCTAGTCGAAATGCAAATTGGCACTCAACATATACTTTTGTTCTTCTTTCTCTGCAGTTCTAGTATGCATCGGGTTTCTTAGATATTTTGAGTTGCTTCTTTTTTAAATCCCTATTTCCCATTTCACTCCCTCACTTGCTTCCTTCACGAGCAACAAGCAGACAAACTATCTATATTAAAAAAAATCTTAAAAAAAACACTGGTAACATCTTTGGGGAGGAGCTTTTCTAACTCAACAGGCTACCAGCTAAAGCAAACTTCATTTTCAAACAAGTACTTGCATCTGTTAGCTTACTTGAGAGTCTTATACAGCATCTATGACCAAGAAGGTCTTCTGTGCACTTTAGCTATTTGAAACAGTGGTATTGGAACTTATTAGGAGAATATGATTTGGTAAAATAAAACAAAATGAGAACAGAAAATCAATTTTTTCCTTAAGATCAAGAATCAATTTTGCCCCCCTTGGGCACCTGTTATATTATTACTCTCTTATCAAAAAAAAAGTTTACAGTCCCATAATAACGTTGGAGCTCTATACAGCTAGTCTGGCCAAAACATATACTGTAGCAATAAGTCAACAATTATAACCACCATAAAACAATGCGAACATATCAGTTAACATGAAAGATACGTCACAAAGATAGTGATTTTCAATGACCCATTACCAAACCACAATTACAAAACGAGGGGAGAGAGAGAACCCAGGGGGAGGGGGTGGCAAGGCATAGGGTTAGAGAGATGCATTCCTCAGACTAAGGCTTCAGTTGGGAAGCTACTCTTCTCCTTTTTCAATGTGTTAGTTTTGAATAACATACATTACTTTTTTTCTTTTTTCTTTTTGTTGGGGGGGAGGGAGCGTTAAGATACAACAATATATCTTATTAGAAAAATCCTAAATAAGGACAATTATCATGCCAGTTTCTGATTATCTGCCAAATATTAATCAATGACCAAAGAAGACCATGGCATGTGCCCAACTTCCATAATTGTCTTAAATAATAATTTGTAGAATGTTAAACGGGGAATTATAAAGGTTAACACAGCCAGCATTGGAAAGATAGCAAGAAAGAAACATATGATTAACTGCTGTGGCTTTACCATGATGTTTTCTTTGGATTCATCACAACTTCAATACAAACACAAAGTGAATGTGTCTGGCCTCTATATTTTCAACTTGTATCAAAAGTGAGCCCCCTCAGAGAAGTTTAGCACTAAAACTCCAAAATGGGCAATGGTTCTGTTGGTCTTTCCAGGTGTGCTTGTCTTGCTGAGTTTAATATATACTTTCTAGCAGTGCTGGTGCAAAAGCTAGTCAGCTCTTAGGACCTCTTTTTTGATGCAGCAATAGCCACAGAACTCCTTACTGCGGTCATCTTCACAACTTCAATGAAGGTTTACTAAAATGATCCAAACCTAAAAAGTCTAGAAATCCAATTGAATAGCCTTGAAAACTAACTTATAGGTACTCGACTGCAACCTCACCCAGACACAACATTAGCAACCCTCTGCCAAGTATCAAAACAATATTAAACATTAACACAACACACCAACTTGTATCCTGATTTCAGCTTACGTACAGAGATAAATATCAAAATTGACAATTACAAGCAGTCAAAAATGAATATTTTCATAATATAATTAAATAATTCAAATCCACAAGTCCACATTTAAGGGCCAACAAAGTCAATATTTGGTACTTATGTCCAACCATTAAAATGTAGATGCAAACTTTAATTGTTGAGATTCCAAAAAAATTATAAATCTAGATCAATGTTGATGTCAATAAAAAAATTAAACTGTAGTAGGGAATGGAACTTCAAGAAAACTTAAAAGGAACCCTAAATCACAATATAGTATCCAAAAAGAAATTAGAATAACCAAAAAAAACGAATCAGTACAATTATAGTAATATGTTTAGATGACATGATGGACATAATTGCTAACTTATTCAATACATTAACAAATAAAATATCACAATTGTGCTGATGTTTTTCATCCGAAGATAATATCTTAATGGATTACAATACTGTAGAGAAATAGTCAATTAAAAGCTTCAAAAATGCTAAACACGAGGGGGGAGAGTAACTTGAAACTATCATCCCATCTCTAACACAACACCACTCATAAGAATTTTATAAAACAAACTAAACCCTGCAGTGGCAGGCGCCTTGTGTACTAGGCTAGCCCTTTTAGAATTTTTTTGACAAAAGAAGCAACATGTTTACTTTGATAAAGTTTAATTACATTGGGGCCACGCCTAGGAAGCACCGATACTTCTACTAAGTAGCCATATCCGTATCAAATACCGATACTCCTAACATACTTGTGAATATGTGTCACATACTTCATAAATGTATCTACGATTAAAATAAATTTTTAAATTTTGATCATAGTATCCAATACATCTTGGATACTTCAAAACACTTGTCCAATATGTTTTGGGTGTTAAAGTGTGGCTTTCTGAAATAGCATTAGAATATTAGTTGTTAGGAGAAACATTAATAAGGTTTCCAATACTCAAACTATTTCTTATAGGAGAAGAATTGAGATATATGCTCAAACTACTTCTTAAAAAAAAGAATTGAGATATAATAAAGGTAAACATGTTAAATATGATCCCACATCCATGTTTATGCATCATAACCCTCAATTTTCTCATGTGAATTTCAATATTAAAAGATTATTTATAATAATATTTGTATGTACCATGAAAAAAAATTATTTTTTATCTTTTATATATACATATATATATATATATGTAAATATACAAATAAATGCAATTTTTTTTTATAAGTAAAGTGGTATTTTAGACCAAAAAAATGCCCAAGGGAAGGCTCCGAGATCAGAGCCATAAGCTCCCCACAAAATTGACAAAAGAGTCTACATACAAAAGAGAAGCCACCATATCACTGTTTGTATCGTGTCAAATCTGTATCCTGCATTCATGACCATGCTTCATAATCATACAGCCACACCAATGTCAAATTTCATGGTGCTGACATTCCCTACTTCCCCTAGTCCAAGTGCAATATGGCAAGGGTAATATCAAATCTATTTCTTCAACATTTTCTTAAAATAACTAAAGGACCGTAACCCCAATAGCATTTGACTTGGCTATTGGCCTTTGCAGCACTAACCTTACTGGTACCCCGTACCCATTTAAAATTTGAAAATTCCCACTATTCAAAGTGATATGTGCTACATGAGTTCAAATGAGGGATTCTATTTATGCATTTCAACAGTGTCTATGTGCATGATCATTTCCCACTAGTAGGTTTGCATCAGTGTCAAATACAGTAAAGTCATCTAGTTCTTGGGCGATAACAACAAACTTTAGTAAACATGTGAGATTGCAGGTGTAGAAAGAGCAAAGTTCCTTACATCAGATTTGGTTTGTAGAGGAGTGAGTGTCGCAACAAGGTCCTCTGTGCTAGGCCGCTCTCTGGGTTCGTATTGTAAACATTGTGAGGCAAGACCAACAACTACTGTTGCTTCTTCTGTAGAAAACTTCCCCTCCAAATGCGAATCCATTAAGAGAATGATGTTCTTGCCACGTATCATATCAAGAGCCTGCATACATGCAAAGTAAATCAGATGAATACTGGAACTTCTATCTTGACTTGAATAGATGTCACCATCGTCACTCCGAGCTGCACAACCACAAACAAATGAATAATCAAAATGAATCTTCCAACAATCATTTTGTACCTGTTAAGCAGCTCACACACTTACCCCCCCACCCCCCAAAAAAATTAAAAAACTAATCTGGAGACTGTACTTTGTTATCGTCACATAAACTGGAAACATTTATTGACTAATTTCAAATATCCATTTGCCCCCTGATCTTCATAAAATAGTAATGAAAGCCAATATAGATTTCTACAACTTCATGTCAAACTGAAATGCATGGTGGGGTTGCCAAGAACACATGCAAAGGGTTCAAATTTTGTGGTTGCGGACCAATTTTCCAAGCTTGTGTTATTCCTCACGAGAACAATACAGATGTTGTTCATGCTGCTTATCTCTTCTTTAAAATGGTCATGTGACTTCATAGTCTACCCAAGACTATAACTTCAAACCATGATATAACATTTATCAGCCACTTCTAGCTTATTTTGTGAAGGTTCACAAGAACCAACCTTCAATCAATAAGTTCCACCCCAAAACAATGGACAAATGAAGGTTCTGAATTGGTTTTCGAGAACTTACAAGCCTTGAGGTAAGAGTCCTTACTTATGGGACCTTGTTAAGCCATGTATTAAATTTATTTGTAGCAACCCAGAGAATCATTCTAGTCAAGAAACACCCTTTTGTACAGAAGAAATCAGAATCATTTCAGATAGACTCTACTCTGAATCATGTTGTGTTCTTAGGGAAATCATGCAGCATGCTAATTGGCTTGAATTACCAGAAGTTTGGAAAATAGTACAATAATTTATATTGATACCATATCATAAGCTTCACAGTCCTCCTTGTGTAAATGTTTTTGGAGTTAAACTTATTTCCTAATCAATAGATAATGTTGATGTTCATAATGCACATCCAGCAACAACATGTTTGTGAACAAATGCATGATATTTTTTTTGGAAGAAAAACAAATTTTATCCAAAGATACATGGATTCATGGAAGGGAATCACGAATGGTGATTAAGACTGCAAACCCAATCTCAAGGACAGCTTACTGACAAGTGAAAAATATATTTACAGATATTTTATTTTGTGTTAAAGATACAAGAAACTTACATGACTTGGAGGGATGTGCTTTCCACTTAGCAGATCCAAAAGGACAGTGCCAAAGCTGTATATAACACTTTCAGGGGTGACTCTTCCTACAATATACAGATTATGATAATGCAGTAAGCCAAGAAATATTTGTTTTAACTCATAAAACAACTGCTTGTCGTATATAATGACCATTAGCAACTAGATATGATTTGTAAAATGGTAGACACGTCTTCTCATACAGGCATGAAAATAAAGAGCAGTTCTATTCAAGCAACACATAAACAAAGTTTGCCACACATATTGACTATTAACAGCTATTTATGCATTGAAAAACTGTACATGCAACTTTCATGAAGATATATGAATATGAAGGGCACTACATGCACTCAAGTGGACGCTAGACCATAAAGTATCACCAAAGCCATAAAGGTTCTGTCTTAAGTATCATAATTTCTTCAAAAAAAAGAAAAAAGGCATGTAAGGTGCCATTAAGAAGAGCATTATACTGCCAACCATCGTTCAAATGCTAAACAAGACTAACAATACATTGCTCCAAATAGAGTTCCCAAAATATCCATCTAGAGTACAATCACATTGTTTTGTAAGAGAGTATGAGTAAAGATTAACTACCTTTAGCAGCTACTTTAAAGAGCAGTCAAGAATCCTGAGATACCAACCGCTTCTCCCATCATTGAGTGTTAAAATGGTGCAACAAGGCATACCAATGACAATTTGAAATTTCAATGGAGTGCAAAAATTGAGTCCCCCTAATTTTGAATTATGATTTCATTAGGTATCCATATCTCCATTGTTCTAGTTTTTCATTTTAATTCCTACAACAGGGCTCAAACTTGGAGATTTCCAACTCAACTTTTTTTTCCTAATAAGTAACAATGAATTCATTAAAAGACGTCAAAAGGTGGTGCTACCATGTACAACAAAATCATACACAAGACTATACAGAAAATACTATGCTCTCGTCTCTCTAACTCTACGAAAGAATGTATTAAAAAAGAAAACCTCCCATGATCCAAAATATGGGTAGCATAGCATAGTAAATTCGATTGCAAAAATGAAAGACTGGACTCCATCAAAGAATATTTTATTACGTCCATTCCATTAGCACCAGGACAAGCAAAGGGGCTGCCCACATACTTCTCTAACTCTTCTCGCAGTCTCACACCTCTCCAACCGGCAAGAAAGATTTCCTCTTCAACGTGAATACTTTTCATTTCGTAAACCCTAAAATGCTACGCCTGCTAGAAAATTTCCTCCTCAACACAAATAGTTATTTCTGTCTTAGCCAGTGAGTAATTATTAAGGCTATGGCAAAAGATCTATTAGCTTTTCTCCTAGGCTAATAGCCAACATTATTTCAATTTTATTTCCGGAACTTCTTTATCATCCTACAAGCAACAGATTCGCCATAGTTACTTAAACAGCTACAAAAAATAAGTGCTGGCAAATCCCCACCACAAAAAAAAAAAATTTAAATATCACCACCAACTGATTTTTACACGCTAAATAGCCACTGTATTATTAATGCCCTTAACATCACTGATACATACATTTAGGCCATCGAACTTTTAGATAGCCAAGTAGAAAGCATACTAAGTATGTAAGAATTGGAAAAGTCAGACCAGTAAAACAGAAGCTACACAGATCACTATAGGTGAATCCTTCTATATAAGCAGCACCAGAAGGCTAATAATTGAACAGAACAAACAAATACACATTATTCAAGCTAGAGAAGTAATTACCATTTCTTAGATACTCTGGGGGCGTGTAGGCAAGATTTGTGCTATAGCTTTTTCCATCCCTACTATTCTTCATCAAACCAAAACATGAAAGTCGTGGATCGCCATCCTACAAGAGCCATACGAAAAGGAAATTATCACCCTATACAAGAGTGGAAGTGGAAGAAATAACACATAAGCAAACCCAAAAGTGATAATATAGTTTAAAATTAAAGGAAGCACCTCATCAAAGAGGACCCTGTAAGCATTCAGGTCGTAGTACAATGGACGGCCTTCGGTGCTACAATAGTCTAAGGCTTCAGCTATATAAAGTGCTACTCTCAAACGCATGGCCCACTCAATGGTCTGATTTTCCCCTGTCAAAAAAATTTACCTGAAATTAATCTAACAAAAACAAGAATTATGCACCTATGCTTAAATTTTGAAGGCAGCAGCTATACAACCAAAAGATAGCAGCCTTAGCAGGGTAATTAAGCTCTACCACGAAATTCAACCAGGAAGGAAAAAAGGGGAAAACAATTAAAAAAAAAGATTAAAAGACCTACAAAATTATACACTGTCTCCACAAATTCTTGCAACATTAGACATGAAATAAACGACAAAAACAAAAACCCATAAAAAATAAAAATAAAAGAAGGGAAATGTTAGAGTCGCTCTTTGACAACTATGCATATGTGCATTCAAGATCAATTTAAACTTTGCAGCCACAATCAATTGACTTGAGTCTGGCATACATTTACTAAATCCATCCTATCTTTGCACATCAATAAATTGTAATTAAAGCCACCAAACCACTGAAGAAAATAAATGGGAACCTACTGTAAAGATAGATTACAATTGAGAAACATCAAACAACTGAAATAAATGTAAACCTAATCTAAGCATCATCTAATGGAACTGCATTTACAAGTATACAATTTGAAGAGACAAATGATCCCACATTATCAAAACCTCTCCATATCTTTGCCCACCATCTTGGACCCCTCACGCAGTGTGCTTCACCACAGCAAAGCCAGAATAAGGCAGAGAGAAGTAGACTCAAACAATTAGTTAATTTCATGGGCATACTGGTTCCGTCTGAATATGTGTTTGTCAGAGATTCTAATAACTACCCGTTTAGGCATTAACAAAAGCAAGGTAGCTTAAGGACTTCTTGAATTCAATAATCTAAAATAAATCTACGGAAATATTAATTGAATTTTAAAAAATTAAATGGAAAATTCCATGAATTGTATACATACAGTGAAATAAATGCTTAGCAAGAGTATCATTAGGCATGAACTCGGCAACAAGCAACCTTTCATCACCATCGCAGCAGTACCCAATCAAATTTGCCAGTCTTGGATGTCGCAATTTTCCAACACCCCACGCCTCCTCCTAAAACCCATAAAATTATTTAGGCATCTTAATAAGTGGTTTCAGAACTGGGTAAATAATACAAAGAAAGAAATGAGAACAAAGATATATCACCGCAAACTGCTTTGGGTCGGGCCAGGCCAACTTAGTAAATTTCTTAACGGCAATCCATCGGCGATTCTGAAGACGGCCCTTGTAGACAAGATTGGGGGCTTTATCGCCGCTTTCGGAGACAATGAAGTCGGAGCTGAAGTTGTTGGTGGCTGCTTTCAGGTCCGCGAAGGAAAACTCAGAGAATGATGGAACACCGGAGGCGTTAACCTGGTCGGGTCCGCCAGAGGGCAGTGGGTGATGTAACGGAGGGTCTGGGCTGTGGTGGTCTGTTTCTGGGTGCGTCTCTGCTTGAAAGGAAGATTGACAGCAGCCCATGGCTCGGTAGTTTGCGCTCAAGAGGCAAGAGCAACCATTTAGAGATAGAAGGGAGGTGGTGAAGAAATTGGATCTTTCCCAGGAGTTTCACTTTCAATCTCTCTCTTCGAAGTTCGATGTATGGTATATGTAATCACATTCACATACATAGATATACAGTCGGTGATAAAATGTTATTTACAGTGGTAGTTGAGTTAACTGTAACAAGCAAGACCTATTCTTTTCTCTTGGAAATTCAAACAGTTGGAAGCTTTGTGGATTAAATTCTAAAGATTAGGATTATGGTTCGGTGGAGTCTCGTGGCGAACAAATAAAAGATACTTATGTTTATGATAATTAATGAAACGTGTTAAAGAATAGCATCTTCTGCTGTTTAATACTATCAAAACTCTTACCATAATTTAACACCTGGCACAATTTTGAATGTTCTCTATGGCTTAACCTAGGAAATGTCAAGCCATGATGAGTGATGCTGCAGCTATTTGACCCCCTTAAGGCTGACTCTCTCTCGATCGGCTTTACTGAAAAAGGACGGAATTAGTAAGCCATCAGGGGAGGGTTCCGGTGATAGTCACTCCGATAGTTTAGTTAGTTAAGTGATCAAAGATAATAATCATAAATTTCAGAGAAAAGAGAAGATTTTTTACATACCTCATCGGTTTCTATTTATATGCGACTACCTGTCAGAGTTGGTTGGAGTTGGTGATTCCAGGGTATGGGTTCACTATCGCCTGACAACGGTGATTATGACTGCCTTCAACCACTCCTCTAGCCACCCTCTGCCTTCATGTTTTTCAGTGCCGCCTGCTTCTTCGGCTTCTACACGTTACCTTTTATCCCACCATTATAAGGTCGGTATAGTTGCACGACCACGAGCTTGTCTAGCTCCAGCTATGCTGAGATCGGTGTACTTAGGTAACGTCGGTATGGATAGTACTTTAAACCAGTACGGTATATCTCGACACGTGTCGAACCCGTAGTACTTTAAACCATACGGTATATCCTCGACACGTGTCAAACCCCCATTTGAAGATGTATTCTGGGCGTATCAATGAGTTTGCCCCATTTTTTTTGGGTATGTCTGTAGAGAATTTGTTCATCTGTGTGTGTAAAGGTAAGGATTCTAGCAGACACACACACATATATATAAATACATAATATTCGGATTTTATACCCCCCAAATCTGTCAATAGACTTTTTTTGTTTGTGTTGAAAATGAGAACACAAGAAAGAAACTATAGTGTGGTAGGGACAAGCACGAAAATTAATTAAGAGGACACTTGTTGAGTCTATATAAAATCGTAGCTGAGGCGGGTTGGCTATGAGAACTTGTTGGGCCATATACCAGCTACCATCCCTGTCCTTCAAACTAGCCATTGAAAAGTAAGATAGAAAAAAAATATGGTGTTACAATCATCACACCTTACCAATTATAATTTTAGATTTTTTAGTCATGTTTTTTTCCATTCATCATTATCG
Source organism: Nyssa sinensis (assembly GCA_008638375.1). Lineage (NCBI taxonomy): Eukaryota > Viridiplantae > Streptophyta > Magnoliopsida > Cornales > Nyssaceae > Nyssa > Nyssa sinensis. Next base: position 42,936,839 of record CM018033.1, read on the forward strand.
AATTAGGTAGAGAGATTTTTCAAGAGTTTTTGGAGTTTCACGACATTAAGATTATCACTCTACGTCCGTGTGGCGTCACAATTTATCATTTTTCAAAAAATTTTTGTAATAATTCTTGTATGAATTCGAAAATGTAATATAATTTATTAGAAGTCATCTTAATAATATGATAATGATGTAGTCATTGTTTTGTTGAATTATTTCTATCCAACAACATTGCACTTATTTCTAAAAATCGAGATATTCCTAAACCTATGAGAATCCCAATGTTACTCGTAAGGAGCCAGTAAGCCTCAAAATATAATGGACAAAGATTAGAATTTAGGGATGGTATACCTAAAAAATTCACTACGGACAGTGATGAGAAAGAATCCACAACAGATGAAAAATATTTTCTTCAAAAAAAAAAAAAAAAAATTGTCTGCCAAGAATGATTTGCAAGTGACCTGTCTAATCTTTCTTTCACATTGCTGAGCCCCACTCTAGGATTGGACCAAGTATGTCTGGGGCTAAGAAACTCAGATCCATTGAACCTTAGAAAATTTGCACATCTTTGGAAGTCTTTGATGACAAACTGGGTTGTCAGCGGATTCAGCAAGTCTCAAAGGGGATGATCATGGAGACGAGAAAAAAGAATTCATGTGAGTGAGCACAATAGGATAAGGGTAGGGATAAAAGAAAAGGCTTAGTTGAATGGAATTGTTGTTGAAAGATGCAAAGTTGGGAATAATGTGTAAGAAACATGTGAACATATGTTTAGAAACCCAACCCACCCTGTTTTGTGGGAAGCAAGGACAAAACTAAGGAGTCGCTGTGTCGGCTGTAGGGTGTGGACCACCGCCGCCGCACAACTTGGCTTATATTTTGATGCAGAGACGTGCGATGACAGGACTTAGCCTAAGAAGATTATCATGCTAACTGGATATGATGGAATCTCTTCCATCTCCTCCCAATTACCAGCTTTCATACCCTGTCCCGTCCATCGTCTATCATGTCTTGTCTAACGTGGTAATCACATCAACGAGGCATTGCAATATTATAAAAGAAAGAAATTAAAACAAAGTAATCCTCATGAAAAAAGTTTACAGTTTCACATTACATCAGTTTCTTTTCTTCTGGCACGCCATTCCCATACTTGGGTTGGTTTGGCTACTTGATCTCTTATCGATCTCACTAAATAAAACATACCCGCAGAGTTGCACCTTTCAAACCAGTTTGGCCTAGCTTTCAATGGGCTATACAAATTAAGATACTACTCAAAAGATAGATATAAAGTAAGATAACAAAAAATATTAAAAATAACACATTCATGAGATTGTAATAATAACACTTATAAAAATTAAAAAAAAAAAAATCGATTAAGATACTATGATCATGTAAAATGAAAACCCATAAAATTACCAAAAAAAAATAGCGAGATAGTTAATAATAAAGACTACACTAGGGGACAGATAAGAGAGAGAGAGAGAGAGTTAAAAATAATGTATGATCTACTACAGATAATAACCTTAAATAAAAAAAAAAAGACGACAAAACTGTAATCATTCTCAAATAATTAAAATAAAAATTCATTAAATTGAGTTGTACTACCAAACCCCAACCCAGGGGTCAAATGGCAAATAGTGTTACCACATACCCAATACACATCCAGATAGAACATACTCCAACTTCAATTAGTTTAACCACTCTCAACTTCTAACGAAAGATCCATTCAGGTCCATCTACTTTCAATATTACTAGTAATAAAGGATTTCTGTACAATAATTTAAACCAAGTTAATTAATTAAAAAATAATAATTTTCTATCCTATAATACAACATCTGATAAATTTGGGCATTTCTACAACGAGTAATGCTTCATCTTGTGCTGCTTTAGGAAATCACATGCAGCACATTATGCCACATCCACATTGAATATACAGTTTGTATTCCCAAGACATTTTCCTTCCCATGACTTTGCAGTCACTAAAAAAGCCATAGGCCAGAACTAAAACTCATCTAGTTCCCTTCTGCAAAATTGAGGTTTGTTACTCGAAGGACTCTCCGGCCCACTTGCCTGTAACAGCTTTCGTTCATGGATGCTTGCCCTTGACCACTCTCCTTAGCTGGTTTTCAATGCAAAAGCACCAATGGGGAAGAGTTGAAATAAGTTCCCCACTTACAATGTAAGTTTGTCACTGATTCATACAGTGGCGACACCAGTCCACAAGATTACATCAGTAGGCAAGCCCAGATTCAGCAAGCATCATCCCAACTTGGTCCAGCTACAGCTTCTCATTGTCAGCTTCCAAACACCCATTGTCTTTCAACAGCTTTTGAAACCTCATCGAGTGGCAATGGCAATGGTCAGCTCAAAATGACTATAACCAACTGAAATTGTGGGCCAGAATATATCATCCCTCAACATTGGCAATGCCATTCTCCCGGGATTTAAGCCTGCAAGTCTCCCCCATATATGAAGCAAAACTAGCCCAAGCAGCTTGCAACCATTCCATCAAGGAGCAACAAGAGCAGCGAAATACATCCAGTAAGAAAAAAGTAATCGAGCTTCAAATAATCTTTCAACAGAACAGCAAACTTAATATAATGAACCAAAACACCTCAAAAGAAATGAAGCAGTTTCAGTTCACCACGCAGCCCTATGAAACTTTCCCATGCTCTCCAGCAAGTCTATCCTCTTCAATACGTTGCAACAGCTCCTCATAAGCCTTCAAGGAGTTAGCTGTAAACCTCTCCATGGCCTCAAAAATATGTTGCAGACTTACCTGTAGACTACTACTTTTGCTAGTGTCACTCTGATACACGACTTGTTCAGTTAATGAGACACCAGTGCCAGCCCCAGAAACAAGAACCATCATTTTGTCTAATGCCTGAATCTCCTTCTGAATTTTCTGGTCCTCCCTCTCCAAGTTCTTAACTTTCCTCTCCGTATCCTTGCTCGCCATCATCCTCCGGCTCATTTCTAACTTATCCCGCTCCCAGAGCTGAAGTACACTGGTGGAAAAATCTCGCATGCAATCAATCACTTCCTTCTCAGAAATTCTCTCCAATGCTTGAGACCACTGATTACAGATTACAAAAACAGGGGGTGCACCTATCCTACCAGGAGAGAAAGGAGCTATTCCATCAGCTGTTTCTTCAGGTACATATAGAATACATTTTAGAAGCCAGTTATTTAATGCTCTGACATAACCCTTCTGGGCACCAACCCAACAAGTGAATCTTAAAGTCCAGCTCAGAAGTTCATGCTCAAGCTGCACCGTTGCTTCAAGATGAGCATCACTATTGTGTTTGCGGGACACGATGGCATCTAATTTTCTAGCTTCTCCAATAGCATGGCACTGACTACGATGACATTCAAGCATAGATTTCAACATTTTTGTTACCCTGAAGTAAACCAAATCCATATCAGCCACCATCAAAACAATGTAAAGCATAAGCATCAACCACAGAATCTATACATAAAGGACAACGTATTATTAAAGTCATGAATCAGCATACCAGGAAGATTTATCAGCTTGAAGTGAAAAATTGAGATAAACAAACAAAAAAAGGTGTGTGTGTGTGTGTGTCTATATATATATATATATAGAATAATGTATATTGTTTTCACAACCAGAGTGTCTGGCCAACTATATTGCATAGTTGCCTTCCTCCATGCCATCCCCTCCCCCTTCCCCACAAGAAGATGGTTTACTCCTAAAACATATTGATGTCAATGACGTAATACATATACATACAAGCCTACATACATAAATATGACCACCCAAGACGGGGGAACTTAAGATTAAACTAAATTCTTAATAAGTGTATACATGTTCTACACACATGCAAGTACACAAACAAAATCTTCATCGAGTGCATCCACATGGTAAAACAAGTAATGGGGAGAAAAAAGGATTAAATAACTAAAAATCAACATCACAAACTAATGCCAACCTATTAAGTCATGCTCACAAATATCCTACGTATTTGATGTTTTCCTACAATGAGATGTGCCAACAGTATAATAGATATAATTCATATACCCAACCAAAATCACAATATAAGATTTATCTTCCTCAATCAAGGCCAGGAACAAGCCAATCTCAAAGAGAACACAAATGAGGTATTTTATCTAGGATGACGACATGCAAGCCTGTTCACATATAGTCTGGCCTGTAGTATGTCCTTGCTTGTGAATTTTTCCTTTTTTCATGAATAAATATATTCAAATTGAGACAACACTGCCTTCCAAAGTCAACAACCAATTAGACTTCATGGGCTGAGCTAGCTAAATTTGAGAATCTTCAGGCTGATTCGAAGTCACAACTTCTAAATTTTATATTTGCTTAGGGAAATTGCAAAGTAAATAAAATCACGAGGTAGCAATGGAATCCAACCGATTCTAGCTGAAGCAAATGTTTAGGATCCATCTCTATGGACCTGAAGCAGCCAAAAATATGCTTCTTCAGAATTAAAACCATGGTTGGTCATAGACATATAAAAAATGTATAAAAAAGTTGCAAGATACTGTTTACTTGTAAGAAAGCTTTTACATCAATTAATACCTCTGAGGTTTCTCCAGAAGCATGTGATAAGTTAGACCAAAATTAACAATTAATAGCTTCGTCAATTAAATAATTTTGTGCATCCAGCTATCTTAAGTAAGGAAATCAAGGCTGCCTACAGCCAAATAATGGCGATCTAGGTCTTTATTTTCGAGAGTTTATGATTGATAAGGTAAGATTAGAGTTTTAAAGATGGATTTAGGCTTGAATTTTTTGAGGCATGAAATTTAGGAATTCAAATTGTTGAAATTTCGGAAAGAAAGTGAAAAGCATGGTTTTATTGCTAAAATAAGGGGGAGCTAAATTAGACTAGGGTGTTAGGATTAAAGGACCAGAGGATTTAGGATGAAGTTTTGGTTTTCAATGGTCTAGCTTGTGGCTGCTAATTTTGTACAGCAATGCTGGGAATCAAAACAAAAAAAGGAAGAAAGGGTAAAGGAGTACCTCGCAAACTGAAAATGGGTAAAGTCTTATTCCATTTTGACATTGATGCCAAGATACACTTCAAGTAGCTATTACTTATTCTGTAGATTGCAAAACCTCGTAGCATCCCCGTAAAGTAATAGAAAAAACTGCTTTATGAAATCAAAGCCAACTGTCGCACAATATACTCCATTAAGTATGGCAAGGAGAAGAGAACAAATGGAAGTGAAACCCGGGGGGAGCTATTAAAAATTAAACCCGCATTGCTAACTTTTTATTTACAGAAAATATGAGTGGTGCCCAATATGGAGGATCACAGGACCAAATCTTGCAAGGTCCTTTCAACTGAACTGGCAGTAATACCCCAAACAAAAACTGAGGCGTGTGAAGGTGTCACCTCACCTATGAGCTAAGCCTAGATATAAGATTGAAAAATACAGAATAGGCAAAGGAAAAAAGAAAAAGCTTGCAAAGAAATTGTACAAAACTCACAAAATCACATACCCTTGAATGAATTCATTTAACTGTGGCCACAACTCCTCATCCCTCAACTTATTTATCTTCACCGAAATCTTATCAACAACCTGGAATGCAATTCTTATTTTTGTGGAAAGACTCCTGACCAAAGTCCTTGTCATATCAACTTTGTGAGCCTCAGCACCCCTTTCATCTAAACGTTTCAGCTTCCGACTCTTCTTGTCGTGGAGTATCCTCATTTTCTCCTCAACCTGCAAAACCATAAACATCGAAAATTCTTGCTAAGAAGCACACAAACACAACCAGAAAGATCAGAAATATGGAACTCACAAACCCCCCCCCCCCCCCCCAACACACACACACACACGAAAGGAGATGTTCTGTTACTCCCAGAGAAAATACAACCATCCTAGTTTCTTTTTCTCTTTTTTTTCTTTGGATACATATACACCCCTCATACTTTGAAGCTATATAAATGCAACAGTGAAAGCTAAACATGCCTATGACGGGCCAATCTTATCATAAAACATCATTAGTCTTTTAACTTGCAGAGTATCATTATATATTTATACTGCATCCTCTGTGCTTAAACTTTTACCAACAAGGCTAAACTCCCAGTTACCAAAGCAGACAAGATGCACACAAGCAGTACATCTACCATTACTGAAGTAAATTAAAATTATAAGTGTTGCCCAAGGTCCTTATTGTTGTTTTTTAGGGTGAATTCTAATTTTTTTTCCTTTTTTAAGCAATTTTTATGTGCTAGACTCAACTCCCATAGCTGTATTTCCACTAAAAGGGGTTCAAACTTCAATTTTCAGGCCATTTTGCATGACAATGTTACGAGAATAAGTATTAAAAAAAAAAGAGTAAATACAGTTGGTCCTCCATCTTAACGGTATCTTTAAATAATTTACTCAAAATGGTTTTGTTCCATAAATAACTATAAATATAGACGAGATATGGATTCAAGCCTAAAATATTTATATAAAGCATATTGAAAAATAATGTAGAAGAAAAGATAAATTTAAGTTGTTGAAATTTGCATTATATGTACAATTGAAAGTTTTTCCAACTCAACACAACAAAACCTTATCTCAACTATTTGGGGTCAACTATATGAATCTTGTCACATTATTCTTCTCTATTTAAGACTATTCTCTCAGTTAAACTATATATTATCATATCTTTTTAAAGTACCTCTATCAAAGTTAACTTTGGTTCCCCCCTGCACCCCTAGCATGACCCTCAATGTGAACCATGTCACTCTTCCTTACAATTGAAATTTTTTCAAATTTTTAATACTCGTTGAAAGTTTCACTGAATTTTGGTGGCCATTCTTTAAATAAAGTAAGAATACAAAATACATGATATCTGGTTGATCAAAATCTTACCATGGCCCCCAAGATAGAATTCTTCCTTATGCTGATTCTAGATTACAACCAAGCAAGATAGGGCCCACCATAATACATCTTAATTCATGACAAGGTAAATCCTATGAAGCACGGACACCTCTTTGAGGCCAGGGTATCAAAGTTGGATATGTTTGGGACATAGACATGCTTTGGACATACTCGGACACGTGTCCAACACTGTTAAAATGAGTATCTGATTTAAAAAATAAAAAATAAAATCAGACAAGTTGGGACACATTAACTAACATGTCGGGACACACTGCAGCTTTTTTTTTATTGTTCCCAATGTTGGATGCTTGAGGTTGCAAATCTCACTTGATGATCTTTGTGAAAAAATTTTACAACTAATTTGATTGAAACAATGTAATAATTGGGTCATATGCTGATATATACATATTCATTATTCAGTACGTCCCTAACATATCTGTATCCTACAGAAATCTCATGCTTGTGTCATGTCATATCCCTGCCCGGTGTCCATATCCATGCTTGCTAGGGAAAGTCTAGCCATATAAAAATATTTTGTGATGATTTATTAGAAGATGAGCCACGATAACATTGAGACAGAGGTCCAGCAATGAGGTAGGCTAACCATTATCCCCATCAATTCAGAGGGCCAAATTGCAGCAATAGGACCACTTATAATTGAAATGCCTCCAAAGAGCTCACACACACAAACTGACAAACATAGAGATAGGAAGATAAAACCACCCTTCCATTGAACCAGTCACCCTAAATTATAAACAAGGTTACACTAAATACATTCCTTACGTTTTAATGAATAATTCTAGATATACATATGTGTGTATGTAATCATTTTTTTTTTTTTGGAGGGGGGGGAGGGAATTACACGTGTGCAAGGATCAAAATTTCGTTTCTTTTCCATCGAAACGGCCGAAACGTTTCCGTTTCTCAGGGAACTGAAACGAAACACTAATGGAATATCGAAATTCACATGTTTCCATGAAAACAAAATTGTTTCCATGGAAACATACTGAAACTAGTGGAAACATACCGAATCAAAGGAAACATTTATTTTGTATCAACAATAATTCTAGAAGTTGGTAAAAAATAATATCTATTTATTTTTCAAGGATTAAGACTCAAAATTATAAGAAGATATTTCTATTATTTTTTCTAAAATAATAGAAAAGTAGTAGGGGAAATAAAGTGTAGAGAACAACTCTTTTAATACTAAGTTACTAATTATAATAGGTTTAAATCGCTATTTGTTTTACTTTTTATTTTATATGTAACTTGCGTCAAATTATCTAATTCGTGGATATTATATGGTATATATCTATTATGTCATTTATCATGAATATGATGTATATGCCTTAAACATGCACAACTATTCAATAAATAGGCTTATTTGTATAAATAAATACATTTTAAGTTCTGTCTGCACATGTTTCCAATTTTTTCTACGTTTCCATTATGTTTCTGAAACGTTTCCGAAATGTTTCCATTTCCGGACAGATCGAAACTATACATCGAAACGATATTTTGATCCTTGCGTGTGTGTCAGTGCGTGTATATAATTGGAGTTGATCACCTTTTTTCTAAGCTGCTTGGATAAACATAGTGTTCAGATAGGTCTCAACTTAAAACGACAGAAAACATTCAAAAGATAGCATTTTTTTTTTATAAGTCAAAAAATAGAAAATTCAAACAAAGATGGAAAAGGCTGAACAAATTCCCAATTACGACAGCATTGCCAGCATTCAATTTGTCACTATATATACGTACATATAATGTGCATGTGAATATATACATACAATACACACACACACACACACTCAAACACAAAGTAATACCCCATAGACACACACATTGAGGTTCCCAAATATCACCCATAGACTCATATACCACCAATAGAATTCTGAGTTTCATCATCAGCAACCAAGTTGTAACTTGTAAGCTGCTCAGTTTCTTATATATAGAGCTGTAAGATATGCATTTTGGTGAAACAGATATATGGTCACTGAATTCAATTACAACGGCCCAAAGAAGGCAAATTGATTATTAGAAGTTGTTACTATAGTTGAATTAAAATTTGTTATTTGAAAAAATATAGGAGTTGTAAAATATGGACACATGTACATAGACATACATAAATATGTTGATATTTCAATATGATGTTGTTAAGCATTCACCAATAAGATGAGAACTCCGGTATATGATAAAGTTTCAACATAAATTCAGGTATCAGATAACAGGTACATTATGCCTAAGGACTGGTAAGACATTTATTTAAAAGGAAGTGTAACTTTAACCACAAAGTAACATTGCAAAAAAAAAAGAGGAGAAGAATCATAGTAAAAAGTTACCTTAGAGGATATGGTCCCTCGTATGCCTATGATAAGGTTCCTTACCATGAATTTAAATATATATATATATATATATATATATATACACACACACACACACATACAGATGTGGAAGTAAATGGCAATAGACAGGACAATTTTGACAAATAGAATTGTTGAATGGTATTTTTAAGTGACAAACATAACAGAGGGACCAGGTGGTACCAAATACTTAGTTAAAAGTATAAACATAATGAGATAACTTAAATTGTCAACAAAATTCACAGGCATTAAACATTTTTTACGAGAAAATAAGGAACTTAATAGCAGAAATCATCAGCATACCTTAACTTCTTCATACAGTTTCTTCTCCCAAATGTAGAGCTCCTGTAAGGTAGAAGACAGATTTCCAGACCTCAACCCCACGTCTTCATCAATATCTAATGATGACTTGGCACTTTTAGAAGTAGAAGGCTGTGAGGATACTGCCGATGATGGAGGAGTAATAAAATGCAACATCTTGGAAGGAACTGTTCGACAAACATCCACAAAATTGGATGTTAAGGGTATATGAACGAACTCCAATTCAATAATCTATTCAGTTTGCAAAAAGCAATTTCAAGAAGATAAGTAACCATCCGTGTGTATATGTTCTTAAGACATCAATAATCAATTCAACCACAAAAAGAAGAATATGTCCACTAGTTTATTATAGATCAACCAAGCTAATAACCAAGAGATAATTAATTGCTCTAAAGAATAAAAAGATGTCCAAAAATCAAATCGCTCGTAAGAAGCCTTGCTAACCTCAAAAGATCAATTACAGAGAAATGTAATTCCTTTACCTTGATACGCAGTATTTTTTCGGCGATATGGAACTTTCCCAACCTCAAGCATCTTTGCAAGATCACTCCCTGACTCAGAAGCTCTATCAAATTGAACCTGAATTTCCCTCACGACTTGAGAGTCACCCCCGAAAGCACCTCGAGCCTTGAACGCAGCCACATTGCCCTGATCCCTGTGCTTCTCCTCATTATTAACAACTTTCTTGTGCACCTCATAGTCCACCCCCTCATCTTCCAACGAAATACTCGGCCTGGTCTGGTAAAGCGCCTCAGAATTATTAACCTTCCCATCCTCGTCGTCTGCAACTTCTTTTGCATAATTTTTACCACCACGACCCCCATCGACGAGCTTCTGATCCCCCTGAACTTCCTTTACAACTTCGTGCAGGTACAGCTCATCTTCCAAATCAGGTATCCCCTCCTCCTCCCTCACTTCCTTCGAGTCCCGACTTGGTGTACGCGGAGGATAATAATTTTCAAAACTCTGAAAAGGGTTCAAGAAATCCCAAGCCGAGGCACTCGGTGGCGAGGGCGGAGGCGGAGGTGGTTTCGAGGACGAAGCCGACGAGGATGCCATGTCGCCAAGCGGAGGCGGAGGGGATGAGGAACTGTAAGGCGGCGGCGAACTGAAGAAATTATTCATCCCACCGCCATAATTCGAATAGCCGTAAGGGTTTTGATTAGCGTAAGGATAGGAATAGTAGGAAGACGATTCGTTCATGTGTACAGTCTCGGTACTCATCGGCCGTTGTTCGTACAACACGGACGGCGTCGCTTTTTTCTTCATATAATTTATGTTCATGAATCCTTGTTGGGTTTCATGATCCGGAAAACTTGTATGACCGTAAGGATGCAAAGGCGAAGTATTATCAGAATGGTGACGTAGAGATTCGGATGCGGAATCTTCATCATCATCGGAATCAGAATGAAACTGCAGATGCGAGCCGGAATTGGAATGAACATGATGATGAATAGCGTGCAAGGGCGAACCGGGCGATTCAGGATCGCCTTTTGTTTGAGTGGGAAGATTAAGGAGAGGAGAAGGGGGCCCAGCCGTAGTATTATCGAGATATTGATCGAAGAAACGATTGAGAGAGAGGCCGACACATTTGAGAGAGTGTAGATACGCGAGATGAGCTTCGGAGAGAGCGTAACGGTGGTGAATTGCTTGGTCGAGGAAGGCGCATCGGTCTCGACAAAGCGCGACCGCCGGTAGGTCGTCGAGCTTAGAGGTGGCACAACCCATATATTGGGTATATAAGAAATAATAGGGTATTTCAGGGTATGAGTAGGGGATAATTAAGAGATGAAAGAAGACATGGAGTTGAATTTAGGGTTGGGATGTGAGAGATAAGGGGAAGAAAGGAAGAATGTTGAGAGCGGTGGGTTTGTGGTGGGGCTGCAGCAGAGAAAGTGGAGAGAGACATACATACATACATACATACATTTTGATATTTTCAACTTAAAAGTGGAGTAGAGTTAGAGCAGTAGTGTAATTTTGCTGTAGGCTTGTTGTAGCTCTACCTCAAAAAACAACCCCACACGTTTTCTTCTGTTTGTTTGAAGTGGGAGATTGTTAACAGAAACTCGTAAGACGGACGTTGAACTCAATTTCTGAGAAACTAGTTTTAGATGGATCAATAATTCTAAGCTTTTTCTTTTAACGCTTTTTGTATTTTAATTTTAAAATATTAGAATTTAAGATTTTAATAATTATTTTTAAAATGACCGGTAGGGTGCGGCGGGGTGCCTCCGTTGACGCAAACTTTCGACGCCTTCCCCAATTCACATTCCGCGTTCCACAAATGCCTTCCCTGAAAATAAGATACTCACACGACCATTGAGTTCACATGCAAGATTGATGGGAATTAAAATTGAGTAATTGAATAAAGACACCTCCAAACGACAATGTAATGATTTCAGACATGAAAGGGAAATTGTAGCAACTACAAATAATTAGGTCACCATTGAATTGAAGAGGTGAGTGTTCTTTGTGCGATAGTGTATTGACAGAAGAGAAAATTAAGGTTTAGCATCACAGGGGAGGGGGACCATTGGGAGAACAATTTCCATATTTATTTATTCTATTGGAACTGGAACATGAACATTAATTTTGTGAGCAAGTGGCATCAATGTATGAATCAAAGCTTCCACTAGCACAACGTCCAAAATAATGATCCCATTTTGTACAGGCTAATTTATTGATAATGTGTAAACCATAACCCAGAGTAATTTTTATTAAATACTTGGGATTAAATAACAAGAGGTAGGCCTTCCTCCTCATATCCAATCAAAATGAAAGCAACTTCTTTTCACAAATGACTCTCTCGACCGACACTCTTCTTGGACCCACCCACCCACCTAAGAGCTCTCTTTCGAGAAACATACAAGAATTTAGTTTGGTCTTAATTTAAAATGCATGTAAATTAGTTCAAAATACTTATGTCATAAAAAAAATAAAAAACATATATATATATATATATATAATTTTCACATATTTAGTAGGACCACTTGAAGAATTAATAAATTTTATAGGAGGCATGATGAACTGAAGAAATGGTAAAGAATGTTAGGCCTACATCTAGATTGTACAATTCAAAGATAAACAACTAAAGAAAATAAAGGAAGGAAACCAATTCCAATTCCGATACTTTTTTCTTTGATTTGGAATATTCAAATTCCAACCCACCAGGGAGAGGGGTCCCTTTTCTCATTTCTGTAGCCTTTAATGGAAAAAGTCTTTTACTCGTATTGGTATTTGTTAGTTGGCCTCTTGCCATTCCAATACTTTATTCGTGCTACAACTACCCTCAAGTCTAAGTTTGTATTATTTTTAATAATCCTGTCATGATTTTTGTTCCATCGTTATTGATTACGTATTTGGAGACCTTCTATAAACCAACAATAGTACGTCTATAATCTGAACATAAGAGGCTCCTCCTCCATATTGGGCACGTGATAACTTCTTTCTTTCAAGTATAAAAGCTGTATGTTGATGCCAAGTGAGTCAGACACGACTCTCTTAACAATCACTTTCGTTTTCTCTGTTTCTCTGAACCCCGGAGCAAATTGCCACGAAAACTTGTTTCTGTGCCTCTTTTTCTGTTTCTTGCTTTCTGCTTCATAATATTTTCCAAAGCAAATGTCCATTTTCTGATTAGACAACCAGGTTAACACTTGCATGTCTTTGAGACACAGAATGCAGTACTAATCACATGTTAGTGGGTTAGAGGTTAATTGGTATTTTACAAAAAAAAATGTATTTGATGGTGTGCCATGGTCCCTTCAACAAAAAAGCAAAGGAGAAACCTTACTTTCAAACAATATACAATTCATCACCCTGATGGTGTGCGGAGGATTAAAAAAAAAACTGCTAATTATGAAGATCATGTCCTAATTAAGATGTTCTTTACTAATTAACTAGTAAACTATTAAAGATTGCATAAATAAATCTAAACAAAACAGTAAAATTAGAAAAACAGGCACACACATGATTGAAGTTTAAAAAATAAATATAACAAACAACAACAACAACAACAGACGATGAATGAGAATATATATATATATATATAGAGCGAAAAGTGTTAACTTGTGAGGGTTTTCTTTGATTCTACTAGTCAGTCAAGATTGTGAACATTTTAATTTAATCATAATATGTATTTATAGGAAGAAGGGGGAGAAATTGAGGAGAGGACAGAGTAGATTCAGAGATTTATTTCTGAAAAATTATAATACTCCAAGTAAGAGGGGGAGAGGAGGATGTACATGTGAAAGGACGATGATTCCCATACTAGTGCACTGCAACTGTAAGGTGGGTCCTTAGGTTGAAGTACACGTTTTTGGCCTTTTCTATCAATTTCATAGATACTTCCTAACAAGTTTCAAAGTTTTAGTACATGCATGCGCTTTAGGGAGGAGATTAAATAAAGAAAAAGAGCAAGATAAAAGAAAAAAGGTGGGGGGAAATATTAAAGCAGTGCCTTAGTGCCATGGAAGAGATTAAGGGATCCTTGTGTGTGGTCCAGTTGCATATATGCATTCATGCATGATGACACCAATAATAATGAGGCTCCAAATCCTATGGTGAAAAGATAGTTCCATCGATCTCTATTTTGCATTGAGCTAATTATCAGGTTGGGGTTGACGATGGATCATGATAATGGATTCCAGTAAAGGGTTTGGATTTGATCGGCCTCTAAATTAGGGAACAAGTCCAAACCACCTGACCTAGCAATCAACACGTACGGTACCCACCTACAATACTTTTCTATAATTGTCTATATATCTCAAATAATACTGTGAAATTATTTTTGCTGATTTAAAATCCCTGCTCCACCCACTGTCAAATTTGAATTAGCAGTTGATACGTCACCAAACGTCTGATTAATGAAATTTGATCATGTGCAGTAAAGATAATTTGATTAAGAACTTAGATTGAAAAGCATATACCGAGGTGTACATCTGTATACCGATCTCGGAACGATGGGCTAAATAAAAGACGAAAAAGAATGACGAAAGTCTCATCATTACAATGATACAGCCTGACAGGCGGTGAGCCCTAACCCTGCCAAAAATAGGTACAGGTTTGACAATTAATTCTACAGGTACACGTGTAAAGGGAGTCATTCAACTTTAAATGCTAAGGTGAACAGGACGTCCACCGCTTGTCAGAAAAACCCACCGCCTCTCCATGCTATAACTTCCATGAAGAAGGTATGAAAAGGGGATCCTTATCATTTGAAATATTGAATAAACAAAAAGGGAGCAAGACTTTTGATCACAAGAAAAGAATACTAATTTAACCATCGGAGAGGTTACCACCGGAACCTTTCCCGGTGGTTTTTTATTAATCATCTCTTTTCAGGTTCACAACGACGGATTATTCCATGACGAGCCCAAATTAGCTGCATCAGCTTGGCGCCGTCTGTGGGAACGTTTAACGTTCTTCTCTATCTTCTCTTCTTCGTTTAAAGTCTTTGGTAGTCATGGCTTCCAACCGTCGCTCTGCACCACTATCCGCTCAACCGCTCGCTCAGGATGAAGAAGTTGCAACTTCTGATCCTGTGCAGCAACAGCTGGATCAAATTCGAGCTCAGATGCAGAAACAAGCTGATCAAACGCAGGCTCAGCTCTTTGCCATATCTCAAGTCTTGGCTTCTTTGACACAAAATCCATCGGTTCTCCCTCACTCTGGAGTGCCTGAAAGCGGATATCCATTAGTGTATCCTCCGCAACGGAGGCAATATGAGGAGGGTGGCCCTAGTGCTCGTCCCTTCTCTCCCCAGGGCGTAACTCCAGTTCGATATGACGTTCCAGAGGGTGTACCCAACATGCAACCTAATAACGTTAATTATAGCAGGGGCCATGTTGTTAGCCCTGCGAATTCTGGCGCTAACTTGGTGCAATCCGGACTACCATTTCAACCGGCACCGGCGTCCAATCAAAGACAGCCCGAGCATGCAATCCCCAGCCCGAACAATCCTCAACCTACTGGGCTTGAGGGTGGTATACCAGGATTTCAGCACTCTGCCCCATCCAGAGTACCGCTACGATCAGAAGAAGTGGCAGATTCCATTGGACAAGCAGTTCCTGCTCGAGAAGGACTTCCACCTCCTCAACAGGACGAAATAGCAAAGCTTCTCAGAAGATTTACGACTCCGTTTACCCCAGCTATATTAGCCGAGGAGCGTCCTCGTAAGTTCATTGTCCCAAAATTCACCCCGTATGAAGGATTGGATGATCCTGGCGATCATCTTTCAAATTACCAGCATACCATGGCCCTTCATGGCGCCACGGACGCATTTCTATGTCGCACCTTTGTGACGAGTCTCAAAGGGGCAGCCCTTCGATGGTTCCATAATCTCCCTCCAAATTCAGTCCCCAGCTTCTACGAGCTCAGCAGGCGTTTCCTTGATCGCTTTCTAACCAGCAGGCGGCTCAGAAAGGGACCAGAATTTCTCTTGTCCATAAAACAACGAAAGGGAGAATCCCTCAGGGATTATATCGCTCGCTTTAATGCCGAACTGACCGAGATCACTGATTGTGGCGCGGCCTTCTTGGTGGCCGCCTTACATGCTGGACTCTGGCCAGGACGTTTTCATGATTCCCTGACGAAAAATCCTCCTGCCGATATGGCGTCACTAATAGAGAGGGCAAGAAAACACATAAACTTGGAAGACACCAGAACATCCCTTCGTCTTGCCAAAGAACAAGTACAACATGAGGGAAAATCACAAACGCAGAATGCTGGCAATACCAGCAAGCGGCAGAGAAGTCCTGAGACGAAAACATCCCGAGGTCAAAATCAGACAACCTCGGGACGTTTCAGATCATACGCACCTCTGAGTGTGCCATTGCCACCCTTGACTGCTTCTATATCTGAGATTTATAATCAGGTCAAGACACAGGAAA
The DNA here is from genome assembly GCA_008638375.1 of Nyssa sinensis. Taxonomy (NCBI): domain Eukaryota; kingdom Viridiplantae; phylum Streptophyta; class Magnoliopsida; order Cornales; family Nyssaceae; genus Nyssa; species Nyssa sinensis. The sequence continues at coordinate 42,953,268 of CM018033.1, forward strand.
ATTTCAAGCGTCCGGATCCATTATATGCTGATCCGGACCATCGAGATCGTAGTAAGTATTGTGAATTTCACCGAGATCACGGACATACTACGGAAACATGCCGACATCTTCAACAGGAGATTGAGCAGCTAATTCGAAGGGGACGATTGAAAGAATTTGTTCAACGGGAATCTGGACCAAATAATCAGACTCAGAAACCCCAACAACCTCGGCAGGAGCCTAAGTCTCAGCTACCAAGACAAGATCAGGGGTCTACTCTTGGGACGAATCAGCCATCACAAGCCAATGCTCATGTCATCCTCGTTCTCCATGCCACTAATTCTCTCTCTGGCACTTCAAATCGGGCGAGGAAGCGTTATGCACGAGAAGCAAAAATGGCACCAATTCCGGTTCAGATCATGACTCTGGAGAAAAAGCTGAAACCCTCACCACAAATCCAATTCTCTGAATTGGATCTTGTTGGCATACATCACCCGCATACCGATGCGTTGGTCATTACTCTTCGTGTCGCCAACTTCGACATCTCTAGAGTATTAGTGGACACCGGCAGTTCCACTAATATCTTATTTTTTGAGCCTTTCCAAAAGATGAAGTTGAACGTGTCTGACCTCAAAGACACCTCGGCAGTAATGGCTGGTTTTGATGGACATTTAAGTTCTCCAATGGGCGGTATTGACTTCCCAACAACTATTGGGGTTGGCGACGAACAAAAAACGGTCTTATCTGAATATGTGATTGTGGACTGCCGATCTCCCTACAACGTGATCATGGGAAGACCATGGTTACATCAAATAGGAGCTGTCACGTCTACCCTTCACCAGTGTCTCAAATATGTACAGAACGATCAAATCTGCACTATTCGAGGTTCCCAATCATCATCTCGGGAATGCCATGTTGTTGCACTCAAAGGTGACAAACAGCAATAGCAATTACAGACATCTCGGAGGCAAATGATTCTCGACCTGTCTGACCGAGGTGAAGATACGTATTGTCCTACCGAGATTGATGCGCCTTTAAGTCCGCGAGGCATAGATAGCATGGCTGCTCCGGTCCAAGATCCACTGAAGATCTCGGTAGGACATGAGGAAGAAGGGCGTTATTTACAGGTGGGCGCTGACTTATCTCCACCAGAACAAGAGGTGATAATTGAGTTTCTGAAAACTCAGTTATCAACATTTGCATGGGAAACTAAGGACATGGAAGGTATCGACCCCTCATGTATTTGCCATAAACTAATGACAAATCCTGAGTACCACCCTGTACGGCAAAAGAGACGAACATTTGCTCCCGAGAGACATAAGATCATTAATGATGAAGTCCAGCGGTTACTAGATGCACAATTAATCAGGGAGGTATTTTACCCAGAATGGCTTGCTAACACAGTCCTGGTTAAAAAGAAAAATGGAAAATGGCGAGTATGCGTTGATTATACCGACCTTAACAAAGCTTGCCCGAAGGATAGTTTCCCCATTCCCAGAATTGATCAACTCGTTGACGCAACTGCAGGTTACGAGTTGATGAGCTTCATGGATGCATATTCAGGATACAACCAAATTCAGATGTATCCTCCCGATCAAGAAAAGACCTCTTTCATCTCTGAACGAGGCTTGTATTGCTACAAAGTGATGCCTTTCGGTCTTAAAAACGCTGGAGCCACCTATCAACGTTTGGTCAACAAAATGTTTGCATCTCTGATCGGTGATACGATGGAGGTGTATATCGATGACATGCTGGTCAAGAGTCAGCAGAAGAAGGATCACGTTGAACATTTAAAAAAGACCTTCGACATCCTGAACAAACATAAGATGAAGTTGAATCCATCTAAATGTATCTTTGGGGTGAGCCGTGGTAAGTTTCTAGGTTTTCTTGTCTCACAACGAGGCATTGAAGCCGATCCATCCCAAATCAAAGCTTTGGCAGAACTAGAGCCTCCGAGGTCTAGGAAGGAGATACAGACTTTGAATGGCCGGATTGCGGCCCTGAATCGTTTCATATCAAGGTCTACAGACCGCTGTCTTCCCTTCTTCAAAGCTCTACGGGGAAATAAGACCTTGGAGTGGACCTCTGAATGCGACAAAGCTTTTCTGGAGCTTAAAAAATATATGGCATCTCCGGAATTGTTATCTACGCCAATAAAAGGAGAGAAGCTGCTTTTATACCTCGCGGTATCTGAAAATGCCGTAAGCTCTGCATTACTCCGAGAAGACCAAGGGATTCAAAAACCCATATTCTACGTGAGTAAAGCACTTCTTGGATCAGAAAAAAGATATCCCGAGATAGAAAAGCTAGCCTTCGCACTCGTCATATCGGCCAGAAAACTCAGGCCTTATTTTCAGTCTCATTCAATTATAGTCCCAACTTCATACCCCTTAAAAGCCGTACTACATAAACCTGAAATTTCAGGTCGTCTCGTGAAATGGTCAATAGAGCTGGGAGAATTCGATATCACCTATACACCTCGGACTGCTATTAAAGCGCAAGCTTTGGCAGATTTTATTGCCGAATTCACCCCAGCACTAAAACAGAAGTTAGACGCTAACCCAACCATGGCCACGTGGCATTTATATGTGGATGGCTCTTCCACTGATAAAGGGTCAGGAGTTGGTCTTATCCTCCGATCTCCCGATGGTATTTCTACAGAGAAAGCAGTTACTTTGGGATTTAGGGCTTCAAACAATGAGGCTGAATATGAGGCATTAATCCTTGGCATGCAACTAGCCCGAGAACATGAAGCTCACAACCTCGAAGCCTTCTCTGATTCTCAATTAGTGGTGGGCCAAGTTCTGGGTGAATTTGCTGTAAAAGATGATAGAATGATGAAATATGCCGAAATGGTAAGTTTTCTACAAAAATCATTTGCCACTTTCCGTATTCATAAAATAGAGAGAAAACAGAACACAAGGGCAGATGCATTAGCAAATATGGCTTCTCACCTCGGTACAAAAGGGGATTCAGAATTAATTATCTCTTCCCAAGATCACCCCAGTATTGACAAAGTTCAAAAAATTCACCTCTTAGAACAATGTCACGACTGGAGAGCTCCTATTTTCAGATACCTAAAAGAAGGAAAACTCCCGGAAGATAGGAGTCAAGCACGTAAACTAAGGATCAGAGCAGCTCGGTATCTGATTTTAAATGAGCAACTCTACCGTAGGTCCTACACCCAACCTTTACTGAGGTGCCTATCTCCAGAAGAATCGGGGTATGTACTAGCCGAGATTCATGAAGGGATATGCGGCAATCATAATGGTGGCAGGACCATCTCCCATCGGGCGTTGACCCATGGTTATTACTGGCCCGGTATGCTGATTCAAGCCAGGGAGTATGTAAAGAGATGTGACAAATGTCAGCGTTTTGCTTCCTATCAACATCTACCACAACAAGAGCTTGTACCCATTGTCGGTCCCTGGCCTTTTGCCCAATGGGGGATGGATATTGTTGGACCTTTGCCCAAAGCTCCTCAAAATAGGAAGTATTTGTTGATCGCTATTGATTACTTCTCCAAATGGGCGGAAGCAGAACCACTGACTCACATTACCGAGGTGGATGTAAAAAATTTCACATGGAGAAATATCGTTTGCAGGTTTGGAGTGCCACGAACTATTATATCAGACAATGGCACCCAGTTTTCAGGAAAAGTATTTAGAAAATTCTGTGACGATCTCCATATCAGCCATCATTTTTCCTCGCCAGGACATCCACAGGCAAACGGACAGGCCGAGGTGACTAACCGGACTATATTAAGTGGTATCAAAAAGAGGCTGGAACGAGCAAAAGGAAAATGGACAGAAGAACTTCCTGGAGTACTCTGGGCTTACCGAACAACGAGGAGCAGTGCTACCCAGGAAACACCATTCTCACTCACATATGGTTCTGAGGCGGTCATTCCCGTAGAAATCGGTATGCCCACATGGAGAACAGAAGCCTTCAATCAGGAAGCAAATCCGCTTCAGTTAATCGAGAACCTTGACTTACTTGAAGGAAAAAGAGAACAGGCTTCAATTCGAATGGAAGAATGTCAACGAAGGATGGCCAAAAGCTTTAATAAAAAGGTCAAAGGTAAAAACTTTGACTTAGGTGATCTGGTTTTGCGAAGAATCTTCCCAAATACCAAGGAACCTACGATGGGAAAGTTGTCCCCAAATTGGGAAGGACCTTACCGAATTGTAAAGATTAACAGGCCAACAACCTACTGGTTGGAAGATATGGAGGGAAAACTGATTCCCAGACCATGGAACATCGAGCACCTAAGACAGTATTATCAATAAAAATTATTTCTACCTTTCAGGTGATATATCTTCTCAACACGGAAAATCTACCAACTTGTTCTGCAACAAAGGCCCCTACAAGCCTAAGCGCTGTAGGTATGGCTCCAAGAAAAGATACAGGTCTACCGACCTGATCTTGAAATCACCAAGGCCCCTACAAGCCTAAGCGCTGTAGGTATGGCTCCAAGAAAAGATACAGGTCTACCGACCTGATCTTGAAATCACCAAGGCCCCTACAAGCCTAAGCGCTGTAGGTATGGCTCCAAGAAAAGAGACTGGTCCACAGGCCTGATATCTAGCTCAGCAAGGCCTCTACTAGCTACGTACTATGGGTATGACTACAAGTAAAGATACCGGTCTACCGACCTGGTTTCAGAAAAACATAAGATCCTTATCGACTTGGTTCACTTCAGATGACCACCAGGTTAGATTCAGATACTTGTGATAAATGAGAATATATTTGTTCTATCTTTGATCCATATTCTTTGATTTATGTCCGAACAAAACAAATTTGTTGTTATCTGCTTATTAAAACAAACTGCTTCGGTATTAAGTACCAAAGGCATTCAGAGCTAGATTAAAACAAAATGAAAGTCAAAACAGAGAACTGATGTTTTTCATTTCGTAAAATGACCAAGTACAAAATATAGCAAAAATAAAAATTACATTAACCTATCTATTACAAAAATTCTTAGGGAACAGCTGACAAGGGTACTACGCCTTCTAAAACTTCATCTGGGGCTGGGACTTCGGGAGAGGTCGGTTGAGACTCAGCCACCTCCACTTCATCCAACTTCGAAATATCCAGATCTGGATACAAAACTTGAATTCGTTTAATGCATGACTGATAGCCGACATCTGATAACTCCTTTCCCATGGACGTCAGGAGCCCCATCATACTGGCTTTGGTTGCCTCCTTTGTGGCCACCTTAGCCGCTTCAATCTTCATCAGTTTAGATGCCTCAGCCCCCTTGAGTTTGTCTTTTAACTCCGTTACGCTCTCATTCAATTTGGTCCTCTGAGCTATCAGAGACTCAGTACCTTTCCTCGCTAAAGCAAGCTCTTTCTTGAGTTCTGTACACTGGGCATCCGACGATTTTAATTTTTCTCGTGAGGTTTCGAGCTCAGATTGTGCCGTTTTCAAATACTCCTGACCCCTTTTTATGTCAGACTGAGCAGTCAGGAGTACCGCCTTGGTGGCCTTCAGTTCTGACTGAGTTGTCTTCAGCTCGGATTGAGTTGTCTTAAGCTCGGACTGAGCTATTTTGAGCTCTTCCTTCAGCCCACTAAGTTGTTGACATTGATCATCACGATCCATTAACATACCTACTGCCCGAAGACCCTGCAAAGTTGTGTAAGATTAAAAAAAAAGAAAAAGAAAAAAACGACCTTACTTACCCTGGTATCACCCAGCATCAGGTCACCCAAAGTACGTCTCGTACTTTGGTCTGGTAACCCCGGTGGGAGGGCCGCCTTTAACGCCCATTTTATCGCCTCGGTACCCGACGAGGCCTCAGAAGGATGCAGCAGGGTAGCACTGACTCTCTCTGACTTGTCCGTCTGCTGAACCGGGGCCTTACTCCTCGCCTCCCTCATCTCGGTGGGCGCAGGAACCTCGGTTGATTTTGGGACCCCTTTTTTCGACGAAGGCTCGGTCGTCGACCTGATATCGGCACCATTATCTTCCTCGGGTTGCCTGACCTCCTCAGAGTTTGAAACAGCAGGACGGGAAGTCTCCTGCTTAGCTCGGGAGATCAATCTCCTCTTCTTCTTTGCTGGCTGAGTTTCTGGGGCCGCAGGTGGATCCCCAGCCTTTGCCTTCTTGGACGGAGGGCCACATGCCGATAGAAGGCTCTTCTTTATAGCCGCAGCCTCCTCCTTAGTCAACCCAGCCGCCATCAAGTTCTTTGGAGAGAGAATCAAATAATGCGGCCGAAGAACTGGTTGTAGCAGACGTCGGTATCGCTCCTCGATTTCGGGAGTAAACTCTGCTTTCTTCCACCTCCTTCCGTCTGCAACAAGAAACATATAAGTTAAACTGTTAGCTGTTTCAGTTATATTTGAACATACTGAACTCACAACCTATGAAACCTCTCAATACTCACCCTTAGGGCCGGAATGCCGAGGGAAAAGGCTCATTTGACCTTCGTAATCTTCTCGCTCCCAACCTCCTCCAACAAAGAAATACCATTTTTTCCACGTTTTGTTGGAGGATGGTACTGAATTCAGAGGTCTATACCTCTGATTGAAGCAAGTATAATAGAGGCCCTCAGCAGTCAGATGTTTTAGTTCCATCTGACTCCGAATTAGATCAAGGTCAATATGAACCCTATTCAGATGACCTAGGACTAGGAACGCTAAAAGTTGCCTCCAGCTATTTACATTAAGCTCGGCAGGGCAAATATTGTACCAAGTAAAAAACTCTATAAAAAGAGGGTGGAGAGGAAAACGAACACCCATCTCGAACCATTCGAGATAGGCACAGATTTCCCCCCTTTTTATATCTGAGGGACGATCTGTTGGTTTTGGGACCCTACAGCTTATATTTTTTGGGAAGCTAAATTTTTTCATAATTAATTTTAACATGCCTTTCGTTATGGCACTCGCTCCATCTTCTCTAATGGATACATTAACCTCTCCGTCATCAGAATTTATAATATTAACAGAAGAAGAGGAGGACATGGCTGTAAAAACTTGAGAAGGACCTCCTTCATCGAAGGTCCCTGGTTCGACTCTAACCTTTCTCTATTTTGGTCAGACATGATCGACGGATAGAGACGAGAAGAGGAAGAATAAAAAGAAAAACAGAATCAAGAAGAAGAAGAATAAAAAGGAGAAAGAAAAAGAAGAAGAGTAAGAAATTTACCAGGAACAGAAGAAAAACACGTTTTTAGCGAAGCACAAACTTGAAATCGCACTCAAAATCCTATTCCAGATCGAGAAAAATATTTGAAATCAAGAACGAATCCAAAAACTACATTAAGTCCATTAGTTATGAAAAAATTTGTTATTAATGTTTCACGTTAAACAAAGCAAATATTCGTTCAAAATCTCGAAATAAACCCATTAAAAGTGAATGACGGCCATGTCATTAATTACTCCAGTTACCAAAGCCGCAAAATACGCTGTAATTATGCCTGACGGCTACAAACCCCTCGAAATACGATATAAATGGTGGTACACGTCACCCATTACAAAAAACCCTAAAGCCAGAGTTCTGTACGTGTTACAAAACCAAGGCTTCAGGGGGGAGTAACTGATACGTCACCAAACGTCTGATTAATGAAATTTGATCATGTGCAGTAAAGATAATTTGATTAAGAACTTAGATTGAAAAGCATATACCGAGGTGTACATCTGTATACCGATCTCGGAACGATGGGCTAAATAAAAGACGAAAAAGAATGACGAAAGTCTCATCATTACAATGATACAGCCTGACAGGCGGTGAGCCCTAACCCTGCCAAAAATAGGTACAGGTTTGACAATTAATTCTACAGGTACACGTGTAAAGGGAGTCATTCAACTTTAAATGCTAAGGTGAACAGGACGTCCACCGCTTGTCAGAAAAACCTACCGCCTCTCCATGCTATACTTCCATGAAGAAGGTATGAAAAGGGGATCCTCATCATTTGAAATATTGAATAAACAAAAAGGGAGCAAGACTTTTGATCACAAGAAAAGAATACTAATTTAACTATCGGAGAGGTTACCACCGGAATCTTTTCCGGTGGTTTTTTATTAATCATCTCTTTTCAGGTTCACAACGACGGATTATTCCATGACGAGCCCAAATTAGCTGCATCAACAGTCAACATCTTCTTCCCACCTATTGAAAAACATATGGTCATACACAGTGCTTTGACAGCTGAAATCACAGCTAAAACGATAATTAAAAAATAAAATAAAGGACTTCCCAGCATCCCCAATATAATTTTATTTTACACTCATTGGAGTGGTTGTCGAAGCCAAAATAAGGTGCTTGTCTCTTTCTTTCTTTCTTTATATACCTATATATATATATAGATATATATATATATGTATGTGCATGATTGGTAGATTGGTTGGGTTTGAATTTCAAATTATTAAAAGTGACGGATCTAATTGGCTTTATAGAAATTGGTCCCACCACGTCATATATCACTAATTGGTGTCCTTTTGTTTTGTTTCTTTCATCTTTGTTTTCTCTTTTACCCCCTCTCCAAATAAATATATATATATATATAGAATTTTTGATCCGACTCGGGTACTTTTAAAAAGTATTGACCCGACCAAGCACTTTTCAACTTAATTTTCAGACCCAGGTACTTTTCAAAAGCGTATAAATCTTATACATTTTTTACCCTTTGTTTGTCTAAAAAGCGTAAAAGATTATTACGTCTTTAAGAGGCGTATTAGTTTGCTATGCCTTTAAGAGGCGTATCAGTTTCATACGCCTTTAAGAGACGTATTAGTTTGTTACGCTTTTAAAAGACGTATGAAACTGATACGCCTTTTAAAGACGTAACAAACTGATATGCCTTTTAAAGGCGTAATAATTTAATACGTTTTTACAACGGACATAGTCTCAAAAGCGTATAAGATTTATACGCTTTTGAAAAGTACTTGGGTCCAAGAATTAAGTTGAAAAGTGCTTGGATCGAGTCAATAATTTTTAAAAGTATTCGGGTCGGGTCAAAAATTCTATATATATATATATATATATATATGTGTTGACACCGGGTTGACTGTTTCGTACTCCTATATTATATACTCCAGCAAAAAGAAAAGAGTCAGAGAAGTGTATGGGCCAGCCAACCGCTATTTTGACATTTTTCTTCTGATTTCCTATAGATAGATGGAATGTCCAATCAAAATTTTAATAATGTTGGTGTTTTTCATTCATACAATCATCGGCAGTGAGTAAGTATCAATGGTCGGCCTTGCCATCATCACATTATGAATAATTTCTCATTATCTCCTTCCTAATTTTCTAATAATTAATCATTTCACTCCCTCTGTTTTCCTTGCGCTGCTTTTTGTTTTTACTTGAAGAAACATGTAACTAAACAGTGAATAGTATTATGTAAATTATATCAAACATCAATAATGGAACCAACCTAATCTGTGGCAGATGCCCCTTCCTAAATTTGGAAAGTTCTATTTTTTTTTTTTAAATAAAAATTAGGAGTTGTTTTCTTTAAAATTTTAATTTTTCTATTTTTTGCCTCCCAATTTTATAGTGGAGCCCAATGCTCCTCTGAAGGGCCATAGATTATATTGTTTTGTATGATTAGTTGCCCCTCACCTTCCATTTCCATTCTTTAACACCTTGGTTAGAGGTAGGGTGAATAAGAGTAATAATGTAAGAGTAAGACAATTACCAAAAATAATAATATGTTAAGACTCAGACATTTTAAATTTGGTGTGCTATTTTTGCACTTCTCAATTTCCTAAAATGAGAACAGTTATAAATTCATCTTTCATCAAGAATAATTTTATAATTTTACTTATTAAAACCCCTTTTTTTATTTGTGGAGTATGAGTAGCCTTATACATTGTCTTAAAATTTCAAATAATTCAACAATATAATATATTATTGTGTTACATTAGTCACATGATTTCATGCACTGCCAACATATTTAAATTTTGAAATAAATATTTGAGATGTGTAATGTTATTGGGTGGGAAAAAAAAAAAAAAACAATTGGTGTAAGTGACAATGGGCTCAACAAAGATAATAAAGAATCACTAAGGCCATCCAATAGTGTATGATCGCATAGAATATTTTCTTAGGTGGAACCAAGTTAAATGGCCATTCACAATCCTCGCACTTTTAATGGATAGAGATACTAATAAAGGAGATGTAGGAGGATTTTCTCGGAGATGATCTTTTAGCAGTTCGGGTGAACTGCTACCTCGCTTGAGTAGAAGGTGAAAAAAAGAATAATAACTAATATTGGGGGGTCAAAATTGTCCCTAAACATCTTTCCAGCACATCCAACCAATCCCTACTGTGCCCCTTTTAACATCACTAAGAGTGAGAAGCTTTTCTTTTTGTCAATGTCAAATCATTCCCTAGCGTCTTTATTCCACCCTGGCTATGGCCCCTTTGAAAGGAAAATGTGGTCCAATAATGGACTAAACAGTGATGATTCAATCAATTGCATCCAACTGAGTTTTCTCATCTATGCTTGATGTAGCTTGGCCAAACAATTCATCAATTATGTTTACGGGGGAGGCAGCTTAGCTTACTGACTATCTCTACTACATTTTGCTCCAAAAGTACAGCCCCATTTTAGCAGATTGAGCCCAAAGATAACAGATAGCACTGTTTGTTGTCATCTCCAAGCCCACAATATAAGGTGAAGAGTACAGGAACATATGGGCCTAGCTTTCGGCTTTTGGACCCTAATCATGATACATAATCTCTACCAGATAATCTTCAGTATGGAACCCTCCTTCAGGGTCATTTTTCTCTGTCAATATTTCAACTTGGAAAATACATATGGCAAAAGTTGTAGCCATCTATATATTGTATAGCTGAGATTCATGCCAGCCACAACCATAAATATTTATTACAAATTGATTTCCTCTGCTGCTTAAAGATTCCCCCCTGGACAAGCAAGAGCAACCGCTGTCGTTTAGCTTTTCTTTTTTACTTCTTTACTAATTACTATAAGAAAAAATGGAGGATGGTAGGAGAAGAAAATATTATATATTTCCCGTGCTGACATGGATCTTTGGCAACAATAATCAAATATTAGAAGCCAAATTATCATTTTGACATTCATATCTGTCAAGAAGACAACTAAAAACCAAAACAAAGAAAAACAAAAATTAAAAATACCTCTATAGACCTTTTCCATCCAAGCTCATATATCCACCCCTGCCATGGATTTATGGCAAGAATTAGAAGAAAAAAATGTCATCTTCAGCCACAAAATCCTACTACCTCTTAATGTAAATGAGTCCCAAAAGTATGAACGCTGCATCTTATCTTCTGGCCTCAAAACTGCAAGAATTCAAAACTCCTGAGCTGGCATTATATACAAAGTGTATGGTGTCGTCATTGCTGCTTTAGTCAAGGTTAAAACAGTCCAAAGAAGCATACTGTCCATGGGGTAAGCAAAGGACCCAAATGGGTTATGTACAGCTTATAACTCCTTGTTTAATCTGAAAACATCTCCTCCAATTCTGGTTGCTCAGACTTAAGAAGACTAGAATCTGAATCCGTTCTATTGGGCAATCCTTTCCCTCGAAAGCCATTTTCATTCTCTACATAATCTGTATCGGACAAATCCTGATCATCCTCAGTAAATTGCTCATCAAGCACTTCTCCAAGATCCTTCCTTGTATTATTCTCTGTAACATTTTTAATGCTAACAAGGGCCTGACTTTGAGAACCTGAATCTCCCTTAGCCTTGGCCTCAGAATTTTCACATATGCAGGATGACGGATTTTCATGAAACTCACCTCTGCCCGGCTTTACCTCATTTGGCTCCCCCATGAAGCCAATCTGATGAGTTCTAACTCTCGAGGAGAATTCTTCCCATGTCATGTTGTTTAGGTTCAGGAACAACCGATAAAGCTTTTTGGCATTTGGACGGATTGTTGGTTTGTGCCCAAAGTATCTCCTGCAATTGAGAAACATCGAATAGTCAATAATCAATTTGAAGTGCCTGTGCCTTCTACAAATAGTGAGAATAAAGGTGTGATTGGGAACAACTTCAAGGAAGAATTGATTGGATAATTAAGAAATCAAATGGGAAAAGTAATACGGTATACTATATGGTAACTTCAATCAGACACTTCTCTTTCAACCCCAAAAGCTTCCCACAAAATATGGTACTTGCCTACTGTAGAGAGGCCTAGACACTTAAAAATCAGTTGAAGTTGTAACCTCAAATATTCCATGAAGAAAATCGTCTTAATTTTTAAATCAAACCAGATCTCCATATAGCTTCCAATCACCTAGCAGCATGAATGATAGCATACCTTCTTCCAGCTAACATTCTTGCCATGTTACCATTGTTGTTGGTGACGAAAACATCACTCTCATCACAAACAATGAAATCTAGTGCAGCCATGCGAGAGGAAAAAGTTGAAAATGGTGCCAACTCTTCCTTGGAGGCAATAGTCTCTTTGGAATGAAAATTTGGAAAAAGTTCTTTGAGGGGTGCCAATGTCTCTTCACCTCCATATACTTCACCAGATGCCACATAAATGTCAACATCACTGCCAAAACCCAATGCTCTCAGCATAAGACCAACTTCCAGAGGAGTTAGCGGGCATTTCCCATGCCTTCGTTCCTTGTCAGGGTTCCTTATCTGCATAACATTCCATGATAGATCTCAGGCATGTTTTATATCTAATTGAGCTAGCACAGTGTTTTATAAAGTACAGGGAGCCTCACATGTAAAGTTTTCCACCTCTTCCTTATTGCACCTAGTTCTCTCCTTTCCTTTTCTCCTCCACCATAATAGCATCCAGAGAATGCAAGCATATCAGGTTCAAACCTATCACATAAAAAAATTATTTGCATCAAAAAATTTCTTACCAATAATTTGGATCAAGAAACTTTCTTCAACATATAACAAGTGTCAAAAATTTCCTCAATTCCATTGAGATACAATTAATCCAAGTCTCCCTAAAGCAAAGATCACACACAAGCACACTATATACTGATCTGAAGGCCATTACCCATGAATCCACTTGCACACAGGCATGTGCATGCATGTTAAGCTTTTAAACTAACAACTTTGTCTGACCTCAAACAAATAAGCATTTTATCTTCTATGAAGTAGTTTGACAAAGTGGAAACTAGTATGAGAAGGAGGCAACCAAAATCAATCATCAAAGGATTTAAAGCAACCAACAATTGCGAATACTTTTTTTTTTTATCAGTAACAACAATTGTGTATAATGATGTTACCAACAGCAAGGTTGAGGACAAATTGCAATTTTACCTCAAGTGCAAGGCAATAAAATGCTTGCTCTTTATCCTCATCCTTTCAACCAATTTTTCACCCATTTCAAGTATACCATCAGTGAATTTCAAAGCATGGTAGTTAACCCTACATCTCAGCTTTTGTAAATCTGTGTCCAACCGATTTGCAAGCCTGTAATCAAACTTGGTGAGCTGAACAGCCTGCACCACAGAAAAGGACAATGGCTTTTGAGTGTCAATTCCAAAATAAACAAGAAGAATCATAAACTTCTGTGAAGCCTAAAACAGGCCTCCCTCTAGCCCTTCTAGCAAGAGTTGTTAGATACTATCATAGTATCATATATACAAAAAAGAAACCCCGAAAAAAAAAAAAAAAATCTTGAGAACATCAGAGCAGGAAATTAACATAGATACTTGTTGAACAATAAACTCCAAATAGTTGTGATAGGCTGTGAATCCCTTGACGAGTTTAGTCAAGTGGACACGTACTTGTTGAACATTAAACCTGGAACCGAAAGGATATCTTGAACACTCATACAGGCTGGTCGTTAACCCAAAAAACACAAGCTCTCATAGACCATCATAAACAGGTTCCCTGAATTTATCCCCTGAATCGGTTACTTGCCTGCTCCTAGGCTTTGTTATCCCCTGAATTTATCAGTTTTCGGTTACTTGCCTACTCCTAGGCTTTGTTCTGGGTGCCATAAGATGTTATATCATCCACCAAATCTTTCTTAATGTACCAAATTAGACATGCATATATGTAATTGTGTCTGCTTGTTTCGATGCATTTGAGTGCAAGTAGATTTTATTAGTTTCTAGGGAGTTATATTTTGATCTAGACCCTGTTCCAGATCTCCCTTGCAAATTCACATTTTGGCGCGTTATCTGCCATTGAAAAACCAAGCAAACTTGAATCTATGGACGATGCAACATCAAAACAACTCAAAAATCTAAGTTCTATTCAAGGATCTAACTTGATGTAGCATTATGCTATCCAGTAATGGAATCAAATGCCATGTAGAATTCCAAACATCAAAGGTGGTGAACTACACACATCCAGTAATCTTCTTGATGAAAAATGAAGCATGCAACTATTTTTTAAGAGCTGGAAACTTACATGTTTTTTATTAAGAACAGGTAAGACACGACTTTGATAGCATCTTGGATTGCACTTCCTTGGAACACGCATGGTATATGGAGTCACAACTCTCCCTCTTTTTGACGGAATCTGTTTAATGACTTCAACATCTTTTGCGAGATATGATATAAACCAATCAACATCAAAGATTTCGGCAAAGTTGCTGTGCAAGACATCACACCCAAGTATAAATGCACAAGACATATATTACTAAAGTTAAGCAATCAGATAATGACATGATAAGTTAACTGTGAATGTAACAACCTGGTGTCCTTCCAAAAAGATTTTTGGTCCAGCTTTGGAACAACAAGGTTGGCATTTAATAAATAGGCGGCAACAACAGCATCTGTGATCTGCAGCCGTAAAAGGCACAACTTGCTCAGCGTCAATAACGACATTCTCTGTTTGAATGCTTTTGTGATTTTGCATCCAAAAATTTAGGAGCCACGCATTGGGTAAAAATCATAAATGACTGAGTAGACCAAAAATTTTACCCACGTTAAAGAATAAGTCACTATATCACAAGAATCATTGGTGATTTCAATCTTTGCAAAGAGCATTCATTGAACAAATCACAACTACAAAAACATAGTACATAAATTATCCTGAATTTACCTTTCCTGAAAAAGAAACTTAAAAAAAATTAAGAACTTAGTTGAGTTGGGCCTCATTTTCAAATCATAACACAAATTACGCCAACAAGAAGCAATTTCCAACATGTGAAGTAAATGATTTAAACTCCCTTTCTGACAATTGGAAGGACAATGTTTGAGCAATGTAACAGACATTATCTACCAAAAGAAAAAAAGAATCTACACCAATGTCAGTGTCCAACACAGATGGCCCCGGTAGAATTTAAAGCAATGAGACTATGGGCATGATGACATGTGTACTAGAGATGCATATGGAGTCCTAAAGCATGTCTACGTTAGTACAATAACAT
Source organism: Nyssa sinensis (assembly GCA_008638375.1). Lineage (NCBI taxonomy): Eukaryota > Viridiplantae > Streptophyta > Magnoliopsida > Cornales > Nyssaceae > Nyssa > Nyssa sinensis. Next base: position 42,968,549 of record CM018033.1, read on the forward strand.
GCGTTAAGCCGTTAACAATCAACAATCAGTAAGAAATGATTCCTGATTGACGATTTCTCTCTTTCTCTTTTTCTTTTTGGGCTTATTTTAATGAGTTTATCTAAAAACAGTTATAAGCTAGTAGCAGGAAACAAAATTGTAACCAAATTCTCAAATGAAAGAATAGAATGTAGCAGAGCAAGGATATTCTGCACAAACATGGCAGTGCCTATCCCCCTCTACTACAATACATGATTGCATATACAACTTCCTATTTAAAAAGACCTTAGGTTCCCACGATGTTATTTATCATTGACTACATATAAGACTAAGAATAACATGAAGCTCGTGTTAATTGTATTTTGGTGATTCTATATCTCATTTGCACATTATCAAACCTTCAAGAACAAAACCAATCTTTTCAGGGTTTGTGTAGCTGAAGAGAGTTACCCCCGTTCTTTGTTGATTTAAGCCTCCACTGGTTGCAATCATCAAGTATCGATTGCTATGGGTGTTGACTCCAGCAGCTGCAACATATAGAACACGGTACGAACAAAATCAATATGTGAAGAAGTTGCTGGGAAATGAGAACGAGAAGCCAATTGAACTGTAAAAATTATCCTAAAACGTGATTCATGAGAAACTGTTTTTATTTAAACCTCCAGAAAAATGCATTAAAACCAATCAAATCTCCAATGTAACGCTCCCGCAAGAATAAAATTAAGATTCCAATAAGTTATCAATTTCAAAAAATAAAAATTCGATCCCTACATTTTCTGTTTCTACATTTTTTTTTTCTTTTTTTGTTTTATGCCAAGGGAATGAGGTATCCAAGTCTGACTAATCCCCATTTCTTACACAGGGTCGCCGCCTGATAAACTACTAGCACTCTGACTGATGGCTGGCCCCGGAGATGCGAAGTGTGAGAGTCCAACCTGCTAGCTCGGGATAACCCCTTACAAGCGGCCCTTGCTCCACTCGGCAAACCCCAAAGGGTTCTGTCTCTGCATTTCAATATATAATTCATGAGGAAAACACACACACACGGGCACTGACCGAGAAACTTATTGCTGGCATTACTGCAACCATAATAGAATTTTGATTTCCTCGAGCTCCATATATCACGGCCTAAACTCCCTCCGGTTGTCTAAACATTCAAAAACCACAAACCAAATCAAAACAGAGGAAAAAACAAAAGAATATAATTAACAGCCAAGTGAATCAATCAAATTACTTCAATAACAAAAAACAGACGAACTAAAAACCCTACCGGAACATGAAAGACTCTCTCTCGCTCCACCTTCGCTGGAACCTCAACTCCATTATTGAACTGAGTAGACAAAAGAGAATTCAGTGAAATACGCATAGGAATCTAAAAATGAATACTAAGACAAAGGAAGCGAATGAATACCGAGCTACGGTGATGCTTATGGTTCGTGATCGGAGGGGAAAGAAAGGAGAGGACGGACAAGAGAAAGAGAAGGAAGCCGGCGACGGCGGAGAAGAGGGGAAGGAGGTGGTGGAGGCGACGACGGCGATGGAAAAGTACGCCGAACAGGACTTGAACTCCGATGACAACGGTGTTATCTCGTTTCTTCTTCTTCATGGTAGTGGTAGTTGTTGTAAAGAGAAAAAACTAGCAAGTGTTGTTGGAGAGAGAAACAGTTTCACAAGCATCTCCAGCAGCAACGCCCGCCCTTCCGTAACCGCGACAGTATTTCCATATTTGCTTTCCCCTAGAAACAAATAAAATTGTTCAGCTAAAAAAGCCCGTCCTCGAACGAATCGCGCGTAAATCTTCCTGGGTACCTCTTGCGTCTTTTTCACTCACACGCATACCCTAAATCCATCAAACCGTGAAATAGCGCAACGTGTCAAGTCATTCATCTAGACCCTCCACGTATGTAAACCTTTCAAACGTTGTCGAATGTTCGGACAGTAACTCTAGTTGTGGTATGGTTTTCGCACAGTTGACTTGTACTGAATAAATATGACCGACTTCTGGATTTGTGCAAAATATGCGCTTGCGATAAGAGTGGATGATGGTTAGTAACGGTAACAGGTGTGGAACATCGACTGGTCCCACAGAAACGACAGTGAAGGGAGAGGTGGTGAAGAGTGCGAAAAATTGTACGAATGGTCATACACAAAATCTTCCTAATTTTCATTTCTTTACAGCAGGAGCTTTGAGTTTGAGGTCATCTCTGTCTTCACGTGTGTTGCACGTGGTTCTGCTTATTTATCATTTGTTTATACTAATGAGAAATGATAATCCCTAAGTTGATAGCTGTTTTATAATATTAATTTGTTATGTTGTGTTGACTAATTAATTTAAAAATTATTTGTCAAAAATGTAAATTAATTAAAATCAAATACAACTGAATTTTGGATCATTCTCGTTACTCTGATAACCTTGATAGTAATCTTTAGTATGTAATTTTATTGTCTTGTAAAGTTTCCTAAGTTGGGTTGTGAATTTTGATAATTAATGAGATTTGGATGTAATTCAGTGAAATTGTATGTATTTATCATTTGTTTATACTAATAAGAAATGATAGTACCACGTCCGTATATAACGCGTGTAAGTAGATAATTGTTTTATAATATTAATTTGCTATATTGTGCTGACTAATTAATCTAGAAATTATCTGTCAAAAATGTAAATTAATTAAAATCAAATACAAGTGAATTTCGGGTCACGTGGAATAGAGCACTCCTCGTTACTCTAATAAGCTTGATAATAATGCTTTAGTTTGTAATTTTATTGTCTTGTAAAGTTTTTAAGTTGGGTTGTGAATTTTGATAAGTAATGAGATTTGGATGTAAATCAGTAAAATTGTTTGTATTTATCTTGTTAATTAAACTAGTTAAATCACTCATAAAGAAGAAAAATTTTAACAACTGACTAACCATAATACAATAAAAAAAAGGAAGTAGTAATGCTTATCTCAGAGTCATTTGATGGTAATGCTCATCTCATTGTCATTTGATCATAATCCTAAAAATAGTTATCAACGGGAATGGTGACATTTTTTTTTTTTTTTTTTTTATGTTTTTGATCTAGATCGGACGGTCGTTATTTGGTCAAATGAGAACTCAATGATATTCTTAAAATGTATTATTGTATGTGGTCCCATAGTCACAACCACAATCACTTGGCATACCAAACGTTTATATTAGTGTTATGTGATAATTAAATTGCTTAGTTGCAAGGAAACATGGTTGGTTGCAATGACAAGCGGCTAATTAACGCAAAACGAAGAATCGTCAGACGAGAAAGGATGGCAACATTAATTAATCTCCAAGAAAAATATATTGTATTAGATACCCGTCTATGAAAATGTCTTGATAGATTTCTTTATTCCAGAAAAGAAATGTCAAATTGCATTAGTTGTTGAACAAGAAATGTCAAATTGCATTAGTTGTTGAAAACTAGTGTAATATGATGGATGGCGCAGTCATATATTATTATTTTATTTTAAAATATAATCCATTATTAATGAATATAATTAATAAAAATTAATGTTATACTTCTTAAATTTGATCCAAAATGACATAACAATCATGTAGTACTATATTTTAAAAATTATTTTAAATTATGTAGTTGATGTAATACAATACTATAGTATTGTGTTAGTATTACGTCATTTGAAATAAAAATTTAAGATACAATTATAGAAAAGTATAACATTATAACTTGATATGTAACTACATAAAATTATTCATTAGTCTCAGCGCATTGCATTCAAGTCAATGAACAATTAACATATAAACAGAAGATGTGGACTTACCTGTTTATGTGTTAATTGTTCATTAGCCCATGTATAATGTATCCGAAACCAATAAATTATAACTCTCTTATAAACAAAGTAAGTAGGTAGGCATAATAATTGAGAAAAATGAATGACCCACTTCCTTCATTATATTTCTTTCTTGAAACAAGACTTTGTAAGGATATTGCCACATTTGTATACTTACTTTTCTCAAAAGGAGTTGGTGCATACACAAGCTCTCAACATTTTTTTTCCTCTCTTTCTTTTGGTTACAAAAGCAACGGCAAAGTCAGAGTTGGAGTTAGAAACAAGGCGAGTATAGCATGCTCCTTTCATATAATACAAGACAAACTAGAAAGACCTAGAGGGGGGGATTGATAATGACAGGACAACTTTGGTCGTGTTTACCAACTAATATGCAAAATAATTGTCGTTGTCTAATAGTACTACGGACTAATTAAGTAAGATTATCAATTCTTGTTTAACAAGGTGAGTTGCAGCATAATTTAATTGAAAAGTTCTTACATAAACTCAGTCAATCAGCATTGACCATTTAATAGAAAGGTTCTCTTTTCTTTTATTTTTCTCCCTCCCCTTATCTCTCGGGCCTTTCGAAGAAGTTTATTTGGTGATATAAATATGTAATTAACTAACTGGTGGGTGTTCTACTTTTAACATCAAGTGGTTAAGTAAGTTGTTCAACAGTCATGATACACAAATTCTATGAAGTTGTTTAACCACAATAATTATTAATATGATCCATATGTTGATTGTTAGTGTTGCTCTACCCACTCTAGGAAGTGTCTTCTAGGAGTTTTGGCAAAACTTTGGGTCCATGCAGTGTCTTACCATTGCCATTTATAGCTTCACTGTAATACCCCGACCCGAACTGGCACGAGTATCGAGACAAGCCGGGTCGGGTAACACTTTATCAGTTATAAAATGACCTATTGATTAAATAAGACTCAACATCGTAATACGTGCAAGTATGCATGCATGCATGCATACATGCACACATGTATGGATATATATACATATATATATATATATATAAAGTAACAAAGGAGAAAAATATATATATATGTGAATATATATATATATATATATGTAATATAAAAAAAATAAAAAGGCTACCTAACCTAGACTAGTAGGAGCATGGTGGAAATCAGAAAATCAGGGGTAGAGGCATGGCTAAGCATGCTTGGTTGAGTGTGGATGGGGCAAAGAAATATCAATGTATATTTTATATAAAAATGTATATGCATCTCTTGTGTGTGGGAGTGAGGAAATCAGAAAGAGGGTGTGACAACCTCCATATCCAGGTGGCCGAGCCACTAATTATAGTCTCGGTTGAAGGAGAGTTAGAGAGAGAAAGCAGTAGAGAGAGAAGGAAAAGTTTTGGAGCAGTGGAGAAACCGAGAGCTTGGAGAAAGGAGAAACAGCAACTAGGCAGGTATATTCTGACTGAACCTATGTCTTTTGTGTTAAATTGAATTAGTTGTGTTGGACTTGCTAAGATATAGAAAAAAATTTAAAGAAATGAAAGTGCCGTACATGGTCAACAATGGCAGATTTTGGTAGGTCCATTTGATCATGATTTTAGGACTTAAAATGGGTAGCCAAGTTCATTAGGAACCCAACGGAATTTGAATCACTCAAAACGGTCGAGAAACGGCCATTTTATGGCCGATTATCCTCTCGCCGGTGCAACACCGGAAAATCGGTTATGGGTGTTGGAAAATAGTGATAAATCGGGCTAAAACTAGTTTAAAAATGATGCTTGAGATTCTAGAATTGTTTTGATACAAAAAACAGAGAAAATGGACTTGAAAATGGCGTAAAACAGTGGCTGGTGCGTTTTTCCGGCGACCGGCGACCGGCGGATGGTCGGAAGGGATGACCGGAAAGTCGGGGAAGAAGGGGGGCTGTCGGGTCGGCGGTTGGGCGGGTCAGTCGCGGATCTGGGTCGGGTCGGGACCCGACCGGATCTGATGGGGCACTTAGTTGCTAGGGCTGACGTCATCGTGACGTCAGCGTGACCTGTCAACCGGTTTTCTAAGGGTCAGTGAACCGGTTGGTTCACAGCATGTTGGACCGGTTCAATTCTGAAACCCTAAAACCAATGGGTTTGAACCCTTAGTTATAGAAATTCTGTTTTGACCCCCAAATGCTTTTTAATATTACGGCATAACCCCAACTGTTTTGAAATATTGTACAGTGGCCCAGATTTCTGAGAAACTGTGCATTTAAACCCCTGAGAAATTAATTAAATAATAAAATAATTATTTTAATTATTTTATTAATGAGTAAAATTACCATTTTACCCCTGGTTCACAAATAAGTCAAACGAAGTCCAAACAAGGCAAATGAATAGTCAAAACTTATTATCTCGGACCTTCCGGACTCAATAGTGAGGTCCATTTCACGAGACGAGACCCCGGGATATAAGACATAAATACTAGAATGACCGAAATACCCCGGTGTCCAAATTAGACAAGTCATATATGAATTCCTACTATCTTGGACCTACTGAGTCCAATGGTGAGGTCTACAACGTGAGATGAGGTCCCGAAAAATAAAGGCCCGTAAAATGACGAAAATACCCCTGTGTCCAAATAAGTTAAGTCATATAAGTATTTTAACTATCTCGGACCCACTGAATTCAACGGTGAGGTTGAAATTATGAAAAGAGGTCCCGGGGAGAAAGTGATCGTAACCTGCCAAAGGACAGTTTCGCCCTTTTCAATTCAGGAATCCGATTTAAGATCCGTAAAAGCCTAAACTTATTTTATTTAACATTCCGGATACAATGACGACATCTAGATTCGTAATCGAGATACCGATAGCCAAGATTAACAAATTTGAATATCGAGTATGGTCCGATTTCAGTTATAGACTGAGTTATTTTCAATTGACAGGCACGTCAAAAGAAAAGGGGAAGGAGACTTTGATTAGTTGAACTACTGAGAGTCATTTTGAGGTAAGTAATTCTGACGCTTTAATATGGGTTATTCCCAGCCAGTCACGTTATTGTTCATATGCTGCCAATTTGTACTCCGTTACTACCTGATGCACTTGATTTGAGCCAATCGACTTGTAAATATCAGTTTACCTGATTTTGGATTTGATTTGCTTGCTCACATCACTTTGAGATTGATCATTGATATTTGAATATTGTTACACTATCATACCATGACCAGTTTTGAGATACATTCTACTGATTCCATACACTTCGTATTTTGTTGTTTGTGATATCAAATGTTGGTACGATTGTACATCTTGTATGGGATTTTGTCAGTCATGATATTTGGTGTGTACTCGGGGTTGTGCTCAGTCACAATGACCCATCCATTCACAGATTACGTGGGGGAAAAGATCCATTAGGGTCTGTTGTGTCCTACGGGACCTATATTGAAAAGAGCTCTAACGCTTTTCAGAGAGCCCGAGGAACTGTGGCGACTCTGAGCATGCGTTTTAGTGGGGTATGCCGGGCCCCGGGTAATTCACGTATATCTGGGTTATTTGAACTCGATGTTGACTTATTATTGTTTCCATAGTATGATCATATTCTTTTATACCCTGTGAAATGATCATATTGTTGCAAGCATGGTATATCTTTGATTGGCTAACGTATTGTTGTGGCAGCAACCCATCATGATAGGCTAGATCCCAATTTCATTTGGCTTTGTTATTGACTCTTGTGTTATATTGTGGGATATGCCTTTTGGACCCTCGGGTCGATACCTTGCACATTTTTGGTGACTGGCTACGCCTTCATTATTGCTCATATTGGCTATCTGTTATTCTTTGTTCTATCATTTCAATGGACAAACCCGAACCCACATTAAAGCCAGGAAATTACTTATTGGGCTATTAGCTCACCCCTTCTCCCTTAAATTTTTCAGGACAACAAGAATTTGGGGAACCCTCAGGCGCTCCAGGGATTTAGACGCTGCTAGTTACTGGTAGCTGTTTAGGCGAGTTTTATATTAAGTTGAATATTGTCAGGTCTTAATACTCCCATGTCACCACGGTCCTGTTTGTTGGTTTTGTTTTTGAAGGATCTGTATTTAACACTTATAATTTTTGGACATGCATCAAATGGTGAACTAACTGTGCTACCAGATATTTTAATAATTAAGAAATGCTTTAGTTAAAACTTTACCCAGCATTTTAGATCCTTTTGGACGGGGAACGGCCCACGGGCCGCAGACCCGGGTCACGGATCCCTAATCCGCATAGGGTGGGTTTTGGGTCATGACATTCACCAAAGGTTTTCATGCAAAATCATACACACACATATATAGGTTTATATATGTTAAGGACAATATATATATATATATATATATAAAGAGAAAGAGGTTTTCTTTTTCTACTAAATAAGTTGGGTTAGAGCTGTTAATCAGGGTGTGTGTGTGTGTGTGTGTGTATATATAAATCAGTTTTCCAATAAAACAAAAATTATTTTATGAAATAAGATTCTGTTCTTTGAAAAATCAGTAAAAAAAAATACAGAGAATATTTGTTCACAACAAAACAGGATAAAAAAACTTTTTAAGGCAAAAACTAAAATTGAAAACTAAAAAACTATTTTACAATATAAGGAAGCAATAATGGAAACTAAACAATAACACTTAGAGAATTGCAGAAACTGAAACAATGATGAAAGCTTGTGTTTTACATGATATCCTTAAGACGAATTACGACCATCGCAATGGTACTTACAAGCTTTCGGTCGTACGTCTCCGAATCCATTAAATGGAGAATCAATGAACTGACCCGACCCAACCCAACTTCAATGGATTCAAGTTGGTTCAGCTCAAAATGAGTTCAAATTGATTCATATTAGAGAACCGAAAAATCAAGTTGGATCGAGTTGAACGTTTGGGTTACCCGACCCAACCCGAAAGCCAAAACCATAATTTTTTTTATTAACTCTTTTTGTTCTAATTTTATTTTTATAAAAAAAATCATGAAAGATTTATTAACCAATCATCATAACCTCTTTAATTTACTTTTATATTTGCATCATAAAAAATATACTCTAAATTTCTCTTTCCTCTTGCATTCTCTCACCCAACTTGATGGGTTAAAAAAAAAAGAATAGAAAATATGATTTTAAATTTACAAACTTTGTTTTAATTATCTAATGTAGTAGTGAATATTTTATTTTTTGGTATTATGATTTTAAGTCACAAATCAACAATAGATTAACAAATCAAATACATTTATTAACAAAAAAAAAATTATAAATTTTCTTTATCAAGTTTTTTTTTTTTATTGTCATAAATACTTAGATGGCTTAATTTTCATTCCATATATATATATATATATATATATATATATCAATAGTTAATTTTTATATTTTTATTTTTGGTTTCTATAAAAAAAAAAAAAAAAAAAGCTGACCCAACCCGAAAATATTTGGGTCGGGTCCAATAATTCAGGTTCCGATTCTAATTTTTAAAACTACCTAAAGTCATGTCGATTCCAATTTTGCTATAACCTGACCCATGTACACCCCTAAGTTGCCGGCCACTTACATTCATTACTGTACATCATTGTCTAAAATGACATTATTGTTTATCACAAATCTTATTATTCTTTTTAAAAAATTATTAAAAATAATAGACCGTGTAGTGACATGTCACTGTTGTGGCCAGCTACATTGACAGTATGATTTAAAGTATTATTAACAATAAATAAATAATAATATTTTTTTAAAATTTTATCCTAAAAATTATCTGAAATGATATGATATTAATATAACTTGATATTATTAATAATACTTTCAATCATGTAATTAATTTAATTATATTATGTCAGTTCAATTGAAATACAAATTTAGAATAGATTTTTGAGAAACAAAACATTATTGATAATAAAGTGCTACATCAATGACATATATTTGACATCCAAAATTATTGTTAGACACCATGAACAAGAGTAATTATTAAGTGAGATCGTTACACGAAGTCAATGTGTGACAATGTTTAATTTTTTTTTTAAATTAATAAAAAAATAGTATTTTTTTATGGATTTCTTACGCGCAACAGATTAATTTCCACTTTTCATGTTAGTCAGATCCATCTTTTAATCTATAATTGTCAAGGATCAATGAAGAGGAGACTCGAACTCCAGATTCTTGAATTTTATTCTCAACATCTTTATTGCTTGATCACATTCTAGATGGTGAAAAATTAGTATTCATAAATAAATAAAAAATTAATAATTTTGAGAAAATTAGTATTTGTAAATATTTTTTCTAAATAATTGAATAAATTACATTGATCTCTCCTGAAATTTTTAATAATTTCAAAGACTTTCTTGAAGTTTTTAAAATGATACTAACTTCTTCTCCAACCTTATTTTTTTCAAAATAACAAAAATATTCATTTTATTTATATTTTTTTAATTTTGACTAATTTTTTTAACTTTTTTTCATGTTCTAATAAATATTAATTACAATACTCTTTAACTAAAAAATATATAATTTATTTATCTTATTTTTTATATAAAATAAAAAATCTTTTAAAAAATAGAAAAAAGATAAAATAAAAAAATAAATACGAAGAACAGTTTTATTATTTAAAAAACTTTTAAATTTTTTCTATAATTATCAAATACTTTGAAGATAAAACAGTATAATTGGGTCTAAGAAGCTGCTTGGATAGTAATTCAAATATAATTTTTTTAAAAATAATTTTAAAAATTATATAATTAATATTTTAAAAACTATAAAAATATATTTAGATATAATAATTTAAATTCTAAAAAAATTAAAATTAATTACAAACTAAACATATATCTCACATTTTAAAATTAAAAATCTTATTTGAAAATCTAAACAGACATCTAAATATTTTGGTGTGACAGTAGTGACGCACGGAGTTTTGGAAAAATTTATCTGGGCAAATGCTCGGTACACGTGGCTACAATGCTTTGGATTGCGAGCGGAACTTTCTTTTTCTTAAGCGAGGACTGGATCAAAATAACTAAAATCTCGTATTCTTTCTCTTGGTAGCGGCAGAGGAACGAGAGAGACACCAAAGATGAGTAAGCTAAACGTATCGAGCTCCGAATTGGACTTGGATCGACCGAATATTGAAGACTATCTCCCCACCGGATCCATCCAAGAGCCCCATGGCAAGCTGCGCTTGTAAATGCCTCTCTCTAAATATGATTATACATATACACACTCACAGATACACGTATTTGTATGTGTAATTCTTATGTGAATATTTTGAATTGATATTCTGAACAATTTTTGTTCAGGCGTGATTTGCTCGACATTTCCCCCACCTTAACGGAGGCGGCTGGTGCTATTGTTGATGTCAGTTATTGCTATATCTCTACATTGTTCTCTCATTTTCCCTTGCCCTAGTTGCGATTTGTGTTGTTTTAAAGTATAATTATTTTGCCCCTGCTTTTATTTTCATGCCTTGGGTGTAAAACGACAAAATTACCACCGTTTATTTATGTATTGGTGTTCATGTTGAAATACTCTTGATTTCTAGTTATATTCTTCTGTAAAACTATAAATAGAATTAATTCTTGTTTTATTTTTAGTTTTTGATAAGTACAATTAATTATTTTTATCTTCAAATTTTTAAAGAATTAACTGTGAGATTTTTAGATGTTTTTTTTAAGGAAGCTTTTTTGATTGTTTTGTATCTCCTTTTATGATGTTACTGCAATTCAGTTCCGACCTTGAATTTACAACTGCATCATTAAAGAATTTAATAGAACTTACTTCAAGTTTCAACAAATCATACTTACATTGGATATAATACTTTTTTTGATTGGATTTATATATATATATATATATATATATATATTTAAAGATCTATGAGATATTGCTTTGCCATCGACTTTATATATAAAATATATCTAGTTAAAGTCATTGGTCTTGACTTTCTTTCATAATCCAACTCATGTTCCTTTTTTTGGCCTCATGGACCATCACCTTAAACCATATCACTCATTGTTCCTAGTAGATTTGTTGACCTAGTAGCACAGGAAACATCATGTTCCCAATATATGAAAATTCTTTTTACTGGTAACTTTCTTTAACCTTTCCTATTGGTAATATGATCCGTGTTGGTATGTGAATGGTGAAATATTCTCCTTTTTTTGACTCCATCAATTTTTCTTGATGCATGAGCAGGACTCTTTCACGCGTTGTTTCAAGTCAATTCCTCGAGAACCGTGGAACTGGAATGTGTATTTGTTTCCTTTGTGGTGTTTAGGAGTGGTAATTAGATATGGGGTTCTTTTCCCTGCAAGGTTAGTTTTTCTAATATTGAAAGACAAATTAAGTTCTTCTTTTCTGCAACTAGAGCATTTAGTATAGGTTTTTTTTCCATGTAGTTAGTATACTCTACTTATGAAGAAAAAGAGAAAAAAAAAAGAATGATATTAACAAAGAAAAAGAAATGTTGAGAAGACATTTTTGACTGATATGCTGGATTCAAGGGTTGGCAAAATTGTTGTAGTACACAAAGTGCTGGAATGACTGCCAAAGGGAGTAGTTGGTTTAGTTGTTTGAATCTTATTGTCCATTTAAAAGAAAGGAGAAGGTTTATGGTTGTTTGATATGAATCTAATGCTAGTTCAATGTGCGTATTCAATGTTGGTGATGAGAGCATTGTATATAACCGGTTACTCTCTCTCTGTTTTGTGTGGGGTAAGTATGGCTGGTTAGTTTGAATTGATTTTATTTTTACTTTTGAAAAGTAATTAGAGTTTGACATTCTCTGCAAATGAACTAAATGCTATTTAAAATCAATTCAATTATGTGCTGTCAACGGTGTTTATATCACTACCACTCTTTAAAGACAATAAATTCAAGTAAAGTCCAACTAAACCTTAATGCTGTATTGCAAGATATGAAGGAAATTGTTTGGAGCATCCTATTTCAAAATAGCCATTACTATCTCATTAAATTTGCAGGGTTCTTGTATTGACAATAGGATGGATAATATTCCTTTCGTCCTTTATTCCTGTGCATCTCTTACTGAAAGGGCATGATAAGTTGAGGAGAAAGTTAGAGGTATGATTGCTTCCCCTCTCCCTCTCCCTCTCCCTCTCTCTCTCTTTTTCTGCCAAGTAAATGTATTCAGTATTAAAAGCAAAAGTGCCAGTGGAGGCACACAACTCATGTTCATGTGACATCTATGACTATGTAAGAATTGGCCCCATCTAACCGATCAGAAAAAAGAAGAAGAAGCAAAGAATATGCCCAATCTATATTGCCTATATCACCCAAAAAAATCAATAAAAGAATACAAAGATTTTGGGTACCTCCCAGAAATCCAAAAATGGAATGTATCTAGCACCAATTTCTTAAGAGTTAAGTCAATGAATTGGAATTTCTGTATCCTTAAATGTACACCTATTACATTCCTTCCAAATGTACCACACTAAAATAATTTCAGGTCTTCCAAACTCTTCTAGGACAAGCCACTGACCAGCTCGCCAAAAGAAATTCTGCCAAATGATGCATAATCCAGTAAACCCCAAACAGTGAAAAAAAAACATAGACCGCACACCCGGAACAATGGCACAATGAAGAAGGAGGTGATTAGTATACTCTCTCACCCTCTTGCACATACAACACTAGCCCAAAATAAACTTCCCCTTTCTTCCCAAATTATTCCAATATGAAGATGGTCTCTAAAGTTGTTGTCCAAACAAAAAGGAGACCTTCAAAGGAACACCAACCTTCCAAATGATTTTACCAATGGAATCCATTTCACTCAGCACTGGAAAGAACCTTACAAAATGGGCGAACTCCAAATCTCCCCGAGGAACTCGAATCCAACTAAAGGCATCCTCCCTATTGGCATAAGAAGAAGAAGAGTAAAAAGTTTCTAGAAAAGAGTCTTCCCAAGTCCAGCTCCCAATCCTCAAAAAACCTATTGAAACGAGGCTCCCAGAGAAAATCAAACATAGTCTGCAACCAATGCCCCTTTATTCGAAGCATTTCCAAACAAATAAGGGAAAATGAGTCTCCAGAGAAGTATCACCACACCAAATATCATACTAGAACCTAATGCTATGGCCGTTACACTACAAATTTCAAGAACTCCATCCTGCCCTTTCTAATTCCCTTCCATAAGCTAACCTCGTAAGATCCAACTGCTTTAGTAGTCCATCCTCTAGGATCTCCCCATATTTGCCTTCCGCGATCTTCCTCTATAAACAATGTGTCTCCACTACTAACCTTCAAAGTCATTTTCCCAATAAGGCTTGATCAATTTTACAAGGGAGCTCACTTCTAATCCCCTCATACACATAGGAGAATAAACCTTCTTCCATGCCACAAGATGATATTTAATACCTCTTCTTGCACTGATGGTAACCATTGAGGCTCTCCTTATACTGGGTTTAATGTGAAGTCGTTCTTCTTGTATTAAGTTTATCAACAATTTTCAACTTTTTTGAGATTTAAAACATCAAAATGTTTCAAATCATACACATGAGTTTGTCAAAATACACTTTTTATTAGTCATTATCCGGTATTGTGTAGAACCTTTTCCTCAATGGGGAGATGTATAATCTCATTTTGTCAAAATCATGCAAAAGGAGTGCACCAAATGCATGCAGTGACCCAAGACCTAAAAATTCTCTATAGAATATCACAGAAGAACATATTTAGAGTTCATCTATCAATAAGCTCTGCCAAGGACTAAAAACCATAAAAAATCTGCAAAATCCTGTCCTTCTAAATGGACCAGGAAAAGGGAACTCTTTGCTGGATATGGATCTGTGAGCTCCATGCCTGGAGAATCAACTATAATTTAACTCGTGGTAGGCACAGTTAGTTTGTGTTATGCACTCAACATAATCTTAATATATTAACAAAGTGAGCATAAAGAAATTCTGAGAATAGACATTAAATTAAGAAACATCATTAGGCTGGCCGGCCTCCCACATCAGTGAGAATTAGATCCCAAGACTTAGTTAAAATGAAAACTTAGTTGAGGACTTAACTTTAATTAACACAGTTGGCATATCGATTGATATCTATGCCTCTATATGACAAAATAAATTTTATATATTGATATGGCAATGATGATGTGTTAATTTCGATGATTTTTCTAAGATCTTAGTCATCTTTTTTTAGAATTATGAGGTTATTTTTTAAATGTACATTATGATGTCACAATGTGTCATGCCACGTGACAGCCTGATAAAAGGGAGATCATAAGTTTCGTGGCCAAGATAATGGAGAATAAACCAGTCTCACACTGTTGTCCAGTAAATTTACCTATTAGTAATAATTGAATGGCTCGATGGTGATAGACTGAGGTGTGTCTGAGAGAAACAAAAGAGAGATAAATAGTTGTAAGCAAAAAGGTCCTCATAAATTGTAATAGAATAGCTGGTTTGGTATCTAGGGATTGGTCAGAATCACGCGGATTTCACATGGCCCATTGCCATGTCAGAGATAGGAGTGTATCAGAAACAACAAACCTTCTGAGAAGAACAACTGAATCACTGATCCTCTCTCTCTCTCTCTCTCTCTCTCTCTCTCTCTGTTATCCCCCCTCTCTCTCTTGCCCACCATTCAATGTGACTCTCTCTCATTTGGCATGATGAGACTAGGTGATTGGGGAGATTCTGGTCAAATTCTAGAATTCTTTTAGATGGCAGATCTTAGAAATGCGAAGCAGAGAATAAATAGTCAAGCAATCTGGGTTCAACTAGTAAGTGATTGTTTGTTCTAGCAAAATCCCAACTGGTTCTTTATCTTAAAATTGTTTTATTGATTTTGTAGTGAAATTCAAATACATGGCCCTAGGTAAAACAAAATGGACAAAGATGACTGATTTAGCCAACCACAGGTACACTATGTTTGGATGGAAAGAATTGGAAAGAAAGGGAAGGGAAGGAGAAGGAAGGTGTGCTTATATCATGTTTGTTTTAAAAATTAGGAAGGAAAGGAAAGGAAGGGAGAAGGAGGGAGAGCTTAACCCTCAATTAAACAATTTTGTTATCCCTCTAAAAGTAGGAGAAAATGGAGGGAAAAGAAAGAAGGATTTAATGAATTTTTAATAATACCAATATTACCCTTAAAATTATAAAAGCCAAAATAAAAATGATACCTTTATCTTAAGGCATCCAAAGGGTATAATAATAAAATAATATAAAATCATTTCCTTTCCTTTCTCTCCTTTATCATTCCCATACAAGATGAAAGGATTATATTAATCTTTCCTCTCCTTTCCTTTCATTAGTTATCCAAACATAAAGAAATGATTACTCTCTCCTCTCCTCTTCTTTCCTTTTCCTCATAACTAATACTCTCATCTCCTCTCCTTTCCTTCCTACTTATCCAAACGAATTGGTAGTTTCCTACAAGGGAGTTTTGAGTTGTGAGGGACATTCTTCTTTTTGTGGGATTTTTATTTTTAAACTTCTGTTTCTTTTTCTTTCCGTACTTTTTTTATTCTTTTCCTTTGTCTGATCTGTTTGGTAAGTTAATTGGTCTTGCAATAGAGTTAAGCGCATATATTCAAGGGGTGAAATTGAGAAGCATACTCTCCAATCCTAGTTTATGGTTGCATATTTTAAATAGTCTATATCATGTGAACTCTTGCACCTTTTCCTTGGTTTTTTTTTTTGGTTGTTGTATTAGAGTTTGATTATACCTTTCTTGTTAGACCTTCTAACAATTATCTGCCATTTCTCTTTAGAGGTGCCTGGTGGAGTTAATGTGCAGCTTTTTTGTTGCATCATGGACTGGGGTTGTCAAGTACCATGGGCCACGGCCTAGCATGCGGCCTAAGCAAGTATGTCTAACTATAATTTTATTTCTTTAGGTCTCCTGATGTTTCTTTAAAAGTTAAGCCGAATTAACTTTCATATGTTTGAATATATATGCTTACCAATTAAAAAAATGTATATCTGAGGTTCCCTTTCATGGTTTGAGCAGGTTTTTGTGGCCAATCATACTTCAATGATTGATTTCATTATTTTAGAACAGATGACTGCATTTGCTGTTATTATGCAGAAGCATCCTGGATGGGTTGGTAAGGGTTTATAGTCAGTTTATATGCCTAGAAATTCAATTTTGTTGAAGCCATCTTTATTTATGTTTTTTTTTTTTTTTATTTCTGCCATTTGCATGTCTTATTGGGAAAAAAAAAAACCTGAACTGGTGCCAACCCCCCCCCCCCCACACACACACACAAAAAAAAAAAAGAAAAAAAAAAGAGAGAGAAACCATGTAATCTATGTACTGGTAAATTCCAAATAACAGCAAAACTTGTCCAGATTCCCAAAAGTTACACACACATCAACTTGACATATGATTAGTATCAACTGGATGGTTTTAGCAATTTTTTCTTTGTGGTGTTTTTTATGATTCGGGGTTGAAAAATACATAAGATAATTGGAGGGTTTTTCCTTTTTTGCTATATTTTCTGCTTAACAAATGCTTCAAGGGTGGACTGCAGTATGTGGATAGGCAAGGCTGTTGTGCTCATAAAATCTTTCAGTATATGAAATGAAGGAAACCTATAGGACAAGAGTTGTGTCAATGTTTCCCCAGACTTTTTGCTTTCTTCAATATCACGCCTAAATAATACAGGTTTCTAAATTTCTAATCCTAAGCCTTTTGTTTTAGAAGTCAGCCAAAATATACAAGTATTAAATATTAAAAGGAGAATACTTAAAAGTTCTTTGTTTAAAATGGGCAAGTAAAGATCTGGTCTTGAGACTGATTACATGACCTTGTCTGAAAGTCATTACTGGCCAAATATTTTGTGATTTTTTCCAATTTGTTCTAAAAAAAATCATAATTTATTTGCTAATTTTTTGAGGAATTTAAAGCTCTAATTATAGCTTTTCCCTTTTTTTTTTTTGTATTATGGGTTTACCTCCCTTGGGTGCCTTCTATTTACTCATACCAATCAAAAAAAATTTATGGATAAAAAGATAATTGTCACTTGTATGGCATACAGAGCAAGCTTGAAGTTGAAAATGGCAAATTATGCAAAATCTAAGGGCAGTCCTTGGAATTATATAAAAATATATTTCTTTTTTGATAAGACACACACACCCACTTTGATAAATATTTCAAGGAAGTTCTGGCAATTCAATTTCAATGTTGAACAATAAAAGGAGAAATTCATAAAACTTTGAGCTTTAGAAGTATTGTAAGAGATAGAGTTGATGAACACAAATATAACATGATTTCTTGTAGCCAAAAGTATGGAAGAAGCAGCTATCATGAAGAATTATATGTGTACATATGTTTTTTGATAGGTAAGTGGCCTTTGGGGTGAGAGTTGACCCTGGGACCTTGGGGGAAGAATATAAATAAGTATTGGCAGAGAAAGCAATAATAATTTTCCTAATCCCAATAAACATGCTATAGCTCCAGCTAAAAAGAGAGAGGAATGCATTTTTGTTTTACTATGAATGAGAAATCATTCCCCTGGTAACATTCTTGATGAACTAAAAAGGACTCTGCCATCGTAGAAATCAGTTATATCCCTGCACAAATTTTCTTAACATTAACACTGGCTTTAATTTAGAATTCATATTAATTGCTCATGGATGATCGAATTCATTTAAGCTCAGTTCAGCCTCCTACAGGTAGATAACCAAAATCGTTGAATGTTTAAACCACAGTGCACCTCTCAAAACTCAAAGCAAAAGGGCCCCCTTATTTCTGTGGATTCCTTTGCAGAGTTCTTGAGTACTATGCATATGATGTAGATAACCAGAATCGTTGAATGTTCTTTTTACATCCTTTGTTTATATGGGAGTGCCCCTACTTTGGCCTTTTTTTAATCGATTAATTATCACAAAAACTAAAAAAAAAATCTCTTTGTATTAAACATAATTTGGGAGTTAAGTGTTTATTTGTCCAACAGAAAAATGCTAAAAGGTACTTTTGTCAATTAAAATGTGTAGAACACTCGAGCCCTTTGGTACATTTATATATTTTAACTTGTCATTGTTTCTTGTGATGGAATGTGGATCAAGTATTATATTCTAAAATGGCTAAAAACTCAGATTCAGTTACGGTTTATGTGCTCCTTTCCTCGTGTCTCTTCTTATTCTTTTACTTCAATTACGGTTAGTTGGTTAGTAACCTCCTACTTGCAGAAAATCTGGTGTTTTGTGGAATGCTGGATGATTTGAAATGTGTGAAATTACCTTTTATATATTTTTATCTGAGAAGAGTTTTCGGCATTTTAGGGGAAAGAAAGAAAAACAAGGAGCAGTAGAACTTGGTTTCTACACAGTATGGTTTAAATGTTACATAATGATTCTCTTGTATTTGCTTTATGTGCAGGACTGTTGCAAAGCACTATTTTGGAGAGCGTAGGATGTATCTGGTTCAATCGTTCAGAAGCAAAGGATCGTGAAATTGTAGCAAGAAAGTATGTGTTACTTGAAAGAGCCGAAGATTTTATGTCATGAAACATTTCAGAATATGAACTTGTATTTTTCAGGTTAAGGGAACACGTTCAAGAGGCTGACAATAACCCCCTTCTGATATTCCCCGAAGGAACTTGTGTGAACAACCACTACACTGTTATGTTCAAGAAGGTAATTGTTTTTAATTTTTCATGTGGAATCTATTAATTGAATATAACAAATGCCGTTGTGGTTTTTGTTAGTGATGTCAATATTTTATGTTCCCCCTACTCCCTCTACTCTCTCAAACACGTACACACTTAGCATGAAATGAATTGTCTATGAAAAGGCAAATTTGTGAATTCAGATGCTTTAGTGTTTTTACGTATGCGTTAAATATTTATTTTGCTCGTCCAGCAGATGTAATGGGCTTTTGACAAGATTGGTTATAGTAGAATTTGGAGTTACTTTCTGGGAAAAATATAGTCAAATAATTCTTTTAATTAAAAGCCAATTGTTTCCTTAAGTTTTGATAGCTGTTACATTTGACTCGTTTTCCTCTTTGTTTAGGGTGCATTTGAACTTGGCTGCACTGTTTGCCCGATTGCAATCAAGTATAACAAAATTTTTGTCGATGCCTTTTGGAACAGTAGAAAGTAAGATCTTATAGCGTGCTAATTTTTGTGTAAAATTACCGTACATGCCTCAAAATGCTTGTTTTAACATATTTAGATTTTTGTCGATGTATGTTTACTTTCGCTTTCTGTAATGCTCTAAACTAAGCTGTTTCAATGGTTTAGACTGTTTTCAGTTGGGAACGAATATCTAGTTCAAGGTGATGGGACACATTATCTTTTCTGGGTTTTCTAAAACTGGATATAGGATATCCAACCATATGCTGTCTGCAAAGAACTGATTCTTTGGTTCATTGGTTTAATAAATATTCAGAATGCATTTTTTTTTAATTTTAGTTGATTAGACATTAATAATTTAATCTTATATGTTGGCTTACTAAAGCAGCATTTTATAAAGAAAATAAAGACAAAGGCATAGTTATAATCTTTGACGCATGCTCTAGGCTTCAAAGACAACCATTGATGTAACTTGCATCTTGAACCTAAACGTGGTGAAACCGAACTTCTTATGTGCGCTGTGTGGGACAAATTTTTGACTGAAGTTATTTGTGTTTGAGTATTCTCATATGTATGTTGAGTTAAATGAGAAAGAGGATATCAGAATACGGGTCTCTTATTGTTGAGGTAAGTCTAAGGTGGTTTAAGCTTACCCTTATCTCTTGCATCAGATGTTCAAATATGTTGGTGTGCTATTGGTGAAGCTCGAGGGATAACACATGAACTATGTCTTATTTGCAGGCAGTCTTTCACGATGCATCTGCTGCAGCTTATGACGTCATGGGCTGTTGTTTGTGATGTGTGGTACTTGGAGCCACAAAATTTGAAGCCTGGAGAGACACCTATTGAATTTGCAGAGAGGTGAGTATTTTTCCATAGTTGCAACAAGTAACTGAAGATATTGGTATGCATTTATCTTTAGATATAAAAGTATATTTGAACTATCTTCTTAATTAGTGCTGTATTTTTGTTGAATTTGATGCTCTCCCACAGGGTTAGGGACATAATTTCTGTTCGAGCGGGTCTTAAAAAGGTTCCTTGGGATGGATATTTGAAATACTCTCGACCTAGCCCCAAGCATAGGGAGCGAAAGTAAGTTGAATGTCATCTATTTGTCAAGAAATCCCACTTACTTGGGGTTGCTACTCAAATCTTGTTTTGACAGTCTGCTGTCTAGGGCTATAAGATTTTAATAAGTCACACATTACCATGTATTTTTTTTTTAGCTTTTCAACTCATGTTAATTTTAGTCTTCACCTCTCCTGCTTATGATACCCTCAATGTTAACCATGTGAATCTACCTCACCAATGTAGTTATAGGTCCCTTCCTGCTGCATATGGCCAAACCATCTTATTCGTGTGCATAACAAATCTCAGTACCTAGTCATATTAACAGGAACGAATACCCTCATCCTGAGGGGCATTTTTTTGATTTGTAGAATGCCTGGAATGTAAGATTTCTTCCAATACGGCTTAATAAAAGATACTCTATGAACGGATATTAATTCTAATTAAACAATGGTAGGTGGTGTTCTCATAGATTTGAACTTTAATCCAGAGTCTTATCTTTAATTTTAATGCAAGTCAAGAATCTAAGGACTGAGGTCCTATCCGAGTGTTGTGAATGCACACTTTCCACGCAGTGGATGCGGGTTTGATTCCCTTTCCCCAGCGTTGTATCCAAAAAAAAAAAAAAAAAATTCTGAAAGTTTTAAGTGATTGCTTCGGCATTTCATGATCAGTACATTTCTTAGCTCGGTGGTTGTTTTGTATTTGCAGGCAACAAAGTTTTGCAGAGTCCGTGCTGCGGCGGCTGGAGGAAAAATAGTTAATGGATTAGTATTCTGTTTTTTTGGTTGAAAAAAATCATGTAGTCCTTGAAGCTATCAAATGACAACCTGAGTACTGTCCACCTGATTTCCTTTTATTTGAATAAAGATTTTTCCAATAACATGTGAAATAGGATGTAGCAAATTTTAAGAAAAAGTCCATGGTAAACTTTCTTATACCTGGTTGCTCTTCTCAAATATTCCGAAATGCTTGGAGTTGGTTTTTTTTTTTTTTGGGTAGGTAGGACTTTCATGTTTTTTTTTTGGTCAGAAGTGTGCATGTTATGCAGAACATATGTTCGGAATTATAGCAAACTTACTCTTCCTAAATGTTTTCTTTTTGATAATAAGAAACTTGATACAAAATATATCTATCTAGTAGCCTTGTACATGTTGATACGCATGAGTATATTGGTTGTTCAAATTCTTTACCCTATCCATGCATTTATTTTTCAAAGTTTCTAATTCTACGTAATTTTTTTTATTATTGTTTAAATTTATGCAAATTTTAGAAGTGTTTTTTCAAAAGGTGGATTTAAATTAATTTTTTTTTTAACAGACGTGTTTTTTGAAAAATATTTTTTTAGAAACATTTTTTGAAAAGATGTCTTTTGGCTTAATATTTGAAAACTTAAAAGCATAATGTATCTTGAATACTTGAAATCTTATTTAACAAAAGATGTTTTTTTTAAAAAAAATATTTTTAAAAGCTTCTTTTAAGAAGACGATGTTATTAAAAAAAAATTGGTTTCCCATGAGATAATGAAAAAATTGCCTGGGTTTGAAAAATTTTTAAAAAATTTGCATGACTGGGGTAAAAAATTCATTGGTTTTTCCCAAAAGAAAGCTGCTCTCGATATTGTGCCTGAAGTGTACCTGTTGTCAATTAAATTAAGCTCATAAATTTTAGGAAGTTTTTTAATTTAGTTTATTGAGTTCTAATAATATTTGAAGTCTTTTTAGGTTGTCATAATTGTAGTTGGTCTAATATTTTAATGAGAGTTAGTTTTTTATTATAATTAAATAAGATATACTATAGGATTATCCTAATTAGTATAAGATTTAGAGTCAGTGTAATTATAAATATGTGGGTCTCTGTCATATGGAGTTGTGTACCACAAAAATAATAGAGTGGTGGCCAAAAAAATTAGAGGGCCTGTGTGATAGTCCATGAGAGATTGCCGAATTAATAATAGTATGTGAGTTTTCTTCAATAATATATATTAGTTTGTTTACTTTATTTCTTCTCTTGTTTTTTTTTTGTTCAACAATTTGGTATCAGAATAATTTTTGAGTCCTACAAGTGGTATTAGAGCTAGTTACGATCTTGGGGGTAACTTATCAGAGCTAGTTACAATCTTGGTGTAACTTATCAAAGTTGCAGAAAATCAGAGTTTGGTCTTGTTCCTAAATTATCAGTAGAGAATTGTAATTCTCGTGTTACTCAAGGTTAAGGACTTGAGTGGTTTGTTGAAGAGTTATTCAATTGAAATTCGACAGCTGTTTGGATCAGAAAAAAGATCTTGCGGTGGTACAAATACTTGTGAAGCAAAAAAATTTTTTATTTTGGTTTAATCGATAAGGAGGCCAGCTTGATCAGATTGAAGGAAAAAAAAAGGGATGACGAGATCAGTTTTTGGACAAACTCAGGTACGTGATTTAAATAAATTATTGATTTGAAATTATGGAAAAGTTTTGGTTAATGGACAAAAGTTTGAGATTTTAAGAGTATGTGATTAGAATATTGATGAGTGGTTACATTGTGTTACACTCTATCTTGATGCTTGCAATGTGTTTAATGTATTGAATATTGTATTAAAGCGTCTATCAAAAGAACTTTACGAGAAAAAAGTTAAATAATTCTACAAGATAATAAAGAAGACAATACTTTGGGCACATTGGAATAATTTTGTTTACACACAAAATTATCTACCACCACACAAGTTTTGGTTTTATTTTATTTCGGCATATAAAAATAAACTGCGGAACGGTTATGAACCTCCCATAGACATATATTGGGTGGTTGATTTTGAAAGAGATAAGTTTGACGAAAACAAAAAGATTGATGGTTCAAAATTGTTTTCAGAATTCATTCCAATTTGGGATGATTCATATAATGTGTTGAATTTAGATTCATAGAATATTGATTGCTTCGTCAATATTTCTAAGGAAAAAAATATTAGTTGTGAGGAAAGAAATATTTTGAAAGTTGAAGAAAATGAAAATAATTGTATGGTTGAAAGTTTAACTTTGGCTCATAGTGATGAAAATTTGAATTTGTTAGAAATTACTTTTGATGAATTAAGAGATGTTGAAGAATTATTTTAGCCTACTCAGTTTGAGAATTTAATTGTTGAGAAAGAAGAAGATTTTGCATGTTGTGGTATTGATGCAGTTGAAGATTTTGAAAATTTTGGCCTTGCTACTTTGTTTGATTTGCCAAGTACTTTGGAATCAAAACATAGTGCGATTGAAGAATGTTCCAATCTAGAGTTTGTTGATTTTATTGGTATTGAGAATTTTATTATTCGAGTACATGTTAATTTTGTGAAGACAGAATTTTTAGAGTTTCATGAATTTTTGAGAATTGAGAAGCCCAAATTGTCTGAAATTTGTGATTTCATCTGTGTTGATAAATTCTTGCCGTACTACAATATTGGTTTGGATCTTAATAATTTTATTGGTGCAAATTTTATTCAAAAGAAAGATTTTGGTATTCTAAAATATTGGCAAGCTTTGCGTCATTATGATGATGAAATTATTGGCACGGATAATTGTTTTACTGATTTTGATTTTGAATGGATGAGCATTGATTTATTCTTTGATCGTGAGCATTGATTTATTCTTTGATCGTGCTGAACAAGCTGAGAAGTTATATGCCAAGTACAAAATTCGACTACATCCGCATGTGAAGATGAAGACAAATGATTGTTCCAGATTACTGTCGCAAAAGCTTCTTACAGCGACAGAAATTGCTTTGAAGATTCTTGCTCATGAAAGTGTTGGTGAAGCTACTTTGGGGAGCTTGGTTTAATAGAGGCTTTGTTGGCCAACTAAACCAAGCTCATAAATTTTAGAAAATTCCTTAATTTGGTGTATTGAGTCCTAATGATATTTGGAGTCTTTTTAGGTTGTCATAATTGTAGTTGGTCTAATATTTTTATGAGAGTTAGTTTTCTGATTATAATTAAATAAGATATACTAGTTTGTATAGGATTAGATGTCCTAATTAGTATAGGATTTAGAGTCAGTATAATTATAAATATGTGGCTCTTTGTCATATGGAGTTGTATACCACAAAAATAATAGAGTGGCGGCC
Source organism: Nyssa sinensis (assembly GCA_008638375.1). Classification (NCBI taxonomy): domain Eukaryota; kingdom Viridiplantae; phylum Streptophyta; class Magnoliopsida; order Cornales; family Nyssaceae; genus Nyssa; species Nyssa sinensis. The sequence continues at coordinate 42,993,459 of CM018033.1, forward strand.
AAGAGAATTAGAGGGCCATGTGATAGCCGTGAGAGATTGCCGAAATAATAATAGTGTGTGAGTTTTCTTCAATAAAATATATTAGTTTGTTCACTTTATTTCTTTTCTTGTTTTTTTTTTTGTTCAACGATTTGGTATTAGAGTAGGGGTGTCAATTTTTTACACGATACGACAACACGAGTCGAGCACGATACGAAGTTAACGGGTTTAGGTTTATCATAAATGGGTTTGGGTCATAAACGGGTTGACACGTATAATACGATTAATAAACATGTCGTGTTTGGGTTTTAGTAGTGTTAACCTGTTTCAGACGATTTAACACGTTTAATTATAAAAAATATCATGAGTTAAGGTAATTCGTTTCATATTGAAAGTTTATCAAGGTTTTAAGATTTTTTATTTATAAAAGAGGCTTCTACTTTGATTTAGTACATGTTCAAAGTTTACTAAACATGAAAAGTAACTAACTATACATATTGAAAGATAGGAAAATTTTTTATTTAAAAAATAAAAAATTAAAATAAACGGGTTAAGTTTATCGACACGTGTAACCTGTTTAATAAATGAGTTAGGTTTGAGTTTTGAAACTTGACACGATTAGTTAATAGTGTTAGGTTAAGGTTAACACATATTTTCGAATATACATGCCTTGACACGATCCGAGCACGACATGATAATACGAATTGACACCCCTATATTAGAGTAATTTTTGGGTCCTACATTACCCTTGTCAGCACCGTTTTTAGTCATCCGCTATGCAAGCTGGTTAGGAGCTGCAAATAGCTTGTTAGGTGTTTAATTCCAACTGGGTTTAGTCAAAAAAATGTTTTTTTTTTTTTTTAAGCTGGGCAATTTGCTGTTCCTGTGCATCGAAATTCATAGCTGGATTTGATTGATATTTCACTCAAATGACAAAACCTAGATTGTGGGTGGATTTTCTGCTGGCTGGGGAATTTAATTGGAAAGGAGACACACGGGACAGAACCTTTCTTCACTGCGCCAGAAACGGAGTGCGGGTTGAAGTTTAAAGCTAGACTATTTGGCGATCCATGTGGAGTACTGAATGGTTAGGACTTAGCCAACATTCATTCAACGGACGGTTTTAATATCTGTATGAATAATTTTTCTGTGTGTTACTTTTACAATTCACTTGATTATGTTTTTTGCTCGCATTGCACTAGACTAAAACAAACAAATTCGCTCCTCTCCACATCTGTTCAAACTTCAAAGCCTCCGACCGCAAGTCTAGTCTTTGTATTTACGTGTACGTGAAATGCTTGGAAATCAAGACCTTCCATGCATTAGCGCCCCGGATTTCACGTAAAAGGCACCGCCGCTCACGACACTAATTGAAGCCTCTCCTCGTCTATTCTAACTTCTAACTTCTAACCTAACCTAAAGAATGAAAGAAAATAGCAAGAGTCAAGAGAAGACACCTTGTCAACCCCACTCGAGTCTTCGCTCCACTATCTTATGCACATCCAGTAGTGCACATTTGCCTAAAATTTTACCCACTTCCAAACTCAATTTGTTTCTTTATGACCCACTCACCACCTCATTAACTATATCCCCACCCCTCCACTCATCTCTTAATTACCTCAAAGATCGAGATATGGGTTTTGCTAGAGCGTTTCTCACTCTATCTCTAATCTATGTGATCTTCACTATTGCATCGTCAACGGCTAAGACTCAGACGTTCAAGTGTACCTCCTCCGGCCGCAAATGCAACGCCCTCATCGACTACGTGTCCCCCAACACTACGACTCTCTCCACCATAAAAGCCCTCTTCGGCATCAAGCACCTGCGCTCACTCCTCGGCGCAAACAACTTGCCTCTCTCCACCCCGTCCAGTCAGACCGTGTCCGCGCAGCAGACCATCAAGATTCCCTTCCCCTGTATGTGCACCAATGGTACCGGAATCTCCAACCACGTGCCGGTTTACAAGGTGGTGGCCGGCGACTTCTTGTTTCACATAGCAACGGAGGTATTCTCGAGATTGGTGACGTACCAGCAGATCCAGGCTGTGAATCGGATAGAGGATGAGAGCTTGATTGAGGTGGATCAAGAGCTGTGGATCCCATTGCCGTGTAGCTGCGATGAGGTGGATGGAGAGAGTGTGGTCCATTATGGACACGCGGTGGCAAGTGGAAGTACGGTGGATGCGATAGCACAAGAGTACAATATTTCAGCGGAGACGCTGCTAAGGGTTAATGGACTAGACAGTCCCAGCGATCTTAAGGCCGAGGTTCCTTTTGATGTTCCTCTTAAAGGTTTTTTCCTTTTCTACTCTTTCTTATCCATCCTAATCTTAATTATCTTTCTTATTTCCTGCAAGTTAATTTTCTTTTATTGTTTTTTCCACAAAGTTAACATGAAATTATTATTGTCTTAAAAAATAACAAATTTTATATAACAATGGGATGGAAAAAGAGAGTTGGACTTGCAATTGGAATTTTTGACCTGACCCGGGTCTTTTCAAAATTTATTAACCCACTCAAGCATATTTTAACTTATTTTTTGGACTTAAGCATTTTTTAAAAGTGTTTAAGTCTTAGACGCCTTTAAATTTTTTTTTTTGTCAAAAGTTTATTAATCTTAGACGCCTTTAAAAAGCGTCTTAATTTTACACGCCTTTAATTAACTTAAAAATTTGACATTAACTAAAAACATAAAAATTTCATACACCTTTAAAAAGGGTATAAGTTTTATATACCTTTAAAAAACGTATAAATTTCATACGCATTTCAAACGAAGTCTTAAATCTTCATCCTGCTTTCAAAGGCAATCATAAGTAGAACTGGCACCAACATATAATGGAAAAAAAGAAGGAAAAAAAAAAATTGCAAACCAGCCCTCACAGTTGGATTGCCCCGTGGGCCATGACCGACACATCATTAGAGAAAAAAAAAAAAGGCATTTGAAGAATTAGGAAAAAGGGAGGCTCTTTAATAGATCTTAGTCAAAACAGTGGTTGGGTCAAAGAAGCTAGCTTTAACGTGATAAGAATAAAAAATAAGAGAGAAGCTTCAAGACTATCAAATCTAGAGGCGGAAGAAGACGGAGGAGGAGAAGATGAATGAGGCTGAAAATTTACCTATAAATGGAAGTTACGGAATGCTCCGACCTAGGATCGGTGAGATTTACATATTACACTATTTTTCTCTCTTCTCCTCTTTCCAATTTTTTCTCTCTTGGAATCTAGACAACTCTCTCCTCCCACAAATTGCTTCAGTTAAAACACAATATTGGCTATTAATGAAAACGTAAGACTTGTCTTTGAAAGGCTTATGAAACTTATACGTCTTTTAAAGGCGTATAAAATTTACACGTTTTTTAAAAGTGTATAAAACTTATACACTTTTAGTTTAAGTTAATTAAAGACGTATAAGATTAAAACGCTTTTTAAAAACGTCTAAGATTAACACGTCTTTGATAAAAAATAAAAACAAAAGCATTTAAGATTTATACGTTTTTAAAAAATGCATGAATCTAAAAAATAAGTTAATATATGCTTAAATCAGATCAATAAATTTTGAAAAGATCCGAGTCGGATAAAAAATTACTTGCAATTGAATAAAAAAAACAAATGACACATTATTTTGAAATTCAAATTTGGGAAAAGCATTATTGCTCCGTCTCAGAACGGAGCGTCCACTACCACTACCACTAGAAATTAAGACAAACGGCTCTATTCAAAGTCTCCGACCAAAGTCTTTTCTTTGTATTTACAGCTATTCTAAGTTCCAACCTTGTGAAACAAAGAGAATATCAACAGCTCCAATCCGCCGTTCGCCCCTATCTTCTTCCTTTGACCATTACCTCCAAACTCAATTACACTCGTATTTATATCTTATGAACTAAAAACCCCCCATTTTCATTCCCCCCCCCCCCCCCCCCCCCACCAAACAAAAAAAAAGCTCATCTCTGTTGTGCACACAGACATGGGTTTTAGTTTTCTCAGAGCGTTTCTCACTTTATCCATAATCTATGTCTTCGCAATTGCATCATCAACGGCTCAGGCTCAAACATTCAGGTGCACCTCCACCGGCCGCAAATGCAACGCCCTCATCGACTTTGTATCCCCCAACGCTACCACTCTCTCCGCCATCAGAACCCTCTTCGGCGTCAGGAACCTCCGCACGCTCCTCGGCGCAAACAACTTCCCTTTCTCCACCCCTTCCAACCGGAGCGTCTCCGCCCGACAAATCATCAAGATCCCCTTCCCGTGTATGTGCACCAACGGCACCGGAATCTCCAACCGCCGGCCGAATTACACGGTTGTGCCTGACGACACCTTGTCCGGCATCGCGGAGAAGGTTTTCGCGGGATTGGTAACGTTCCAGCAGATCCAGAATGTGAATAACATACCGAATCCGGATTTGATTCTGGTGGGGCAGGTGCTCTGGATCCCACTGCCTTGTAGCTGCGATGACGTGCATGAGGAAAGGGTCGTCCATTATGGACACATGGTGGCAAGTGGGAGTACGGTGGATGGGCTTGCACAGCAGTACAATACTTCAGCGCAGACACTGCTGACTCTTAATGAACTAGCCAGTCCCAACGATCTCAAAGCCAATGTTCCTTTTGATGTTCCTCTTAAAGGTATTTCCCTTTTTCTACCCTCTGCTCTTATCTTATCCTTATTTTGACAATATTTCCCTTTCCCTTTCCGTTTCCGTTTCCCTTTTGCTTTTTAGCAATAAATACCACTCTTGACCAGTAATCGTAATGAAAAAACTATCCTTTTTAAAGTTAGCTTGGATTAAAACTGTTTATTAATTAATTAACCTGGGTGTGGGTGGTGGGTGATGGGTGATGGGTCCTATACTGCTTTAATTGACTTTGATCAGTGGTGTCCATAGACTTTTGAGACTCCAAAATCTGGAACCGATTTGGTTTATTCGGTGGGTCCATAATCACACACACACACACACACATATATATATATATATTAATATTAAGATGTTCACACTGATGCACACCCTATTTATATTGGAAAGAACATGTAATCAGAATTATAGTTGGTCAGGACTGTCTCCATTAACTATATATAATGACATTAAAACATTTTACATGTTATAGTCAGTTTCTCACCTATGGCTCGATTTGGCCGACATTGGAGTTTTGAATTCCTGCAAAAATTGAAACTGAATTTTCTTTACAAACTTTTTTTTTGTTTTTTGACAAGTAAGAGAGTAATAATATAAAAGGTCGCCCAAGGGGGGCAAACCCATTACACACTAAGCTAGCTTTACATAGGTGTTAAAGACCCCAAAAAATCGACTATAAAGATGGCATTTACAGTATAAGCCTCATTGGCCCATAAAAAATAATAAACATAAAAGCTGATCTTTGAAAGATACAAGTGATTGCTCCATATCCTCAAAAAGACGCCTATTTCTTTCTTTCCAATTGCTTCAAATAAGACAAATAGGAGCTATCCTCCAAGTATCCTTTGCTTTTCTACCTAACTTACATCCCGTCCATGCCAACAAAAGATCCTCACAGTCCTTGGCATAACCCAAGACAATCTGAACACAGCCATAATCATATCCCAACAATCCCGGATCACATGACAATGCATGAGTATATGATCGATACTCTCTTCCTCTTTCTTGCAAAAATAGCTCCTGCTATGTCACGCCCCGAATTCCAGCGAACCCGAGGCGCGAGTAACGAGACAAGAGAAATAAAATAATAAAGGAATAAAAGATAATTAATGACAATCACATACATTCTACATACTATTCTGATACACACAGAAGGTCTAGTCCATCTATTCACAACACACAAAATAAAATACAGTCTCGGGCTCATGCCCTTACACAATATCAAAAGCGCCCCTTGGGCCTAACATAGTCCCTAATCAGATCATCTCCTCTTCTCGTACAGCTGGGACATCATCTGAAATGTTTGCCCCAATAAAGGGGTCAGCTCAACATGCTGGTACAATATAATGCTAATGCAAGAAACAAAACTAAGGTCGTGGCATGTGCAAGTGTACAGTTATTTCTATATGGCATTCGATATCATGATGGCAGCATATAAACAATATGCAGTATATGAACTGTATGCGTGACACACCCATGCAACTCTATGCCACCCATGTCTCATGATACGGTCATTCTCCGCTGGCATGAGTACCGCCGCGTATGTCTCGCTTCACGGTCCGGAATCCGTCAGGCAGGCAAGTACCTATTGGCCGATTTTGGGTTTTTCACCACAGGATCTGCACCCTCATAATGCAAAGCACCAAGTGCTTACCCACACCATGTCCAAGGAATTACACTATGCCAATATGCTCTGATCTCATCATGTCACAATGCAATCTCAATGATGCATCTCATTCATACGTAAAGCATGCTTTCAAGTACACAATTCATAATATCAACAGTTCTTCAAAGCATAAAATTCACACACCACACTAACACATGCGATATACCCATAATCATCATCCAACTTAACAAGATAGCACGTAGCACATAAGCATGTGAACACTCAGGCAAACATGTGAACAATCAATGCAACAAAGCAAGTATTCCTAATCTCAATTATATTTCTTACTTAGCACAATATATCGTACCTGATAATCGGTCTCAACTCAAGAAGGTGTACTCGAAGTATGGTAGAATCACAGTGAGAATGCCGAAGGTCAGATCACCTTCTCCTTGCCCTCTCGTGTTCCTAAAATCATAACATGAGATTCAGTTCATTGTTATTTGAATTATGCTATTCATCAAATTTTATGTCTTTAATTCATAAGTTTCTATTTTGCTAAATTAGACTCTACCATTGGTTTTAGAACGTTTAAGAAAATAAGTCTAGGTTCTCGTAGAACTCAATTCGGACACCAGGGTTGAAAAGGGCAAAACAGTCATTTTGCACTTTACGCGTGGCCTTACATTTCGTGACCTCTTTTCATAAATCGGACTCCACGGTTGAGTCCGGAATGTTCGAGATAATAAAGTTTCACTATTTGTTTACCTAATTCGGAGTTCGTCTGACAGTGTTTCAAGTTAGGGGCATTTTGGTAATTTTAAGGGTTACTACGGGTCTTTTATTTTTCGGGACCCCGTCTCGTAAAACGGACCTCACCATTGGTCTCAGAATGGTCGAGATAGTCAAAATACACCTATGACTTGTCCCACTTGGACTCCGGGATGTTTTTGAATATTTAATTAATTAAATTAATTAAATTAAATAATTAATTAATTAATTTAATTAATATTTTATTAATATTTTAATCAGGTGGGTCAAAGTGTAATTTCTAACAGTTGGGGGGGTCAATTCGTAATTTCTGAAAGTTCAGGTTAGGGTTCAAATTCAAAGGGTTCAAATTCAAAAAAGGTTCAAATTAAAACTAGTTTAATTTGTTATTCTAAATCAGGTTAACCAAACAGTGAACAAGGTTAAAACTGGGATAGGATATCCCTATTCCCAACCCAATTTTCAATTTTAATTTCTTAATCCTATTGCCAAACGGTCCCAATTCAATTTTTAATTTAAAACCTTGGTGCGACACGTGGCAGGGTGGTTCGGCCCAAGCCCAACCCGACCCGAACCGACCCGACCCAAGCCCGGATCAGCCCCCCTTCGTCCCCGACTTTCCGGCGACGAACCAGTAGGGTTCCGGCGCCTTCTCCGGCGAGTTTTCCCAGTTTTCAAAATGCCATTTTCTCCCCCTTTTCATGTGGATCACATCCCCAACCTCCATTTCTCTCAAAACCCTCTCCATCTCCACGAAATAGAGGGTCAAACCCTCGGTCAACTCTCCGACCAACCTTTCTTCTTCATTTCCGTGACTGGTTGGTCACTGTTTGGACTCCCTCTCTAACCCAATGGGTTCCTGCACTCATGGGGATCATCCTCCCAACAACCAAACGTGGTTTTAAACACTTTTCTCCTAGCCAACCGATTATCGTGCCTACCTGTCACCCACTTTTCCTCTCTCATCTCTCACCCATTTTAGCCCATTCTTGTGGTGTTGTTTCCCATTTTTCATATCCTATAAGACCTAGGGATTTAAATCAACAATATGTCACAAAACAGGTGGTGCACATATATTCGGTTTCTAGAGAGAGAAGGCAAGTGGGTTGAGGTGCTTACCTCAACAATGGTGTCTCCCCCTTGCCTTGCCTCCGTTTCTCAGCCTCTACTTCTCTTCCTTATCTCCTCAGCCTTTCTTTCCTTCTCCTTCTCTCTCACCCGAGACCAACTCCCTTTTTCTCTTCACTTTCTCTCTCTATATCTCTCTCTCTCTCTAACCCTCACAACAGATCTGCCTCTCTCAACTCCCACCACACACACATATACATACAGACCACACTCATACACCTCCAACCACCCTCTTACACACACCATGCCTCCCATGCCTTGTTTGAGTGTATCACACTCAAACCTACACACACACACAACCGGGTACACACACACACACCTCACACAACCTGATATATATATATATATATATTCACATTTAAATATACACTCACCTTGTACACATATACACACACAATTAAATTTAAAATTATATGTATATATATATATACACATATATACATACATCCATCATAATAATACTAATAATAATAATAATAATAATATTAATAAAAATAATAATAACAACTTGAAAATTTCATTTATTTAAAAAAAAAAATTTTCAGGTTGTTACATCCTTCCCTCCTTACAGAAATTTCGTCCCGAAATTTAAAATAACTAAAACAAAAGAAAATACATCACTAATCAAATAACTCGGGGTATCTAGCACGGACCTCGGCCTCACGCTCCCAAGTAGCCTCCTCGACCCCATGATGGTTCCAACGAACCTTGACCACAGGGATGGTCCTGCCTTGCAAAACCTGGTCCCTCGAGTCCAATATCTCTATGGGTCTCTGGTCATAGGAAGCGTCCCCCTCTAACTGAAGATCTACCCAGTCCAGTACATGTGAGGGGTCGGGATGGTACTTCCTCAGCATCGATACATGAAAGACGTCGTGAACTCCTGATAGCTGCGGTGGTGAGGCCAGCTTATAAGCCACCTCACCAACCCTCCCAAGAATCTCAAAAGGGTCTATAAATCGTGGCGACAGCTTCTCACTGCGCCCAAATCTCCTCAAACCTCGTCGGGGGTATCTTGAGGAACACATGGTCCTCAACCTTGAATGACATAACTCCTTTGGTGACTCTGGGTTGTCAACAAGCGCTACCTGATCACTTGTATCTTGTCTATGGTCTCACGGACTAAGTCGAGTCCCAAAACAACCATCTCCTCTACCCCAGTCCAACACACCGGTGAACGACACGGCCTACTGTACAACGCTTCAAATGGTGCCATTTCAATACTGGACTGCTAGCTACGGTTGTAGGCAAGCTCTACCAAAAGCAAGGTGATCCTCTCAACTACCTCTAAAGTCCATAATGCAGTATCTAAGCATGCTCTCTAGGATCTGAATGGTACGCCCTGACTGACCATCAGTCTGGGGATTGAAAAGTAGTACTAACTTAGCTAAGTCCCTAAGGCTGTCTAGAGGCTCTGCCAAAACCGGCAGTGAAACGTGGGTCCCTGCCTGAAACAATGGATACTGGAACCCCATGCAGTCGTACTATCTCTCGACATAGTAATAAAAGATTAATGCAAAATGCATTGTAACATGTAAACGTGCAGCCTCACCTATGGATCACTCACCTCTCCCTTAGCCAGGCGATGTGGAATGCATTACCTCCTCCCATTACCATCTCCCCCGTAGGCTTCGCCTCACCGGTAGGCGTGCAGCGGCGTGCAGACATCTCCACACTCCCCGCTAGGGTCTGATGCTGATCCCATCTGTAACGGCTCACTCCACATGGCACAACACATAATGAAACCCTCAAAACACATTGGCCTATCAATGTCAATTCCTTTCAAATTCCACTTAAGTATCGCGACTCATCTCAACAACTCAACACAATAAAAAAATAAGGGAACTTCTCACAAGGATACCCCAAGGTCTCTCACACATGCTATGTCATCTAACCCACCTCAAATTAATCCATGAAATCACCTAGTGATTTATCCCGATGGTATAGATACACATTATCTGCACCACAATGCAATCTCATCATCCAGTATTTTCTAAGTACCTTAATTACCCACAAGATATCAACAGTACAATCTAAAAGTAAAGTTATCATTTCCCATCTTAGTCTATATATAACCAAGACTAAGCGTCATGTACTAATAAGGGCTAGCCTATTCATTTCATGTACGCGTATGTCGATTGGGCATACAATGTAGACAGTGTAGGTTACGTATTCTAAACATGAACTTACATCAATATACCAAGGTTCAGAAGAAATAAAACACTAAACTCCCCACCAATTTCCACTACGAACATACATCAATTTTCGCACACATGCATCAACACACACATGGAAACATGTTTAAGCATTCTCTTATATATGCATCAATAATAATCAGTCTGTATATAAAAAAAAAATGTCATATCATCGCACCATAACGGTCACTAAACTAGCATGCTTATATAAAGCAAACGTACAACATTCAATAGCTAACACGTAGCTTACTACATCAGCATCCAGTACAAAATTTCATCCCAGGAATACACATATACATAAATAAGCACATAGTCTGCTGTACAGGTGACCAGGCACATTCCCAACCTTACGGATATCCAGGCTCATAGCCTATCTCACTGACAACAAGCATGTAGTCTACTGTTTAATCTCACTCGTTACACTGTATAAAGGAAAGCATTGAATCCTAGATCATCAATAACCAAGTATACCCCACATTGTACAATTTCACAACTAAGGCAACTAGCACTCCTCTAATCATGTAATCCAAACCAACCCAATTCAAATTAAAGTCTGACCCCTCCTAATTCACAATAAAGTCAATCTAAAAAGGATCTATGGACATTCCATGGAATAAAAAAAATATCTCCCTCAAGAGTACACACGGTCTCTCTTCCCCTGTAGTAGCCTATACTTGTCTAAAGTGTAAATAACCGATCTATCTCCAACACAACACCAATACTAGACGCATCAAATAAGATGAAGAACCCAATTAAGACATGCAGTCAGCTACCTCTATCGAGTAATCTCTACAGATCCTCATCAGCATTTCTCTACCCCTAATGTCATGTCAACATTGTAGATATGAATGAATGAGATGTACTATAGTCTATCAGTATGCTAGTCCATAAACTAAACACAAAAAAAATGTACCTCAAGGCTCTGAAGGTCCAAAAAAATGATAGGTGACTCTAGGCTGACTACTGCATAACGCCACTCTGAGTGGTCTGGTCCTGGCTACCACCCCTCTGACTGAGAGTCCTGACACTCAATGCTGCAGGTGTATGCTGAAAATACGGTGTCGGAGGTCTCTGACCCAATAGTGGCTGTGGCAGAGGCACTTGGGTATACTGATAGAAATGTGGCTCCTCTAAGTCCTGGGAAATCGACCTCTGGGGACAATTGGCCCTAACATGGTCAGTCTGGTGGCATACAAAACAAGTTCGTGGAGTCCCCCGTCGTTGACTCTGTACTGGTGATGGAAATGACTCCTGGCTAACCCCGACCCTCTGTCTCAAGCTAGGGTCCCTCAAAGGACAAGTGGCCATCTTGTGGCCAGGCTGTCCACAAATAAAACAAATAATGGTCCCTTGGGAAGTGTATGTGAATGTGGAAGAAGTACCAGTCTGGGACCTCTTCAATAGTCTCCTACCAGTGTGAGTATGGGCGGGTATAGATATCCGTGCAGCAGCAGCACGGGCTCGAGACCTCTTCGATGGCCTCCTACCAGTGTATATCGGGGTAGATCTAGGGATTTGTGCTAGAGTCGCCTCGCTCTGGGTCTGGGGCTCTCTGACTCCTCTAAGCTCAGCCAACTCTCTCTCAGCCCTGACGGCTCTCGTCACTACCTCCTGTATAGTGTGAAGGCATTCCCGCATAATGGTCGCTACGTCCCCAGAACCACTAGTCTGTCCTACCTCTACTGGAGCAGGTGTCAAAGTGACGGCCTCCTCAACTGCAACATCTGCCGAAGCAGCAGCTTGGGGCCAACTATGCCACGGTGGTGCAGTGGTCCTAGGCTCATCGTGTCTAGGTGGTATATGTCTGGGAGTAGCTTGTCTCGGTGGCATGTCTACAAGTTCAAAGAGAAGAAAAAATTAATACCCCATTAGACACAGGTGTTAAAAGAACATTAAGTAGGTACTTTTCAACGCTTCACAATTTCGAAGTAACAACTACAATATAGCATGACACACTTGCCTAATCAACACCTACATAACTAATGTCAATCACCACCACCCATTGGTTATACTAAACAATTTTACGCCGAGTTCTCACATGGCCCACCACTAAGAAGGATTTTATCTAAACAAAGTAATACACGCATACTTAAACATTTGAACACTAGCAAGGTTTAACTCCCAGTGAAAACTATCCAAAACAATACATCTCTCCACAACCAGGGTTTTAACACAAGAACATTTCTATATCCATCATCCAATCTGTACACAAAATCTCTCACAAGTCTGAATTCTTATTTTAGCATTTTAAGGTTTGATGTGTCTTTTATTCATCCCTTACTTTTATAGCTAGGTGATAACCCTTCATGGATCATAGCTCCTTTCATCACTTGCTGATGGGGTACCATCCATCAGCTGTAACTCAAGACCTGAGACCAATCCAGTCTGTATAAATATCATAGTCATAGTATTATAATCCATGAAAATTAGTTACTAACCTAGCACACTCATATGGAATCCACAAACAACAGTCAACTAGGTAAACAACCAGGTTCACAACTTGTCTCTTAAGTAACTAGGCATAATGTCTATAGCGTAGATAACTAAGTGTACAACCTACACTTCAATTAACTAGGCATACCGTCTATCCCATAAAGTATACGGTCTATTACATAGACACGAGTTTCTAATCTTAGTCACCCACTACCACAAAAAGAAAATTTGCCCGCTCCCTATCTACTGGGAAGTCAAGTATAGTGCATACTCGTGCACACCAATGCAACATGTGTACCTAAAATATTTGAGCTAAAAGCTCAGTCATGTTCTTATCAGCGACTAAGGAGTACATATAGCATGTCATAATATACACTGAATAGATTCTCACACATTACACATGTCATGCATCTTACCACATTAAATCACGTAATCATGCATCATAACATATCATCAATCAACACGTAATCACAACAAGTCATGCATCAGGACATATGATCACATAACACATAAGGCCCTACCGCATGCCACTAACAGTTCACACTAAGTCATCACTTCTACTCTAGGGTCTCATGGTGTTTTAACAACACCCCACGGTCTCTAGGTATTCGAACCTAAGCTCTGATACCACGTTGTCACGCCTCGAATTCCAGCGAACCCGAGGCGCGAGTAACGAGACAAGAGAAATAAAATAATAAAGGAATAAAAGATAATTAATGACAATCACATACATTCTACATACTATTCTGATACACACAGAAGGTCTAGTCCATCTATTCACAACACACAAAATAAAATACAGTCTCGGGCTCATGCCCTTACACAATATCAAAAGCGCCCCTTGGGCCTAACATAGTCCCTAATCAGATCATCTCCTCTTCTCGTACAGCTGGGACATCATCTGAAATGTTTGCCCCAATAAAGGGGTCAGCTCAACATGCTGGTACAATATAATGCTAATGCAAGAAACAAAACTAAGGTCGTGGCATGTGCAAGTGTACAGTTATTTCTATATGGCATTCGATATCATGATGGCAGCATATAAACAATATGCAGTATATGAACTGTATGCGTGACACACCCATGCAACTCTATGCCACCCATGTCTCATGATACGGTCATTCTCCGCTGGCATGAGTACCGCCGCGTATGTCTCGCTTCACGGTCCGGAATCCGTCAGGCAGGCAAGTACCTATTGGCCGATTTTGGGTTTTTCACCACAGGATCTGCACCCTCATAATGCAAAGCACCAAGTGCTTACCCACACCATGTCCAAGGAATTACACTATGCCAATATGCTCTGATCTCATCATGTCACAATGCAATCTCAATGATGCATCTCATTCATACGTAAAGCATGCTTTCAAGTACACAATTCATAATATCAACAGTTCTTCAAAGCATAAAATTCACACACCACACTAACACATGCGATATACCCATAATCATCATCCAACTTAACAAGATAGCACGTAGCACATAAGCATGTGAACACTCAGGCAAACATGTGAACAATCAATGCAACAAAGCAAGTATTCCTAATCTCAATTATATTTCTTACTTAGCACAATATATCGTACCTGATAATCGGTCTCAACTCAAGAAGGTGTACTCGAAGTATGGTAGAATCACAGTGAGAATGCCGAAGGTCAGATCACCTTCTCCTTGCCCTCTCGTGTTCCTAAAATCATAACATGAGATTCAGTTCATTGTTATTTGAATTATGCTATTCATCAAATTTTATGTCTTTAATTCATAAGTTTCTATTTTGCTAAATTAGACTCTACCATTGGTTTTAGAACGTTTAAGAAAATAAGTCTAGGTTCTCGTAGAACTCAATTCGGACACCAGGGTTGAAAAGGGCAAAACAGTCATTTTGCACTTTACGCGTGGCCTTACATTTCGTGACCTCTTTTCATAAATCGGACTCCACGGTTGAGTCCGGAATGTTCGAGATAATAAAGTTTCACTATTTGTTTACCTAATTCGGAGTTCGTCTGACAGTGTTTCAAGTTAGGGGCATTTTGGTAATTTTAAGGGTTACTACGGGTCTTTTATTTTTCGGGACCCCGTCTCGTAAAACGGACCTCACCATTGGTCTCAGAATGGTCGAGATAGTCAAAATACACCTATGACTTGTCCCACTTGGACTCCGGGATGTTTTTGAATATTTAATTAATTAAATTAATTAAATTAAATAATTAATTAATTAATTTAATTAATATTTTATTAATATTTTAATCAGGTGGGTCAAAGTGTAATTTCTAACAGTTGGGGGGGTCAATTCGTAATTTCTGAAAGTTCAGGTTAGGGTTCAAATTCAAAGGGTTCAAATTCAAAAAAGGTTCAAATTAAAACTAGTTTAATTTGTTATTCTAAATCAGGTTAACCAAACAGTGAACAAGGTTAAAACTGGGATAGGATATCCCTATTCCCAACCCAATTTTCAATTTTAATTTCTTAATCCTATTGCCAAACGGTCCCAATTCAATTTTTAATTTAAAACCTCGGTGCGACACGTGGCAGGGTGGTTCGGCCCAAGCCCAACCCGACCCGAACCGACCCGACCCAAGCCCGGATCAGCCCCCCTTCGTCCCCGACTTTCCGGCGACGAACCAGTAGGGTTCCGGCGCCTTCTCCGGCGAGTTTTCCCAGTTTTCAAAATGCCATTTTCTCCCCCTTTTCATGTGGATCACATCCCCAACCTCCATTTCTCTCAAAACCCTCTCCATCTCCACGAAATAGAGGGTCAAACCCTCGGTCAACTCTCCGACCAACCTTTCTTCTTCATTTCCGTGACTGGTTGGTCACTGTTTGGACTCCCTCTCTAACCCAATGGGTTCCTGCACTCATGGGGATCATCCTCCCAACAACCAAACGTGGTTTTAAACACTTTTCTCCTAGCCAACCGATTATCGTGCCTACCTGTCACCCACTTTTCCTCTCTCATCTCTCACCCATTTTAGCCCATTCTTGTGGTGTTGTTTCCCATTTTTCATATCCTATAAGACCTAGGGATTTAAATCAACAATATGTCACAAAACAGGTGGTGCACATATATTCGGTTTCTAGAGAGAGAAGGCAAGTGGGTTGAGGTGCTTACCTCAACAATGGTGTCTCCCCCTTGCCTTGCCTCCGTTTCTCAGCCTCTACTTCTCTTCCTTATCTCCTCAGCCTTTCTTTCCTTCTCCTTCTCTCTCACCCGAGACCAACTCCCTTTTTCTCTTCACTTTCTCTCTCTATATCTCTCTCTCTCTCTAACCCTCACAACAGATCTGCCTCTCTCAACTCCCACCACACACACATATACATACAGACCACACTCATACACCTCCAACCACCCTCTTACACACACCATGCCTCCCATGCCTTGTTTGAGTGTATCACACTCAAACCTACACACACACACAACCGGGTACACACACACACACACCTCACACAACCTGATATATATATATATATATATATATATTCACATTTAAATATACACTCACCTTGTACACATATACACACACAATTAAATTTAAAATTATATGTATATATATATATATACACATATATACATACATCCATCATAATAATACTAATAATAATAATAATAATAATAT
Organism: Nyssa sinensis; assembly: GCA_008638375.1. NCBI lineage: Eukaryota > Viridiplantae > Streptophyta > Magnoliopsida > Cornales > Nyssaceae > Nyssa > Nyssa sinensis. Next base: position 43,009,810 of record CM018033.1, read on the forward strand.
TAATAAAAATAATAATAACAACTTGAAAATTTCATTTATTTAAAAAAAAAATTTTCAGGTTGTTACATGCTAGCCATCCTCTTTCTTTACAAACTAGTAAAGAACAATTGGGGAAGATGTTGGAAAAATGCAGCCTATTTGTTTGCTTAAGTTTTCAAAAACTGAAAATATTTGGAAGTGTATGTTAATCACGGGTGTATCCTGCTCAGTTGTTAGTAGCTGGCATGTGACTGATCATAGTTAGGATGTGCATGCATGTATTATTGGGTATTGGTTTCAAGCTCCAACCTATAAATATAAACTAGAGGGTCCTCTTTTAAGTTTGAACCATTGAGACCCTGTATCTATGATTACTGTGGTGATCTCTGTCACCATTTCACACTTTCTACTTTTTTTTTCTGTGAAATTATCTACTCATTTTCATATGTATGACGTGTTTAAATGTTCCTTTTATAGCTTGTACATCAAGGATTGTCAGTAACTCGGAAGGACTACCCTTTACTGGTCTCTAATGGCACTTATGTCTTCACTGCTACCAATTGTGTAATGTGCAACTGTGATGCTGCAAACAACTGGACGTAAGTCAATCACTCGTCAACTTTTCTTCTCTCCTCTTTGCTTACTTCTCAAATCTCAGTTCTTTGCAATCTGATGTTGTTCTTGTGACATTTTTGCTTGTACTGTTCAGATTACAATGTCGGCCATCCCCGGTTAACTCGTCCTGCCTTGGCATGCAATGTCAAGGTACAGATAACTTGTATATTGGTAATACCACGTCAACTTCTTGTAACCGTTCAACCTGTGCTTATGCTGGTTACTCAAACCAGGCCATCATCACAACCCTTGACACAGTGTCCACTTGTCCAGGTAAGTGTACATTACTATCCTTGATCTACTGTTTTGGCTGTCAATCTTTCTAAATTATGTTCTAAGCTGGTTAGCACAACAACTAGGTGGTGGCCTATGATTGAACTGAACATAGGGATGGAGTCAAGATTTGACTTGAGGGAGGCAACTAGACTTATATACCAGGAATCCTAGTGGCACTTTGTTCAAAATGGCATACAGAATAATAATAACTAGTCATGCCAGTATGAAAATCCAAAAACAAGAACAGAAAATTCAATTCCTCCCCTTCTGTAATCTTATTGAATATATTTTGTGTATAAAAAACAAAAATTGTTTTATGAATTCTAACTACTTGTTTTTTTTCCCAAACATTCTCAAAAAAAAAAAATTAACAAAAAAAAAAGAGACAACAAAAAGGGGAAAAGATAAGAAATTAATGCAAAGCATAAAAAATTAGTTTTTGTACACTTGAAAATTTATGGAGCCCTTTTAATGGGTTACAGTCCTTCTTGAAGTTGCAAGGGGATATGCGACCGCTTCTCAAGGTTTTACTGAAAAGAAATCATGAAAATATCCGCATCAGATTGCTACAAAGCATCTAGACTGATGCATGATATCAATGATCAAAGAATCTTAAGTTGTGTTAGATGGATTTATGTCGAGAGAAATCATCAAAACGGCCAACATATATATAAACCTATATATATATATATTATATCGTGGTCTCAGGCAGGGGTCCCTTGATCTCTATTCTTGTTTGTCATGATGACGGAAGTGTTTAGCCGATGATGTCCAGAGCAGTCTTAGGGGGTTTGTTGACGGGCTTTTCCATAGAGAAAGGTAGGGAAGAGAGTGGACAAAACGATTGTTTTTTGTGAAGCATGGGAGCGGCAAATTAGATATCTGAGATATATTTTGATTTGTTTCGAGGTTGTTTCAAGGTTGAGAGTTGAGCGAGTTTGGGATGTGGAGTTGGTAGTTTTCCTTCGATGTATCTTGGCCTGCCGTTAGGCGCTTCTTCAAAAGCTACATCTATTTGGGATCCGGTCATTGAGAGGTTTCAAAGGAGGTTTGCAAGGTGGAAGAGCATTTATCTGTCAAAGGGAGGCAAAATAACACTCATAAAGAGTACTCTCGCAAACCTTCTTACGTACTACATGTCTTTATTCCCTATACCCACAAAGGTGGAGAAAAAGCTAGAAAAGTTGCAGCAAGATTTCCTTTGCAACGGTAAGGAGGGGGAGAAAAAAATTCACTCGGTGAAATGGGATAAGGTGAAGAAGGTAGTGGATGAAGGGGGTTTGGAAATAAAGAGCTTCAAATCATTTAATCAGCCTCTTTTGGGCAAATGGCTTTGGAGATTGGGGAAGAAGAGTAAGTGCTTTGGAGGAAAGTTGTCTCCACCAAATACAGTTGTGAAGGAGGAGGTTGGTATTTCTGGGAAGTTACGGAAGCCTATGGGTGTGGCGTTTGGAAGGCAAATAGAAATGGAAAGGAAAGTTTTAATCAATGTATATGCTTTGAAGTTGGGGAAGGAACTAAAATTAAATTTTGAAGGACTTTTTGGTGTAATGAGGGGCCTCTAAAGGAAAGGTTCCCTCTACTTTTTTCCATTGCTACAAATAAGGAAAGCTTCAGTGGCGGAATGCTTTGAACGGGTACGTGGTCATGTGGTTTATTAACCTTGTTTTAGGTGGAGTTTTTTTTTATTGAGAGGTGGGTTAAGTGGATGAACTTATGGCTCTGTTAGGGAGGTTTGGGATAAGGGAGGAGAGGAGGGATGGTCTGATTTGGCCGATGAACAGTAGCAAAAGATTCACTGTTCATTCTTTCTATAAGAATTTGGAAGGGAGCAGTGGGGGAAGACTCTCCATGGAAGATTGTTTGGAAGCCGATGGTGCCTCAGAAGGTTGAATTTTTTGTACGGGTTGCCGTTTGGGGTGCAATACAATCATCTTCGCTAAAGGGGTTTTCAATTTTCAAGTAGATGCTACATGTGTATGGACGAAGAGGAATCTAGTGACCATCTTGTTCTACATTGTAAGGTGGCTAGGGAGGTGTGGAGCATGATTTTTTCCCCCCTCTTGGCTTTTATTGGGGGATGGCAGCAAAGATAAAAGAGGTTTTAGTGGAATGGAAATGCAAAAGACTTAGGAAGGAGTTGAGAATAGCATGGAGAATGACTCTCTCCAGTATTATGTGGTGCTTGTGGAAAGAGAGGAACCGGAGAATCTTTGTAGGAGTGGAGCTTCCTATTTGGAAATTAAAATATAGTTTTTTGAAGCTTTTATTTTTTTTATTTTTTATGTGGATTAATTTTTTTTTAGGTATTTAGATTCTCTTCTAGACTTTTTCGGAGATCTTAGACTTTAATTGATATAGCCAGCCCTTTTTTTTGTTCATGAGTTTGCTCCCCTCGCACGCCTTTGTTTATATATACTATTACATTAACCGATCAAAATAAATAAATATATATATATATATATATATATATATATTGAAACCAATTTTCTTTAAAAACCTTGATCACGTCCTTGCTTTGAGCCCATATAATCATCACTCTCCCCCTGTTTCAAAAAATTTGTTACCCAGTAGGTTTGTAGTTTTCTCAGTCATGCCATGAATCTAAACAATGATATTCTATTCGCCTTTTTATGAAGTGACTAGCCAGCAGCCAACTGTCACCTACACAATATGCTGCTAACACCACTTCTTTAAGAATTTCGATGCTGCTTTGTTATATTTCCCTTGTTATTGAGGGTCTAATTCGGAAAATGAGAAAAATAAACCATAGTTATTAAAACCGAATCGGACATCAACCTAATGAGGGGATTAGTTCACAGTATATTGGTTCAACTGTAGAGTCAACCGTTAAACTGTGTTTTTTTTTTTCTTTCTTTTTGATAGATAAGTAACTGTCTAAACTGCTTGTTAATAAATATGAATTGTTTTAAATAGATTTTATTGAAAATAATTCCTTATGAATATAAACTTTGATAAATTAATAACGACAACTAGAGTTATAAATTAGTGGCTTTGTGTAAGCCATAGTAACTAACTTGTGTAGGTTTGAATTATTTTTAAAGTTAAATATTTTTTTTTCACAATGGAATGGAGGTATTACCGGTTCAATCAACTTGCCTTCTTCCGTTTGATCTAAACTGGAGTGGTTCACTCCATTCTGTAGTATAAGTAATCTAATTGAAGAATTGAACTAGTCTAGTGGCTGATTCAATCTGTTGAGTCGGTTCAGCTTCTATAACTATGTGAGAAACAGCGCGGATAAAGAAGACTACTCTCTAGCATTTTTTTCCCCTTCTTCTTTGTGGGACTTGTGATTTAAAAAACTCCTAAAAAAACAATTAAATGGAGTGACTTTTTGGAACTTAGCCATACTCATGTTAAGATTTCTTTTTGTTCAATATTTTTTGCAGGAGAAAAATGCATAGCTATGTATTAGTACATATCATGCTTACAGTGGAGGAAGATTTTTGAATTTTTGAGCTTGATCATTTGGACTTATATTCTAATGTTCCTTCAATATAACTCACTGTATTTATGCATGTACTGGCGGAAAAATATTGAACCTTTTTTTGACAAAAAATGAAATATCGTATCACATTAAGGAAAAATACATATTACAACATTCCCTTATATGAGTTTAGGGGAAGGAAAGGACGTTTCTACCAACAACAAAAAAAAAAAACATATTGAATACTTGAATCTATTGCAATTTGATCCCAATGGTATAAAAATCCCACATTTTCGTCAAAAATGAACTTTTAATAGTTTCTTATGGTAGCATTTCCTTGACATGGGTGAAACGGAAGAGTCCATGCTAGCAAGGGTAAAAAACAGAATGGAAAGTAATCAACGTCAATCTGCTTTCATATGCAATGGCTAGAAAAATGCATTGTAATTGCTAAGTTAAGCATCGCTGCAATGATATTAAGAAAATTTGATCCTTTCAGTTATTAATAATTATTGATTTGGAAATATGTTTTTTGTTGTGGCAAACAGTTCCTGATAACAGTTCCCTGAAGCTGAGTCTGGGAGGTTGGAATTGGAACATCCTCCTCATCTCTGTCCATTTGGTGTTGTTTTGCCTCCATTTTCTTGAATAAGATGTCCGTATATTGGTGTGGGATTACTGTTTTTGCTTATGTAGGATGATTGTAAAAGATTGTTGTAATGTTATATTTAGTTTTCCACAATGTTAGTGTATTTCGCAAATTTGTATCTCATTAAAAGGAACATGGGTAGAAAATAAAACCCTCTGCTGGGAGAGTTGTCGGATGATTCTAATAAGAGAGTACATAAGAAAATTTTCTATTGTGACCTTCCCCCATTTGGTCATAGTGTCCTAATTGTAACACTATTTTATGATATGGTATTGAGATACTTTTGTTTCTTCATTGTTCTGTTTCTCACTAAATGTTATCTGTTCTTTGATTGTCTTGCTCTTGTCGTTTTGGGTTTTTTTTTTTTTGCCTCTACTATCTTTTATAACTCTTAGTTGGTTATTACTCTTCTAATGAAATTGAAGGAAATACATAAAAACATAAATGAATGTTAATCCGATTATCTCTTCGAATTAAGAACAATGGATGAGACAGCTCGAAGAAAATTGACAAATTCATAATAATGTTTCTCGAGCCAAAATTCCAATTTCCAATTCCAATTCATTGGTATAATAAATTATCTAATTTTATATTTTAAAATTTTTATATCAAATAATAATGTCACAATACATTATTAATAGTGCATTAAATGATTCAATATAATGATGTGGTATAACATGTAATTTTCCAATTGCATGGAAAATTTGTATCTATTAATACATTAATTACGGTGTGTAGGTGTCAACTCAATTTATTATTATTATTTTTTGGGACAAGGAGCTGTACTTTACAAATTTTTTGAGAGAGATGGTGATTCTCCTTGAAAATGAAAATAAATAATACCAGGGGATATTAAATGAGATGGGTTCCACACGGCATCGTTCTGAAGGTACGTAGCAAGTAGTACTGTACATCCATGGTGAGTGGAGCTTTTCCAGCGCTCCCAATTTTAACTATGAAAGAGGCTTCTTTTTAGATTTAATGTTAGAATCCCCCATTTATAATCTCAATTCTATCTTTAATGTAATATGTTAAAATATAATAATTTAAAAATATATATATTTAATAATCAATTTGAGAACATAAAAAAAATTTTTGAACTAAAATTGCTATGTTTCTTGATCTCATAACTTTTTTTTATTTAGAATGCTTTTAATTTTAATTATATAAAATTAAAATGTATATCAAAATATGTCATAAATAAAAATTATATCACTACATATATATATATATAATTAGCAAAAATCAAGAAGAAAAGAATTAATTGCAAATCTCCATAATTCTTTTTCTCTATATATGAAGAAATAATCACTTCAACTTCGAGAATTCTTTTCATTTTGCATAAATGATTCTTTTCTTCTGTATATATAAAAATAAAAAATAAAAAATCATGTATAAATAATTACTTGTGATTATTTCCTATTATAGAGAAGAAAAAGAAAAAGAATCACAGAGATTTTCAATTGATTATTGCCTTTGTTAAGAGATTTTTTTATTTTTGTAAATATATATATATATATATATAACTATTTTATTTTTCTAATAGATAATATTATAAAAAAATTTGAAAAATATTAATTAATAGAATTTTAATTATTCATAGCAGAATTAAGTTGATTTTTTTAAAATGTATTAGTATTAGTTATAAGAATCTAAGCAATTTTCTCTTCTAGCTTGAAACAGGGGGCTCCACCCATAGATTTTATTGTTTGGAAAATCAAAGAAAAAGAAAAAGAAAATAGGAGGACCCCACCTCCCACCTCCAAAATAACAAAAACAAAAAACAATCAATGATAAATCAAAATGGGTCATGCGAATACGCGTCGCATTGTCCAAAAAACAAAACCGCGTTACGTCGGTTCTGTTGTGACATGTGTAGTAGTAACCGCTTTTCAAACGACACTCTTTTGAAATGATTTTTTTTTTTAGGATAAATCTACCTTTACCTTTTAAATTTACCAAAAAATATATATACGCTAATGTGACAATGTGTCATTAATTATACATTATATCATAATATAATATGATATAATGTATAACTAATGACACGCTGCTACATTAACGTATATAATTTTTTAGTAAAGTTTTTATGTATACATAACATTGCTATTTTTTTTTTTAAGTAACCCATAAAACCCGCCATAAGTTAAATCCCCACCGTTAATCACCTAATCCGCAATAGGAAAGTCTCCCTCCCATGGGACACGCCACCTCACTATCAATGTTTAACTAGGGGTTTTGGTTCAATCCCCCCTACCCTCGTTTTTTCTTTCCATTTTCTTGGAAAATACTAGCAGCCCTTCTGTTTAGAAAACATCACTTTCCTGGAAGAAAACCAAAAAAAAAAAAAAGTTGAAGGAATTCTGTTTTTAAGTTGAGAGTTACAGGCTTACACAGACATGGTGATGGAGGGAGGGGGGAGAAAGGCCGGGGAGAAAGGGAATATGGAGAGGCAGAGTGAGAGCGATGTGGTTGGAGAATTGATGGAAGTGATTGAGACCGTTGGATCCTTTGTGGGTTTTGCAAGAACGCAGAGGAAGGAGTGTTTGAACCTTGTGAGGAGGTTGAAGCTGCTGGTGCCTCTTTTGGAAGAGATTAGGGAGCTCGATTCATCGATTCCGGATAAGGCATTGTATTTTTTGACTAATTTGAAGAAGCCACTTCTTTCTGCAAAAAAACTGTTGAAGCATTGTAACAATGGAAGCAAGATTTATCTCGGTAATTTTATACACTGTCTTTTCTCTTTCTTAATACTACAGACATACACGCATTTTGTTCTCTCTGTAACCCTTTTCTTTACCTATCAATATTTGTAGGCATATGAGAGCGAGGTAGTTATCTGTAGATTTCATGCTGTTTATGACAAATTAAATCATGCCTTGGATGATATTCCTTATGAAGAGCTTGGGATCTCTGAAGAAGTAAAAGAGCAAGTAATTTCTCCCCCTTTGCTTTTCCTTTTTATTCTTCATGTTTCTTGATGCCTTTTTAAACCGTCCTTTATACATGCTCCTTTTTAACTCCACACAATGTGGTGATTGTTAATTCATTAGCTCATGACTTTATGTAATCAACTTCATGATATTTGTCTTGAGTTGGGGAAGAGTAACAGTGGGGAAGCAAAATGCTCATAATTGATTATTAGTTCATCTCTTGTATGTGTTGATTGATTTAATCTTTGACGTATGAGGGTTTGTTGTGATGGATCCCCAAAAAATCTATGATTAACAATTCAGCGTAACTATTTGATATTTTTTGAGTGAATAATGATTATAAAAAACTTGTGTGGCAGTTTTATATCACTAGTAGAGGTGTTTCTTTTCAGGTGGCGATCTAATGATCATTGGCAAGTAATTTGATGATTTAGTGTCCGCTTAATTGAGTGTACAACTAAGTATTTATGATATGACAATGCTGCTTTGGCACCCCTAACATTTTCAAGTATATATGTTTAATTATTCATTATCATAAAATATATTAAATTGCTGAGAAACGTAAGATCGGTAGTACTACTGAAAGAGCAAATTTCTGTTTTAATGCCATAAAATGAAAAGTTTCTACATCAAATAGTGCTTGTGTGCATGCATGCGTGCTCATGCTAGTGGGAGCATGCTTTCATGGGCAGGTTGAGTGAAGAATATAGACAGAAACTTAGATTTGATGAAAAATTTGTTTACTAGGCCTGTAACAATGACAGGAAGGATACTTTTATATAAATGCTTTAGTAATTATGCCTCTAACATCCAATCAATGCTTGGGGATTGTAAAGCTATTTTCCCTTCTTACCTTTGTTGCTCTATTTTCATAAATTAAACTTGTCGGTAGATGTATCCAACATTAGGTAATGGCCTTATATCCATTTTTGACAGTTCTACACTACTTGGATGCTTATGTTGTTAGCTGTCTTCAGGTTGAGCTAATGCAAATGCAACTCAAAAGAGCAAAGAGAAGGACAGAAACACAGGACATTGAACTGGCAATGGATATGATGGTTGTTTTCTCCAAAAATGATGACCGCAATGCAGATAGTGCAATAATAGAAAGACTTGCAAAAAAATTGGATCTACGTACAATCGCAGACTTGAAAACAGAAACAGTGGCTATTAGAAAACTTGTTAAAGACAGAAGTAGGCAGAATGCAGAGAGCATCCAGAAAATTATAGATCTTTTGAGAAAGTTCAAACAGATTGCTGGGATTGAGGAAACTGACGTCCTTGATGTTCCCATGTCCTCAAGAAGCTTACAGAAGTGCCCATCTTTGTTTATCCCTCATGAATTCCTCTGTCCAATTACTCTGGAGATAATGACAGATCCCATAATTATTGCAACCGGGCAGGTAATTTATATTATTCTCATAAGTTGTGCAAAGATATTTCTTCAAAAAGTTTGACAATATGTTTAGAATCCAGAACCACCATTCTAAAACTTCAGATTCTATGTTTGTCATATTCAAATCTTGAATCTGGTTTCAAGTATCAATTTTGTTCCTAGTCAAAATGAAAAGAAAGAGCTAAAACATCAAATTCTTTAAACGCAACAATATCATCACTGCATAATGTCAAAACAAAAAATTGATGACTTTCTAAAAATTTCAAATCGAAATTTGAACTTCTGTTAGATACGCTGAGCGAGCTGTGATGATTTTTTCTGCCCTTTTTGTAGACTTATGAAAGAGAAAGCATAAAGAAGTGGTTGGATTCAAATCATCGGACCTGTCCAAAGACTGGACAAACTTTAAGTCACTTGTCACTAGCACCAAACTTTGCCCTACGCAACCTTATTCTGCAATGGTGTGAGAAGAATAATTTTGAGCTGCCCAGAAAGGAAACTTATATGGGCTTTGATAGCTCCTCCGCTGAACTAGTAGAGGAAATCTCTTTCTTGGTCCAAAATCTATCCTCTTGTCAGTTGGATGTCCAGAGAGAGGCAATTGTGAAGATTCGTATGCTCTCCAAGGAGAACCCTGAAAATAGAATTTTGATTGCCAGCTGCGGAGGAATTCCTCCTTTGATTCAGCTATTGTCATGTCCAGATTCCAAAACTCAAGAACACACTGTCACTGCTTTGTTGAATTTATCCATTGATGAAACAAACAAAAGACTCGTAGCCAGAGAAGGGGCCATTCCTGCAATAATTGAAGTCCTGCAGAATGGAACAGATGAGGCTAGAGAGAACTCTGCTGCCGCTTTATTTAGCTTATCAATGCTTGACGAGAACAAAGTCATGGTGGGGTGCTTGAATGGAATTCCTCCTTTGGTAGACCTCTTGCGGACTGGGACAATCAGAGGTAAAAAAGATGCAGCAACGGCACTCTTTAACTTATCTCTCAACCAAGCCAACAAGTCCAGGGCCATTAAGGCAGGTATTATACCTCCATTGCTTCATTTAGTTGAGGATAATACCCTGGGTATGATCGATGAAGCTCTCTCAATTTTGTTACTACTTGCTCCGCATCCTGAAGGGCGGAATGAAATTGGACGGCTATCATTCATTGAAACTCTGGTTGAAATTATAAGAGACGGTACCCCAAAGAACAAGGAATGTGCTACCGCAGTTCTTCTGGAGTTGGGGTTAAACAATTCATCTTTCATGTTGGCTGCTCTACAGTATGGTGTGTATGACCATTTGATAGAGATTTCAAGATGTGGAACAAGCAGAGCCCAAAGAAAAGCAAATTCCCTTCTGCAAAACATGAGCAAGTGCGAACACATTCTCTAAGTTTTAGAAAATAAGAGATTGTACCTGAAATGGTGCCTACAATAAGTTAATGTTCAGCAAGAGTAAATATCAAAGTTTATTTTATGTTGTTAGTTGGAGGCACTCAGATATGATGTAGTTTTGTGAGCTTGGGTCGCTGATGTTCATATTCTGAACATAACCATTTTATGGTGTTATGTGATTCTTTATATATATAGAAGCAGAAAATCTAGTAAACTCAGCTGAACTGTATAGCCAGTTCATTAGCTTTTAGCTGAACAGGACGTGTAGCCATTTCCAATGTTGAGATTGGATTTTTGCAGTCTTGTTGCATAAACAAATGAGTTTTGTGAACTGGAACTATCTGAATCCGAATCGGAGGATCCAAATGATGTTGTTTATAATTTTCTCAATTCAAGGGAAAACAGAATCCTATCCAGTATTTCACCATAGCCACTGAAACAGGTGAAATGAAAGCTTGCCACATGCTAAACATGCATGCTTAATCAAACATTATATTAAATGGTGAATGTTGTTTGGTATGTGTATATATATATATATATATATATATATATTTATTATTATCATGGACTCTTAAAAAGAAAAAGAAGACTCTTTAAAGAAAGGTCTGTCAAAAAAACCTATAGCATTTGCAATTTTGAATTCTAAGGAGATGAATTTAAAAGTATCGTGCGAAGAAAAAAAAATTAATTAAAAAAATCCATGAAAAGTCAAATAATTAACTCTCATTGCTCTAAAGCGTCTAATCATTTTGTCATCAGTAATATTTAATAAGAATTTTTGATAAAAATAGAGTTGTTGTGAAACTTTTTTTTAAGAATAAAATTACAATAAATTTATTTATTAAATTATGGTTATTTGTGAAAACATTTTTCTAAAAAATGATTTTTTAATAAAAAAAATTTTAAAAGTGTTTTTTTTTTTAAAAAAACTTATAAAAAAAAATTTGTTTAAAATTGTCGTTCAAAAAGACACTTTCAAAAACGTATTTTGATAGACGATTTTTTAATAAAAAATTTTTTTTAAAAAAACAATTCTAAAAATATTTCAAATATTATAAATAAATTAAAAATAATAACAAATTAAAAAATAAGTTTTTTTGTTAACTCTACTTCAAGATTTAATCCTATTTAATAATGATCGAGGGTTATTATGAAGTGACAAACTTGTCCCCAGTCCCCGCGGGGCACGGCTGACTCTAAAATCGGATTATAAGTTTTTTTTTTTTAACTCTGCTTCAAGATTTAATCCTATTTAATAATGATCGAGGATTATTATGGAGTGACAAACTTGTCCCCGGTCCCCGCGGTGCACAGCTGACTCTTAAACCGGACTAAATCGTAAATTCCTTTCTAGAAAATGGAATATTCCAAGCTTCCAACCGAACCGAGAGGACCAACCCCTTCCCTTCTCTGGCTTTTCTCTTCTCAAACGACTCCTACGTTGGAGAGAAACAAAACACACACACACACACACACACAGACTCACTCTTTGTTTCAAATTTTTTTTTATTTTTTTTACAACGACCCTGGGGTTAGGGCTTTTGTTGCGCTTTTGATCGATCTGTTGTTTGATATGGGTTCGGAAGGCGAGTCCATCGAGTCGAGTGTGAGTCTTGGTGGCGGTGAAGAATTCACTGTTAACATTCGATGCAGCAATGCTTCGAAATTTTCTGTACGGACGAACCTTGGATCGACGGTTGGGGCCTTCAAAGCTGTTCTCGCGCAGAACTGCGACGTTCCAGCTGATAACCAGAGGCTGATTTACAAAGGTCGTATCTTGAAGGACGAACAAACCCTAGATAGCTATGGTACGTGATTATGCCTTCTGATTGTCCGCTCTCCCTTTTGGATCTTAGTGTTGAAATTTGCTTTTTTTTTTGTTGGGTTGGATTTTAGTATTGCGATTTCTTTTTTTTTTTTTTGGTTCTCGTCATCGCTGTCAAATATTTGGTTTTGCTTTAAGATCGGTAGCGTGAAATTGCCTTAGCGATAAAAGACAAAACTTTAGAGATAAGTCTTCTATTTTTTAATAATTTCAGCTTCATTTCTGGAAAAGCACCTAGCTAATAATCTCTGGCAGCTCAAGTTTGGAAGATGGTAGTTGTTTTTTTTCCCTCACTTAGGGCCTGCTTGCCAGTGCGTCTGCGACCATGCAAGAGACACAAGTTTTTGGGTGAACCAGGTGCATGAAACAGATCAATCAGATTATAAGTGTGTGTATATTGTCTACTTTTCAGGAGACAAAAAACTGTTTTTGTGATTGGCTGTGTTCATTGACTCGCATGACATAAAACGATTGGCGGAATCCATTGACTTGGTCAATGGACCTGGTTCACTTACACTCCACCTCGATCGAGGGATTTGGTAAGAAAAGAGTGGAAAGGAGTAGGAATGAGAGGTTATTGCGTGCTTGGTTTAAAATTAGAGAAGGAAAGGACAAGGGATGGAAGGAGATGGAGGGGTTCATGTCAATGGACCTGCCTGACATAAAATGATTGGCAGAGTCCATTGACCCAGTTCACCAAAAAATTTCTCCCCATCAGATTATATCGTGTGTGTATATTGTCTACCTTTAAGAAGGCAAAAAAAAAAAACCTTTTATGATTGGCCGTGTCCATTGACTTGGTCAATGGAACCGATTCACCTAAAATTTCTCCCTTTGACTATTTGCTCAAGATTCACGTTTTCAAATAGGGCACGATTTCTTATTCTTTCAGTTGTGTCAGTTCCGTTTTGTATTGTCTAAATGGTCTAATGAAAATATAGAACAGTAGCAACGGGAATGGTACTGAAAGAACGTAATTGATGTTGTGCCCATTCAAATAAGGTGTGGGGCCCATTAGTAAAACTTTTTATTTTTACCTTTTTAGTGTTTTATGGTAAGCACCAAAAGGGTGCTAACTCTGTTAGGCGAGCTACATAATTTGGGTACTGGCAGTTGTGGATGATGTTATCCCATTTTAAACAATGTGAAATTTTAATTTTATGTTTATTTGTGAAAATGTGGTATGAGTATTTTAAGAAGATTATAAGGAGTGCCAAAAAATAGTTGAATTTATATAATAGCAATGGCATTTTGAGTTGAATGATGATGCCATATTCTGTTCACATAATGTTTTCCAAACACTCTAGGATCATGTGGAAAATCTAGAGTTGCATTAGAAATGGGCTGCAAGGTCAGGAGGAAGGCCAAAGAAAAAGTGACTCAAGGCAGTGAGGTAAAAAAATATATGTTTTAATTAAAGAGACACAGAGGATCATTGATGGACATGGTATGGAGGAGCATTTTAAAAACTTATTGGTTTAGGTGGCTTAATTTAACAGGGTTGGCTGTGCTGGGGCCTCTGGGTTACTCAAAATATGGAGGTAGAGTTTGAATGGCAAAGAGAAGCATTTTTAAAGGGTTTTGGTGGTATATGTAATATGGTAGAGATTCTACCATTTTGGGTCTTTTTTTTTGTTTGTTATTCTATACTACTAATAAGGAAATGGTCATGATTTTTTTTTTTCTTTTTCAAGGTGAAAAAATGTGCCAAATTGTTGACTAAGGAATTTAGATGGGATGTAATATAGGGCACTTTACTCCTTTTATTTCATGGTGATGGTATGTTCTAGTCTGTTCTGGCAGACTGAAATGGATTTCATAACTATGGTTTTAACTGAATTTATGCCATTAGAAAAAGCAGAATGGTGAAACATGATTGATATAACCCATATAATTGTGATAAAAACTTAATTGAGTTGATTTAAGTTTGAACCCTTTTGGCATTCCAGCTAAATGAACTACTTTTAATGCAAAAACAATCAGAACTTAAAGGAAATTGCATTACCCACAATTCTAGTTTTTAAATTTGACTGAGTTTGGGTATTACATAACTGAACATGAACAAATAAAAAGCTAAATTATAGAAACATTGCAGGAAATTCCATGCTACTGGACAGTGAACTAGGAGATGGTTGACAGTTTCCATCACCTCCTTGCACATGGTGAGCTGCCTTGGTTGGGACATGGGAATACCATATCAATCTCCAAGGAGATAGAACCTTTTGTCTCTCCATAAGCTCCATAAAAAAGGAACGCATAGAGAAAGATCCTTGGGTTGTTGACAATCCAAATAAGAGAATCATTCTGACCCACAACAACTCAAAACCAGTGCAACGAGTCCAAGGACTCCAAAAAACTCATCACCTCTTCTACCTCCTAATCAAAATATTCCTCCTGGACTTTGTGCTCCAAACCATATCACCACCCTCCCAAGAACAACAATTCACAACCGAGGATTCCTTATTGTAAACCAAATTGAACAAATGAGGAAACCTGTCCTTCAAAGCCAAATCCCCTATCTAAGCTTCCAACCAAAATTTCATTTTTGAGCCATCTCCAATCTCAAGACCGGTGCATTTTCGAAATCTGTAGCCCCTTTTTGAGGCATGTTCTATAGACCACACCCAAAGGCTCCACAACCTCCTTGGAGAACCAATCTCAATCTTCTAACCCAAACGTAGTGGAAACCACAGACTTCCACAGAACATTGTTCTCCACTCCAAATTTCCACAACCATTTTTTTAACAACGCTTTATTTGAAAACTTTCAAATCCTTCACACCCAGACCTCTCATGGGAATAAGGGTCTTCATTCTATCCCACTTCGCTAGGTTCATTTTTCTCTCTTCCTCCAGTCCACCCGAAGGAAAATCTCTTTAGAGTTTCTCCAACATCCTCTCAACTGAAGCTGGGATAGGAATCAAAGACATGTAGTAGGTTGGATATGAGCGTGACCCTTCCTCCCTTCGAAAGATATTGTCTTTTTCACCCTGCCAACCTCTTCCGGAATCTTTCAATTACTGGATCCCAAATCTCACAAGATCTAGGTGAAGCACCTAAAGGCAAACCCAAGTAAATGGTGGGAAGAGCCCCAAACTTTGATCCCATAATCCAAGTTAGCTCCTTAAGCAGCCTCACCTCCCCTATCGGGGTTAATTCGCTTTTGCTCAAATTGACCCGAAGACCCAAAGCAACCTAAAGAGATAGAAGAACACATCCTAGAACTCTCAATTGCCACTCCTTTAGATCGCAAAAAATGATGGTATGGTCTGCAAACAATAGATGAGAAACCTCCACCTGCTTGCCACTACCATTTGCCACTTCAAAACCCCTCAACAAAACCCCAACCCCAGCCTTGGCCATCATCCTACTAAAGGCCTCCATAACAATCATGAACAAGATTGGAGATAAAGGATTCCCCTGTCTAAGGCCCCTAAACATCTGGGAAAAAAAAACAAGTAGAAGAACCATTCACCAACACCGATAAAGAAATAGTGAAAATGTAAGACCATATCCACCTCCTTTATCTTTCCTTAAAGACCATCTTGCACAACATGGTCATAAAAAATTTCAGCATACATGGTCATATGGCTTCTTGATATCTAACTTGCAAATCGGATCATCCTTCTTCCTTTTTTCTTTTTGATAGGTAAATAACAAACACACACACACACACACACGATTTTGCCTCTTAAGGGGACTTCAACCCTAAACCTCTGATATGGGGAGGTGGAGGAGGTACCAACTAAGTTAGAGCTTGTTGGTCACCCTTCTTCCTTTTGTTTGGAACTCTCAACTTCTCCAAGGCTGATGGTTAATTCTTCTACTGTGAGTTGCCATGGTTGTGATATGTCACCACTAATTTTATATTCATACATCTCTTATCACAAACAATTGTTTACCATTTATAGAGTTTATTTTATCTAGTTATTGTTGAGAGTTTGACATACATTATTGGCCCATTCTTTAACAACTTAAGTTTTTGGAGCAGTTGGTGATCTAACATGGTATCAAAGCATTGGTTATGAGAGGTCTTGGGTTTAAGTCTCTCTATTTGCATTTATTCCCTGTTTGCATTTGCACTCTCTTCTCCTTTGCATTTGTCTGTGGTTTTTTTGTCTTTTCACGTGCGGGTCTGGGTCGCACATAAGGGGGAGTGTTGAGAGTTTGATATACATTGTTAGTCCATTTTCTAACAGCTTAAGCTTTTGGAGCAACTGGTGATCTAACAGTTATATGTAGGTAGTCAAACTTTTGTCGTAAAGGGTTTTGAGCCTTCTTTACGAGAGCTTTGTTTTTAACTTTATTGATGGTTGACCAACAACATTTGAAGGTCAGTAATCAGTAGATTCAATGCAGTTAGACTTGGTCTAGGCTGTTTTGAATGAATTTCAGGTGTTTTATTTTCTTCTTCTTCTTTTTGTTTTTTTGGCCCCCGGGGGGGGGGCGCTCGTTTCTTTTTTCAAGTGTTTCATGTTCTTAGTCACTTTTACATTGTTAAGTTATTATGTTTGTGACATCTGTGGTTAAGCACAAGAATTGTTGCCATGGTTGCCAGTGTTCTTAGACTGTTTTGTTTCTTTCTTTTCCTTTTTTTCTTTCCCTTCTTAAGGTTGACCTTTTTTTCCCCCCTCATTTTTTTCTTGCCAATGAAGGTTTGCAGGCAGATCACACTGTTCACATGGTGCGAGCTTCTGCCCCTGTTACATCAACACCCACTGGGGATACTGGCAATGCTGGAAGTCCTAATGCCAGCCCAGGTGTTGCGCAGGGTGTTGGTTCCAATGAAGGTGCGGGTCTTGGGGCATCTTTATTTGCTGGACTTGGTTTCAATGCACCAGGTGGCACTGCAGCATCTGGTTTATTTGGAGCCGGACTTCCGGAATTTGAAGAAGTGCAGCAACAACTGACGCAGAACCCCAACATGATGAGAGAAATAATGAACATGCCTGCCATTCAGAACCTGATGAATAACCCTGACCTAATGCGTAGCTTGATTATGAACAATTCTCAAATGCGTGAGATCATTGACCGGAATCCTGAACTTGCTCATATTCTTAATGATCCTGCTATCCTTCGACAGACATTAGAAACTGCTAGGAACCCTCTGCTCATGCGTGAAATGATGCGAAACACTGACAGGGCAATGAGTAACATTGAATCTTCTCCCGAAGGATTTAACATGCTCAGACGCATGTATGAAAATGTTCAGGAACCCTTTCTGAATGCTACAACAATGGCTGGAGGCACTGGAAATGATTTAGGTTCAAATCCATTTGCGGCTCTTTTGGGCAACCAAGGTGGTGGTGCAGTTCAAACCACAGATGGGAGTAACAACCCTTCAACCACTGGATCTGAAACAACTACAGGATCTATGGCTCCAAATTCTAACCCTCTTCCGAACCCTTGGAGCAGTACCAGTGGTAAGTTGATGTCCTTTGTAATTCTATCAAAATATTTTATGTTAGTATCATTCTCTTGGGTCCTCCCCCCCTCCCCTCCCCTCTTCCTCAAATAAGGTGTTATTAGTTTTTATACGGTTCTTTAAAAAACTGTACTGCTAACCGACTTGTAAAAGGTGCCAGGACCACAATCAAACAGTTTAACCTGCTGTGTCAGCAGGTTGACTTGTGATGTTGGTATGGCAGCATAAATGTACTAAATTAATTATAAAATGTATGAAAATGAAACTCCATTGATTTATGGAAAGTTACATGCCTAATATATTAAATACTATTACAAGATGAAGATTCTTGTGTTTTAAAAATAAAAAAGCAAGCAATTTAAAAAGATACACAGGACAAGTATAAATGTACATGCAAATTCAAAAGGAATTAAATGTTTTGTTGATTTAGGAGAAGCAAAACTGCATTTGACTTTTTAAATTAAATTTTTATCTACATTTACCTGAGACATCCATCTTTCAAAAACTGATGAATTGGAAGAAAGCTTCATCTGATCCGTGGCAAGTGACTAAGACCCTTAGGAACTCCAGATGCTCCTTCTGTGGAATGATTAACAAGACCTTTTTACAGTGGGAATAAAAGGGTTTACTTAGAGTGCAAGCCAGGAGGCCATTGATATGCGTAATCTGTTTAGCGATCATAATTTGGATGGAGGGGCTAACCACCAGTTCCTAGTGAATTTGAGAAAGCAAAGTGGTTCTAGAGGGAGAGGTTTTGGGTTGGACCAGGAAAGCAGCCAGGTTGATTGTATGGTGGTTCAACCAGCCGGTCCAGTCGAGTTCTTAACACATTGGTTTTATCAAAGTAAAGGATAAGTCAACACAGTAGAAGCCATATGCTAGTCCTTTTAAAGAGGAAAAGATGTCTAGAGAATAACAAGTACATTCCTCGTACATCGGCAATATTTGGCCATAGAAAGTTAAGCAATGGGTTCGCAATAACAGTTCTATCGTATTTAGAATTGGATATACTGAACTGAAAGAGATCTTATCAAGCGTGTGTACATATGCAGTGAGATTAAGACTCCTCGTCTTATCAATGAGGTATTTATATTCATCCACTTGTCCAATTTTTTTTGTATAGTTTGGAGACCCTCTTTAGACCAAGGGGAACTTTTAAATATTATGCTCCATAAGGAGTTGGTAGTTTAGGAAAGAACGCTCCCCCAATTGTATATTTGAGTGCAGTTGGACATGATGACTTTATGAACATGTAAACTAAATCCTTTTCTTAATGCTCATCAGCTCATGATTACTTTCCTAGCTGTTATTTGTTTTTTTTTTTCTCCTTTATGGTCAGTTTCTATGCATGTTATTATCAATGCATGTTACTAGTAAAAGTTTTATATATTTGTGATTTTTAAGGAGGTAACCAAACAAACATTACTACAAGGTCAAATCCTACTGGGGATGCGAGGGCACCAACTGTTGGTGGGTTAGGTCTCCCGGCAATGGAACACATGTTTGGTGGCATGCCAGACCCTTCTGTATTGAATCAGATGCTGCAAAATCCGGCTGTGTCCCAGATGATGCAAAGCCTACTTTCTAACCCCCAATATATGAATCAGGTACTAGTAAAACTTTGCTAGCTCTAGTGCTGGTTGGATGCTTAAGAGGTTCTTTCATATTCTTATGAGCTTTCATTTCTTGACTTGGAGTTTCTTGGCCTCAATCCGCAACTCCGTGCAATGCTTGATTTGAACCCTCAATTAAGAGAAATGATGCAAAACCCAGAAATTCTTCGTCAGTTAACCTCGCCTGAGACGATGCAGGTATATTACTTGAAGAATCAGCTCTCTCTCTCTCTCTCTCTCTCTCTCTCTCTCTCTCTCTCTCTCTCTCTCCCTCCCCCTCCAAAAAATGAAGAAGACAAAAACACGCACATGCATGTTATCACGTGCATCCATGAACAGCATGACATATGCTATCAAATCATGCAAGATTGTATTTTGGTGTCTGTTTTTGTTATTTTTAAATGAAGATAGTGAATCCTAATGATCTTTATTTAATACTCCATTTTTTTTTTATTAACCCTTTCCATTTTACCCTTGCAGCAAATGTTGGCTTTACAACAGTCACTTCTATCTCCACGTAATCGGCAACAATCAACTCAGTGAGAAATATTGCTCCCTTAAGTTGATTTGGTGGCTAAAATCTACATAAGATTCTTCTTGTTTGCTTTTACATTTGCTGGGTTCCACACGCGTGCACACACACACATAGCAAATTGCTGACATAATAGTAAGTGAATAGTGGGGTTTATGGATGTTATATGAAATTTTACTGAGGCTATTTTGTTTCACGTGACTATTGATGTTCGTTTTGTTATCTTATAGCATTATTCTGAATTTTGTATACTTACTTGCACGGTTTATTTGCACTTCCCTTTCTTTGATAACCTGGTTTTTCCTTGTCCATGTGTGTGCATGCGCGAAGATTCATTATATGATTGTTAATTAAGTGATGAATTTGCAAAGAACTTGAGGATCGAGTGTCTTGTGTAAAATACAATATCTTGTGAAGGGATTTATATAATAAAACAATGTTTATGTTGATCAAGAAATTATCCTAGCTTTTATTATGCTTAAATGTACTAGGAGGAGACGGTGGATCTTCTTCTAGTGCACCGTAGGATGCATGGAGCTTGGTTTTCTCTTTTTTTGGAATTAGGTGGGTTATGTTGGCTTCTATTAATGATGTTCTTTTGGGATTGAGGTGTAAGAGGATGAGGAAGGAGTTGAGGATAGCTTGGAAAATGGCCCCGTATCTCTGTTATGGTGCCTATGGAGGGAAACGGAAATGAATAGAATGACCTTTGAAGAAATGGAGCTTCCTGTGTGGAATTTCAAATATTAGTTTATAAGGATTTTGTTTGTTTGGATAAAAGGAGAATATGTATTGTATTTACGTAGATTTATAGAGTTTTTGGGAGATTCTAGGCCATGAATTTTGTAGCTGGTCCTTTATTTTTGTAAAGTGGATTTGCCACCTTGGACGCCTTGTTTATAATATTTGGTTACTTTTATTGATAAAAAATCCCTTTCATTCGATGAATGGTGTTGTCTCTGGAATTAGGGCTCACATTGTACCCGATACATGATCTGCCCACATTGGACCTAAATAATCTGTTAGAAGAAGTATAAAATGCAAAAGAAAGGATGCATTGATGAAACTGTAGCAGATGCATGGTTACTGTTTATTTTTTCTGTCTTCTCCCCATAAGAGAGGGCTCAACAGCTTGCACTTTGACATGTGTCATTTAGATAATGTAATAGTGGCAACAAGTTCACGACTGGTTCGTTTGGTATGAGGGAAGAGTGGGAGGAAGGAAATTGGAGGGAAGGAAAAGGGGAGAGGCATCAATAGAGTTTCT
Source organism: Nyssa sinensis (assembly GCA_008638375.1). Taxonomy (NCBI): domain Eukaryota; kingdom Viridiplantae; phylum Streptophyta; class Magnoliopsida; order Cornales; family Nyssaceae; genus Nyssa; species Nyssa sinensis. The sequence continues at coordinate 43,031,161 of CM018033.1, forward strand.
ATTAATTGGTACGAAGGAAAGTGGAAGGGAAAGTAAGAGGTTTTTTTGGTGGGGAAGGGGGCCTGCTTTCCTTCGATGTCCACTGAATCCTTTTTTTTTTTGGCGGGGACTAATAGCTTCTCTTGTGATAATTACACTGACGAGATTTTCAGGGACCTCCCCTGTGATTCTTGTGTCAAAATTGTCGGGAGACAGATAATTATACCGACCTCTCCTATGATATCTGATCCCTATGATCTCCGAAAAGATGGGAGAGTTTAGTGTAATATATAAGGGTATTTTAGTTATATAAAAAATTTGATTGAAACCCTAATACCGTCAATGATAGATTTTTCCGGAGGGAGAAATTTGTATATTGTCAGTGTAACAAAATGGAGGTCAGTTTAATTTCAGAAAATAGAGGGACCTCCTTGTAATTGTCAGGTAACTTGAAGGAGGTCACTGTAATTATCCCTTAAAAAAAAAGAAGAAAAAAAACAATGAGAGGAGAGCATGACACAATGAGTCAAAAACAGTTTTGAGAAGAAAGACATTTCAAATTGGCAAGTGAAAAACATATTGGAAGTTGGAACATTAAAATTTTAGTAACAATGCAAAATTTTAACCCAAAAAGATAGAAAAAATCATCAATAGTTCAACAGTGATCAATCAGTCGTTGCTTTTTTTTTTTTTTTTCTTTTAATGCTGAAGTAACAGAAAAATGCTTCACCAGCTCATATGTTATAGTTGTATGCTTAAAAGTTCAGTGTCGCAAAACTCGGAGGCAAGTTCAGTATCTCAAAGACTCAAACAGAGGCCTAGAATGCTAATTAAAGAAAAAAAACTGAAAAAACCATAGGTATAGATTTTGAAGGTAGAACAGTGTTCACTCTGTGAGCTACTTCTATAGTTCATATAAACACCAAGAAATAATATATAAAAAAACAGAGCATCAAAGCAAAATGATTATAGATTTTCAGCCATTATTTCATAAAAATGAAATACTAGAATCTCACTTCTTTCAAATTATTATCTAAAAAATTTTTAAAATAAAAATAATAGTTAAGATTTAACACTTATGAAGTACAGACACTCTATTTTGTCTCACGTGTTCGTGTCGGATACCAACACTCTTGGACACTTTTTGAACACGTACTAGACATGCGAAAAAAGAGTGTTTAGATTTTATTTTTTTTTGAACTTCGGACATGTTAGGACATGTGAGTACACATTTTGGACTTTTTTTTTTCTCCTCATTTTCCCCTCTTCTCCTTTTTTTTTTTTGGGGGGGGGGGGGGGGTTGGTTGTATATATACATATATATGTCAAATGTAGTAGTTAATAAATTTGTTTTGAAACTTGAATCATGTTGGTGATTAAGTGAAAACTTAAATTTTTATTTAATGGCTTTATTATTTTAATATATTAATAATATTTTTGTGATTTATGTGTTTTTATGTCAATTTTAATTGAAATAATGTAAGATTTTTATTATATGGTCATATAAAATATATATATATATATATATTTAACGTGTCCCTGACATATCCGTATCCTACTTTTTTGAGAAATGTTGTGCCTCCGTGTCCATGCTTCTTAGTTTAGCACAATCAGAAATCAAACAGAAAAACTTATAGAGACAAGGGGGGGGGGGGGGGGGGGGAACTCCTCTAGGAATAAATATTAGTCCTAACAAAACAAATTCAACAATTTCTGATTTCTAGTGGACCTCTCAGTAGAATTTGAATCTGAAGAAGGTGAAAGTCGTGGGACTTGCTAGTGTCATGGGAGTGGGACTGTGTGTGGCACTATGGCAGCGTGGTATTGTGAGATGGCGAAACTGGGAGTGCAAGCAAGTGAAACAACTAATTGTTGAGGGCTTGAGCCTTGACTTGAGGCCTTGTTGTCGTTGGTTGATATGGAGCTAAAACAAAGAGGGTGAGAAGAACTGAAGAACAGAAAAAATTGAAGAAACAAATTTAGGGATTTTTGGGTATTAGAACTGTAATTCTTCAGTAGTTCAGTTTTCTAGATATTTTATATGAAAGAACAAAAAGGGCAAAATGTCGAAAGGATAGAATGAGTTAAAATCTGGTAATTTGGTCTTTTTAATTGATTTAATAAAACCTGCCAGGGTCACTGGATTTTTTATAGAACAGCCCAGGTTAACTGGGTTCCTCCGGAGTACTTACTTTGGTGGTCCAGTTCAAGAACCGAGCTAGTCTAGGCTTGGGGTCACTGATTCGTGGGGTCAACCTGCCAGGTCAGGCCCGGTGCCTGATGACACTTCTTTAATATGTAAGGATATAATGGTTGAATCACACTTTTTTTTCCTTCCCTCCTCTTTTCCTTGTGCAACTAAAAAAAAGTGAGGGAGGGGATCCCTTTCTTCCCTAGGGTACATTTTTAATACTTCCTACTTTCCCTTCGCTTTCTCATTCCTCGTATTAAACGGAGCAGAAGTGATGAAGATGCTATTTGGAATCCAAAAAGTTCAATTCCATAGAATAAGGAAACAATGTGCTTGCTCTCTGGATGGCTTCTGATTTTGTGGGAAGGGATGCTGGAGGTTGTTTATGTCATAGATTGTTGTCAACATTCTTTTTTCTCAATAAAATATATCTCATTTGAAAGTCGGTGTTTGGCTTTTTCTATTCATTAGGCCTTTCAACTTCCGCAATATTTTATTTCTGCCCTTCTCCAAAATCATCTGATTTTGAATGATTCAAGACTTGTGGTTACCGTTGTTTGTTACGTTACCATTTATTATTTAACTTCATTTATAATTGCAGCAAAATCCTGCAATCTTAATTATTGTTCTATTTGTAAAAACCTGCTGGAAGGTATTTAACTGTCATTATTAAGATTTTACGTATTCATCTTTTTATTAATTAATCAGTATTGTAATTAAAACATTCTTTATTTGTATACCCTTCTAGGAAACTTCTTTTGTTGTACTTCTGTGATAATATTACCAGAAGTGGTGCTGTAGCATCGTCAAGTATTACAGAACTACCCTATTTATTAAACATAGCATCAATTGTACCTCACTTTTTCCTGTTTGATTTTCTCCATTTAATAGCTCCATTTCTTACATGTTTGTTTATTTTATATTGTACGTGGATATAAACTAAGGAGACATGATCGATATGTAATTCAAGATTGACACATCTAATGTTGATTTATTTAATAGCAAGTGAAGTTATGAATACATAATCTCACCAGTGACCCATTCTGTCAACAAGTTGACCTATAAAACAGTTCTAGTTAGCAAAGACCTTGTTAAAAAAGGGTGATTCTGTCGGTTATTGTACTTTTAGCACTTGTCTAGCCTGTGGGTGTCACCTGCTTCATCTGTGGACCACCTATGCTATGACTTTCAATCCACCCCCTCCCCCCCCTCTTTTCTTGGAAAAAATATTTAAATCCTATTGGGGAAGTAGCTAAAAATAATATACTTCGCTTCATGTTTGTGGCAATTGAGCCTGGTATACTTTTTCTCTCTGTTTCTTCTTTCTTCTTGACCCAGACTGAGTTATTTCTTAAGAATCCCAGCGCAAAACCCAAAATTTTCATCTGTAGTCAGTGTTACCTGATCCAAATCCATTTCGAGTAACTATATCAAGCTCATTTGTCTCAATCTCTAGAATGTATTTTTACACTATTGACCAGCTGTTGCCCTTGTTACTTATCCTGTGCTGCTCTCTTGTAGGGAAACGGCTCAGGCTGGTGGGACTACAGGTATCAAAGCTGCATGAAATGAAATTGTTTTTAAATTATACATCAGTACTCAACATATTCTTTTGTCAATGTGAGATCTCATTATTATTACTGCAAATTGCAGGAACACAGAGAAATTTGGGGCTGGAGTTAATGATGAATATGTTTCGTGGCCTTGGAGCTGGTGGCTTGACTGTTCCTAACACGCCAGAAGGTTGCAATTCTCTTACCCTTCCGTTTTAATTTTATGTAAATTTGTCTTCAATGTATTGGCTTCTTTTCCTTTAGCTCTCCACTGAAAATGCGATCCTCTTTGTTTTTGTAGTGCCACCGGAACAACTTTATTCCACTCAATTATCTCAGCTTCAAGAAATGGGTTTCTTTGACACCCAAGAGAATATTCAGGCACTGCATGCTACATCAGGGAATGTTCATGCTGCCGTCGAGCGGCTTTTGGGGAATAACAGTCAGTAATCTACTGCACCAGTTCGCATATTTAATCAAGGACTGGTGGGAGTGTGTAAACGTAATTGATTTGAACTAGTGTCTTCCAAAGATCATGGCGGTTTTAAGTCCATTTGAGGGTGTGAATAAGAAAGTACACACTTCGACAATGAGAGCTGCAAACTGGTGGGTAGAGGCTTTTGCATGACCAAACTTTTAATCTCCCCCCCACCCACCTTTTCTGTGCCTATGTACATACACATTTTGAGTATACTATGGTGCAATATTGACTAAATTTAGGGGTATTAAGGATGATGATGGCATTGTCCATTAGATTTCATTTTGTTTGTGAGTTTTTGATCTATGTATTACAGCTTCCTATGTCTTGGGTAAGTTTTAGATCATATGTGGCAGTATTGGATTGATTCGCCAGTGCACATTATCTTTCTCGGAATAAAAGGGTTTCTTGTTGTCAATGGCTGAAGGCAACTAAGTTGTGCAAGTTGCATCAAGGGAGACTAATGATTTAATTCCTCTTTCTTTGTTTTGATTTGTTTGTGGATGCATAGCAACCTTCTGTTGCTGCGGCACAACCCATTAAATTTCATAAATTAGGAAAAGATTGTTGGCTTGTGATGTGAGTGAACCTTGTTCTATAGCCTCTATTTCAGTAAGCAGTGAGCTTTGGCATAGTTCAGACTTGGTTCTCAATTAAACCTGCATTTTCACAATTAGTTCCGGTTTTAACATTAGGTAACTTTAGGAAAATTCAAGAAACATTACTTGCAAAATGCACAGAAACAATGGAAAGAAGGTAAAAAAGGAAAAATTAAATATTATAGCAAACCAAAGCAAATTTGTAATAGAGTAATTGAACTTTGAGTTATATTTGTATGGTATGCATGGTAATGTTTTTACCAAAAAGTAACGTAATCTAATTGATGCATAATAGATTAATCATCGTTGTTCATAAACGTAAATTTCTTGTCGAATTATGTATTTAATTTTTTTTTTTGTATATTTTTATTATTATTTTTATTTGCAATTAATTTATTATTTGATTGATTGCTTACATTTAACAAACAAAAAGTGAAGAGTGACGAAGTTTCTCAAATAAGTCATATTTTCATAATCTAATTCAATATTTTTCTCAATAAATAAATTAGTATTTTGATAAATCAAAATTTTGTCCTAATACCATCTTTTATTTATTTATTCTATTATAGTGGAATTGTGATAATAATTTTGTTTATTGGTGAAACATATAAGCACATTGTAAATATTTTGTTCAAAGAAGTCACAATTTCATAATACGATTCAATAGTTTTTCAACAAAGAAATCAATCAGTAGTTTGATAAACCATAATTTTGTCCAGATAGCATCTTTCTTTTATCTATTTTATTATAGTGGGATTGTGATAATAACTTTTATCTGCTGGTAAAACATACAAGTACACTATAAATTTCATGCCCAAAGAAGTCATATTTCCATAACTTGCTTCAATATTTTTTTCAATAAAAAAATATCAATAGTTTGATAAACCAGAATCTTGTTTTCTTCTTAATAGCATCTTTCTTTTACCTATTCTATTATACTGGGATTGTAATAATAACTTTATTTGTTGGTAAAACATACAAACATGCTATAAATTTTCTGTCCAAAGAAGTTATATTTTCATAACCTGCTTCAATTTTTTTTTTTTTTAATAAAGAAATCAATAGTTTGATAAACCATAATATTGTCTTCTTCCTGATAGCGTCTTTCTTTTATTTATTCTATTACAGTAGAATTGTGATAATAACTTTGTTTGCTAATAAAACATACAAGCACGCTGTAAATTTATTGCCCAAAGAAATCATATTTTCAAAACTTGCTTCAATATTTTTTTTAATAAAAAAATTAGTAATTTAATAAATCAGAATGTTATCTTCTTCCTGATAGCATCTTTCTTTTATATATTTAACTTTCTAATATGATTTTGGTGCACTAAAGATAAAAAAAAAAATGATTAAAAAAGAACATATAAATATTTATGTATCTATGTATGTATTACTGGACAAGATTTGAATCAAATGATTCATCTTAACCCCACCTCACTCTACGAATTTAAGTCAAGGCTCTAAACCTAAAATAGAGTGGGGACAAATTGAGAAAGTAATATAATGGACTATATAATAATTAATATTTTTCATATTTAATCCTTTTTTTTAAAGAATCAACTCAATTTTGGTGGTAAATTACCCATAAAAGAACTCGGTTCCATGGTATATAATTTAATAATTAATTTTTTTAAAAAAAAACTTATTATATTGTTAATTATTAAAATGAAAAATGAATGTATATATTTTCGTCTGATAGATAAAAATTACATGTATATTTATATATGTGCAAATATGTATATCATAGTATCACACTCTATTATGTTCTGGTGAATTAATTCAATATATATATATATATATATATATTTAATAAAGATACTAAGTTTTTTTTTTTAATTTAAAAGTGAAAATTAACTTCTTCTCTTTTAAAAAGCGATGAATTATTATAATATATAAATTACAATCAATCAACCAACATTTTACCATATTAGAATCAAGGATGGGTCAACATAATTAACTCACAAACTCAAATAAAAAACTTCTTAAATATGAACCACAAAAACAACTCAACACAGTCAATGACTTGATAAAAAATAATTCTCATATTTTCTTAATAGGAGAGTGAAAAATAACATTTTTTCATACAAACATAAAAATATATATATTTTTTTATAAAGTAACGCATCAAAATATATTTAAAACAATGTGTATATAATATTTCTCCTAATTAAAAGCTTAATTGAGTTGAATGTCGTTGTAACAATATAACTTTTTTTAAAAAATAGAACAAAACAAAAAAAAAAAATTGGTTCATAATTGAAAGTTTTAATCTATTTTATAAAAATACAAGTAAACTAATATTAGATAATCCTAGTCATGGGCAAATATCCCAAAAAATGGGAGTGCCCTTTTCGTGAAAACCCGAGGCGACTGTGCAAATTTTTACCGATGTATAGAAGAAGATAAATAAATGAAGACCTCGAAAGACCAGATTTAAACATTTTTATGGGTTAATTTGATTTTCTTAGAACCAAAGCTCTCTGCTTTTGAGAACACACACCTCCCCCTTCCTTTCTCTCTCGATCTTACTTTGCGGTTCCAATGTTCTGAGGGTTAATGCTCAACCTGCGTTGGTAAGAAATTCTTTTCATAATTTGATTCTTTTGTTTCGCCGTTCGTTTATACATGCATATATGTGTGTGAATTAGAAAACTTAGCTCTTGTTTCTGTTTAATTTGCGGTTGATGATATTTCAACTCAATTTGCTTTTGACATTTGGGAAAACTCCAGTGGTTGTTTGATTACTCTCTTCCATTGCTCGGATATGTTTACTCTCTCTCTCTCTCTCTCTCTCTGAGTATTGTGATATCTGAATTTTGATAAATTAAGGGCGAGATGCTTCTGAATTGTTAAAAATTTAGGTGGGACTAGGTTTATGTTGTTACTTTGGCCATAGAATTACCTACAAATATTTGATTGCTTTGGCATGAGTTAGTTCCATAGGTCTTGACACAACATTGGCTTTAGCTTTACTTAAATTTTATTGATAGATCGAAGATTCTGATTCTACCATTTGTTCTGCTCAATGCTCTAAAACACCTCCTCAACCTTGATTCTTGCATTTGTTTGCTGGACCTGGAACTCCGGCAAACAAGATGTTTAACCTCTGATACTCAAGACTTACCTTATTGTTTATTTCTATTTCACCTTTTTATTTTCTTTCTAAATAATAAATTTCTTCCTTAATGTTTGTGATCTAAATGTTTCTGTAAGTTGTTCTTCATTTTACATTTTTCCAAGTACGAGACGAATGATTGCATGAACTTTTCCTCATTCATTCGGACATCCAATTGCCTTGGTAGACTGCTACATTTTTTTTTATCATTGCCTTGCTAGACTTTTAATATTATCATTGCCACCTTGATTTGGTTTTTGTTTGATGTATTCGATGAAAAGAAGTATGGAATCATCATCATTTCATAGTTGTCAGTTATATCTCATCTTGATAATCTATGGAAACTCCAAGATTGATCCAAAGAAACATGTTATCCTTCCTGTTCATCATGTTATATATGGTTGATTATGTTCCTTCATCATTTTTGTGTTCTAAAAATTTCCATTAACATGTCAAGGTGTGCACAAGTAGATCACATCATTTGCTCAAGTTCTTGGATGTATTCGCAAAGCTAATCTCCACTGGGACTAATATCAAGTGAAGATTGTTGCTTGTAATTTATCCTACTCATACAATTTTATTTTATATGAACTTCCTTTTTTAGTGGGGTGATGATTTGATCTCTAACTTCGTCAGAATGCATCTCCTGAACTTAGATATTCTTGCAAGAGGTTGAGTCACTTCAAATTTTTCAACAAATGGTTGATTCTCAGTTGAGTGAATACGTGCTGGCAAATACTGAAACTGCCTTGGCAAATCATTGTAAGCAACAGCCAGTGGCGGTAGCTGCAAAGAAGACACCGTTGAGAGATTTGCAGAATGAAAATAGAATTATGGTGCCCAAATCTATGGGAAGCTCTCAATTTCCAAAGGGGAGTGGTCCTGCTATTGAAGCCATTAAGGTTTCTGGTGCCAAAAGACCCATGCCTGAGTGCCTGGCGACCCCCACTCACCAGCAATCTCCAACCAGTAATGCTGCGAATGGGCATCTCGTTTATGTTCGTAGGAAACCTGAAGCAGAATTAGGTAAAGGCAGCACCTGTGACAACACAAGTACTAAAACTGATTATCCGCAATCAAGGAAACTTAGTGACCAGGATGAGACAACTCAACAAAAATCCCTGATGAACGAACCTAAGATTTGTAGTCTGGAAGTTGCACCTATTTCAAGGGCTTCTTTGATGAGTTTATCATCTGGAAGACCTTCAGTTCCCCCCTCTCTTGGAAAGTCTGGTAACATTTTACCACCAGCAGATTCTGGTTATGTTCCCATTACTTCAGACACCCCTTCATTAGATTATCCAAAGAGAATGAATAATCATTGGGAAGAGAGAGATCGCCAAATGCAGAATTTATTGCAAAAATTAGAGCAATCAAATCAAGAAGACTACATCCAGAGTATGTCCTTAAATTTTTTGTAAGTTGCTTTATGATGCTCTTTATTTCATTGATGTCATTAGTGTTTTAAAAGGCGAAAGTGTAAGGCAAGGTGCTGGACCTTTAAAAGATGAAGTGTCAGCATCAAGGCGTAAACTTTTTTGAACTTAAATATTATTATTAGCCAAAAGGGAAATTCTTATTATTTTGAAAGTTGAGCCATCATCATAATTTCAAAATTCTAAGGAAAGGTTAGATATTTTGACTAATCTTCGTTTTAAAAATACTAATTTGAAAGTATTTTATATCTAAAAACTCATGGTGTAACACTTTTTCCTGTTTCCCTCCCTCTCTCTCTTGCTTGTTAGGGAAGAAAAAGATCCAATATCATATGAAAGTCATAGCAGAGCATAATGCACCTATGTAAAATTTCTTTTTAATAATGTATTTTGGTTTCAATGAAAGTGGTCAAACATTATTGTTGACTATAAATTACTTTCAGTTGAAAGGTTCCATTGATATGAAAAAACAGGTTAAGGTAGCCTCATTCTTTTGTGGCACTGTTTACAAGGTAATGGTTTATATTCTTTTAAATTTTATTAAGCCCCCAAAGTTATAGAAACATTTTAGAAGCACAAAAATGTGCTCAGGACATTGTTTTTGAATGCCTATAAGTTTGAAGGGTATGCTTCTCAGGACCACTGGTTGTCTTTCTCATATTACTGATTTCCCCCTTGTTTCATTTGATCTATCAGTGCTTCGATCTCTCTCCTCGGTTGAACTTAGCAGACATGCTGTTGAACTGGAAAAGAGATCAATTCAGCTTTCATTAGAGGAAGGTATATTTAATTTTGGCTTGTATTCCTGAATAATAATAAAAAGATATTAACATGCAGAACCTTTACAATTATTGAACAATCGAGGAAAGGGATATGAATGTGCTAGACCTTTCTAGATGGGATCCCCTCCCGACACCAGGGTGTTAGAGCAGGAACAAGGTTTTAAATATTGGTACATGATTTGGTTCTTCTGATGAACTCCCAAGCCATGCCATACATCACCCACATTTACATTGCGTGACTCAATGAATATTTATTTATGATTTTAATATGCTTTGTTTCAATTCCACATTGTTATCACTAGCTTCTACAAGTAATTCTTAGGATATATTAGTTGAAGTCAGTGTGTTGCGGTGCCACCATATTGGTCAGCATGTACTTCATCCTTTACATCTATTTCTTCTTCATGTACAACTATGGATGTTCTAAGCATTCACCATTGGATTCGTATTATTCTTTTCCTATGTAAGAAAGATTTATTAGTGTTAGCACAGAAGCAAGCTGTCTAATGTGCTTCCTGAATTGTAAGTTGTGACAGGCGACACAATACAAGTGCTTAAGTGGGGAAAGCGATTAATGTTATTTTACATTGATCCTCTTTTTACCTTGGCATTCAGTAGGAGCATAGTTAGGTCCATCATGAACAGTGCATTTACATGTAAAATGAATTATACTCTGGGTATATGCCCTCTGTTTTGGGGTGTTGGTGGTGCATTAGAATCAGTCTTGGCATCTAGAGTGGATGTTATCAAGTGACTGCCGGATTCCATTCCCTCCGGGTAGATTCATATTTACTAGATTAATACTAGTAGAAATGGCATCTAGCAGCGAAATTTAACGTTTTTACATAAAAAGTTATGTGCATTTATTAAAATTATCGTGTAAGTTTGAAATTGAAGAGGTAGTTATTTTGAATAGGATTTACAGATTAAAATAGTATTTTCCATATAATTGATGCATATTTATATGCCTATGGGCTTTTGGCTAGGGGCCTATGCTTAGGCAACGTAGAGGTAGTTATTTTGAATAGGATTTACAGATTAAAATAGTATTTTTCATATAATTGATGCATATTTATATCGCCTATGGGCTTTTGGCTAAGGGTCTATGCTTAGGCCATGTACAAATAACCCTCACTACTTTGAATTTACTGCCTGGACAAATACAGTTAAAATAGTGATTTACACAAACAGCAACTTAATCAAAAAATAAATAAATTACACAAACAGTAGGAGGGAGTAATATTCTACAATAACTAGCTCCTCTCTGCAACAACTAACTCCTCTCCTTTTCTGAAAGAAAGGTAACGATAACACTACCACCTTATAATATACCCAAAAGCTTATTGCCTATTGTTGTTATCTTAGAGTTGACACCTGGTGTTTATTGTGATTGATCTCTTGGGTATCCTTTGATTGTTCCATCTGGTTCAATCATTCAAACAGTTGGTCTAGGCACTTTTTTGCACTTTATGGCATTTTTTTCTTGGCAAGTGCACTTTATGGCAATAATAATATAATGGGCAGTTTTTGCTTATATGTAAGGATTAGTAGGACATTAGTGAAAGTTATAATTAGCATATGTAGTTGTGAAGTTTGAGAAAAAGTTGGGTATGAGGGCATTAATTTTTTGCAAATAGTGCAGAATGTATGGATTTTTTTTCTTGGCAAGTGCACTTTATGGCAATAATAATATAATGGGCAGCTTTTGCTTATATGTAAGGATTATTAGGACATTAGTGAAAGTTGTAATTAGCATATGTAGTTGTGAAGTTTGAGAAAAAGTTGAGTATGAGGCCATTAATTTTTTGCGAATAATGCAGAATGTTAGGTTTGTATCTAGTCCATCCCCCCTAGCACTCTTGATTAATGCAACAAACATTAGGTAATAGCCTTATAATTGGCTTTCCTAAATTGGTTTCATTTGTTTCTTGTTTTATAAATACCTTTAATTGTCACTGGATTTTGGTTAAGATAGACATTTTATTTCTGATATTTGAAATTGTTTTAAGTGCAAATTTTTGTTGGATGTTAAAAAATTCCTAATATAGAGTTTATTTGAGAGAGGTATCTATTCCACTCTTAACTTGAAGAACCCGGCAAACCTCACATATTATGATATTGTGGGTTTGGCAACCCGAAAGCTAGGGTTGGGTTAAGCAACAAGCTACTTTAACTAAGTCTTTATTTCATTTGATATAACATAATTCTTGGAAATTTCTTTTGATCTTCTTTAATCTTCCCTTTGTCTTGACGGATATTTTATCCATTACTCTAATAACGGATCGCACTAATACTTCATTTAATTTCCAAGGACAAATGAAAGCTTGGAATGTGATGATAAGTTGGGGGTTGGAATGGCTGTTGTATAATTCCAAGTTTGGTGTCTTTATGTAATTATTGTTATACAATTACTTCTGGATGACTAACAATATTTTGCCATTGTTGTCATATTACTTGTTCATGAAAAATCAAAATCATTTGTTGATTCCCAAAAGGCATAGGAAAAGAAATGGAGACTTGGACCCTGTAATAAGTTAGGTTTGGAACAGTTTTTATAAGATCGCTGGGAACTATTTCTGTAGCTACTACTCAGGCAATAAACAAAGCATTATAAGAAAACTTATCTAGAGTGGCAGCTTCTCTCATAACTGCCCATCATCTTTTGTTTTGTTAAATTTGGTTTTTGTGTCTTGTAATATGTTGGATAAGAGGTTTTTATTGGGAACAAGCTTGTTATGCCTTCATCAATTCTATTGAACATTGGATATTTTTAGGCAAGAGGAAGCTAATCTGTTTATTCAATTTGTTTTGCTTGTATGACAGCAAAAGAGATGCAACGAGTTCGACTTTTGGATGTCTTGAGAAAATATCCGAAGAGTTCTTGAGCTCCTTCAATTCATCAAGACCAGTCAGAGAAGTGAGAGGACACAATGAACAACCTGGGGTGTGGTTTGGATTGAGAGTGTGACTTACTCTCTTTCCCCATCTTTCTGCATTGGTCATCATTCCTTCAGTTTGCTGGTATTCACTGTAATATTCCTGCTTGTCATCTCTGCTGAACTTTTTCATCTGTTGTAATGTAATTGTAACCCGTTCACAGTTGCAAATTCTGGATTTTTTGAACTAACATTTAGTGCTTTTTATAGAGTTCTTTGGGACGGTTGCTATTCTCGCCCCTATCTTTTGTATAAACAGGCATCTTATTTGTTTGTAATGTTTTATTATTTTATAATTTAACATTTATAAATGGAAATTGTGTCTGCAAGGCAATGTATCATAGGTACAATTCTACAATGTGAAACAATTGAAAGACATGGCAACACATTTTTGTTGCTGTGATTTGTACACAGTTGCATCGCAAGTATGGGCCTTTGGGAGAGACAAGCTTAGCTCATAGCCGGAAAACCAACAACTCACCACCACATGCTCCATTGGGAAGAAAAAACTGCTGTTTGCTGTTTGCTGTTTGCTGTTTGCTGTTTGCTGTTTGCTGTTTGCTTCTTTAGTAGGTGTGTGTGTGTGTGTGTGTATATATATATAGATATATATATATATCTATATATATATATATATATATATTGGGCAGTGCTGCTGGCCATTTTTTAGCCAGAGGTTTTATCGTAGAAGCAGTTGAGAGTATTGTGGTGATTAATGATGATAATGGGTTCTCATGGACCATGGTGGCGGTGGTGCGACAACCAAATTTATCCAGTCTCCATTTTGTTTGTCCATAAGTCGAGCAATCAGGCGAATTTTCCTGGGAAAGTGGGGATGAGCGAAGAGTAGTCAGTCACGTTTCTAAAATTGAGGCCGTACAAGTACAATCCTACCAGATTTCTTAGCTCCCAAGCAAGGCTAAGGACGTAGAGCGATTTTACAGTGCATCTCATAACCTTGTTTTTCAGTGCACGTTCACAGCATTGCCTTGATTTTATTAAAATCTTACGGTTAATACCATCATCTCTTTCATTATGGCCTACCACTCCGCAAGAGACTGTATATGAACATTTAAACATATTAGTGGTTACACACTCGTATCTTTCGAGAAATTAGAGTGGCATAGTAAGAGATTCATAACTGAAAAATAACTACCCAAATTCAAAGTGGTGCCTCTCTCTCTCTCTCTCTCTCTCTCTCTCATAACAGACCCATCACCCATTATTACACGAAACTGATATTCATCTAGAACCAGAGTGATGAACAATCACAACCACATCCCAGATTTCGAATTCCCTCCTTCTGGCCAAGAAATCTTTTCCAGTTTGGCGGGTGGAAACTATCTTCCTGCCGCCAAATGCCATCCAAGAAAGAAGCGGATGCGAATAGATAACCCAATTGCAGTGAATACGAAGCCCAAGTATGGGAAGAAACCGGACCCTAGTGCTACTGCTCCCAACATTACAAGGCCTTGTAGCGAGTGTGGGAAGAAGTTCTGGTCATGGAAGGCACTTTTTGGGCACATGCGCTGCCATCCCGAGCGTCAGTGGCGTGGGATTTACCCGCCGCCCAATTTCAGGCGGCCTACCACTAGGGATGATGATCATCTTGAAGCAGGAATGACAGAGGAGGATCATCAGGTTGCAACGTGTTTGTTAATGTTGGCAAATGGGGCTATTAATACTTTTGAGACGCCAACTGTAACTGTTACTACCACCACCCCCACTACTACTTCCAATCACGAATCTGACCAGACTTTCAGTAGAGATGTGGCGCCCATGGGCGGTGGGGATGTGGATGTGGAAGGCGCTGGCCCTTTGGGCGTGAACTGTGGATTTGAGTGTTCAAGTTGCGGGAAGGTGTTCGTGTCTCATCAGGCTTTAGGGGGTCACAGGGCCACTCACAAAAATGTCAAGGGTTGTTTTGCGATAACAAGGACTGACGAAGATCCAAATGGTGGTCATCTTTATGAAAGAAACGGAGGAGGAGAGGTGAAGATGGCGATGGTATTGACGTACAGGTGCAGCCTATGTTTAAGGGTTTTCTCAAGTGGTCAAGCACTGGGTGCACACAAGAGGTGCCATTGGGAGAAGGGGGATGAAGCATCATCACTCACACAAGGGCTTAGCCCTTTTGCAGCAAAGGAGGGTTGTGGTTTGGACTTAAACTTGTCCGCACCTCTAGAAGTTGATTCATCTTGTTCTTATTCTTCTGGACTGGCTCTGGATTTAAGGTTGGGACTTTGAGGATATATATATATATATATATATATATTATGAAGCTTTTATTGCTTTCTTTTCTAAATTTTAGGTTAATAATATTTGTAAAATTGATATTAGACCTGGAAAAAGGTTCTTGTTGACTCCAAAATTTTGAGAAACAAAAATGCACTTCATCAACAACTTGGATAAACAATATACTTCTTACCAGTACTAAATTACTAATAAATAGAAAAGTTTTTCAAGTGAAAATTGGTGAATCTGTTCACTTGATATGTTCAAACTGTTATTTATTTATAATTGACTATGTCTACATTGCAAGGTTTGAAATGTCAGCCTATATGAAGTGATGGATCAAGAAATTATACTTAGGGTGAAATAGCAAATATTTGAGTTTTGAGGAACCCTTACGAAAAATAGACAAAAAAATTTTGAGTACACAAAGTCCTACATTTTGATAATTGAAAAAAGGGGAGATATCTTAAATCTTTGGAATAGCCTTCCTCTGCATCCTCATATGTATATTTGTCTCATTGTCTGTCTGTATATCTGTTATGGTTTACTGCAGAATAAGGCAAATGAATAATGAAATGCAACAATGCCAGTGGACAATTTTCAATTAAACTAGGTTAATTTTATGTTGTTTTTGCTTTTGGGATTGTGCTTAATTATTATTTATCTATATTTGTTTAACAGTAGAAAAACTGGTTGTTCTGTTTCTCAAACACCACTCTTTGTAGTGAATATTCTGATAAAGCTGAGTAATTTGACCTCATGGATGTTGAGTTACAAACCATAAATAAAATGTGGCCAACAACTGAATACTGAATACTTAGGTCCCATACAGTATCGGGCTAATCCAAAATGACCTCATGGATTCTTTACAACACTTGACCCAATCACCAGAAACACTGCTCTGTACTGTGGGTATTAAAGAATTTGATATAGGAGGATTAAAGATAGAGATTAGGAATCTGTGTTGTACCTTTGAATAGCACTAGAGCAGATAATCAAAACTAACCATATTGAGATCTCTACGACACACTGTAAGAACTCTTCATACTTAAGAACTTGGATTGTTATTGCATTTTTATCATCTTTTTGTGAGATAGATAATTAGCTACGGAAGGAAAATTTTTACTATTTGTTGAAATCTAAGTACTGAATCTAGCAAGATAAAAAGCATACATATATATATTTACCACTGTGGAAGTAAATATTGTAACAAACTGTAGTCTATATGGGATTAATGCATGATCACTCAATCAATTTTATGCCCTTTTTAATTTGTACAAGTAGCTTTAAAACTTTTTAATGTATGTATTAAGGGGATCACAGCTGATATTCTCATATACATCCATCTCCTACTTTTTAACAGAATTCATCACAATGCCCTGTCTATATCTTGCTAGTTAGCAATTGGCATGCATATACACTTACCCTCTTCTATCAAAGTGACTGTGACTCTTTTATCATCTAACATGTTACATCATCATTTTCATATGAGATCCTTGGATTTTCTTTGTGCACATTTGCATCCACAACAGTAAAAAAACAAACATTCAGACTAGTATCATGTACAGTGCAGTAGTTATGTCCAAAGTGAATTTTCATTGACTGATCGGATAAAGGTCCATTAATAGGTACTCAAGTGAGATGAACCCAAGAAGATTATAATTCTTCTGCATGCAAGTTCAATAAAGTTCCATAACTGCCAACATTTTCTCTCCAACCCAGTGAATATATGGCATGACTGATCAGCCAGATTCCCTTTTATTTCTGGCTGTGATTGATTTAAATTTTTCAACTTAGATACACATTATATTAATTCCATTATAGTTCACCAACATGCTACCCAGTTCACTAGCATTATGTGATAACCGCATTGACCATACTGATAGTAGCTTTATTTTTTTCTGTTTTGTAATGGGGGATACTTACTCATCAATAATTTTCTAATTATATTACACCAACTAGCTACCCGGTTCACTAGCAGATCCCCTTTACATTAATTTCTAGCTGTGATTAATTTATCTTTCTCAGAATGATATCAGGTTAGTAGCGGGAACTGGGAAATATGATCTCACCAATCTCATCTTCACCTCCTCGGAGTCCAACAAAATCATCTGAAGCAGATAGAAATTAAATCGTGGAATTATTCCTTCTCAACTGCATCCATCTAACAATTATATTGCCACGAGTGTCATCTCATGACTAGCTTATATACTCTAGGTTAAATTGCTAGGATTGATTTGCCAACTTGTATCCACTTTGGATATCTTGTATTATATACTTCACCTATTCATTTCCAACAATGTTAGAAAAAAATTGAATATTCACTATTCTTTCTTGCAACTCCTTTATAATTAACTACAATATCAAGAACTGGTTTTAGATTAGAGTGTTCGATAAACAATCTCCATTTTAAGTATAAAAAAAGTGTTAACAAACAACCATGATGGATCCCCTTGGTATATGTCTTGGTCATGGACGAGTATCGTTTATATATTATATATAATCGTTTTATACTGAGACAATTCATCTAAATAATTGAACTTTGACTTTATTAAATGATACATGACACAAAAATATAGTGATAATTTATCATAATCCCTCTCGTAAATTTTAAAATTATTGTAAAAAAGGAAGATGGTATATATGTGTTTTGTCAAAAGAGAAGTGGTGTCATAATCAACTTTCCTTACATCTAGTTGGTAGCAGTTCTGTATTGCTAATACTGGAGAATCAAAACTTAATAGTTTCAATTACATGAAACCAAAATAATTCAAGAACTGCCTGTACTGGAAATGAATATGATTTTCGATTGAACTTTTGGTGATCTAATTAATCCCAACATATACTAGTCTGTATGTGACTTGTTCAACAGCAGCACATATTATGGAAAAAATTGCAGATGGATCAGCCTCAACTGAATCATCACTAAACTTATACAATATTAAACAATAAATAAGCTTTACTAGAGCTTTGCATGTAATGCCTTGATTTAACACACACACACACACACATATATATATATATATATATATTTATTTGTAGATATATAGTAATTACAATTTGAAATAGAGTTTGTTTATTTTAATGAGAATCAACGCTTTACACTGCATAGACTAACTAAATCATGAAACTTTTAGACGTAGTCATTAGCTGGGCTATTGATTAACAATGTAGTATTTCATTTTCAATGACTAATCAAAGTTATTAAAATTAAAAGTAACGTATCATCCATTTTAACATAATGTAGACCATTGAAATAAAAGTTGTTGCTGAAGTCGGGGGGGGGGGGGTGTAATGGCTCAACTGTACCAATTATTTATTCAAGAGCTGATGATGTGAACTTTTGGCCCAAGTTCAGTGGGGCCTGCCGCATTGATTATTCTCCTTAATCAAGTTATTAAATTCTCTAATTTAGGATTATTATATTGGCCGGTTACGTGTTGGTTTCTCTCTGTCTCTCTCTTTCCATGGAATCATCTGTGATGCCTAACGAGGATTCCATTACTGGATTACCTGCATAAAGAAACAATTTCTTTCTTGGAGTTGGACGCGGCGAATGGAGACTAGGAGTGGGAGGAGAAGAGGTCATCAGGCCGTGGCCCCCCCGAGAATATTTAGGGGCACTTTGTAAGAGAAACATGTACTTTAGGTAGGCTGAAAAGATATTCCGTAAGAATGCAACCAACTACAAGAGTCGAAGAGTTTGTTTGACGCTAGCAGAGAGAGAGAGCTTGATAATGACTGATGTTAATTATATATATATATATAAGTTTTGAGTGCTAGATGACTGCTGAGACACATATTAATCTATATGCATGCTGTTTATTGACTTTTATGAAGTTCTACCAAGACTAATTGAACAATTAATCTTTTTTTTTTTTTTGCCAGAGAGCTGTAGATTTGTTGGTATCTAGATGGCTTGCAAGTTGTTGCTGTAATGCTACATTATTCAAAAAAATATCTTCTCAATTAATGTATTATTTTTACATTAATTGATCAATCTCTGATAATGTAATAAACATCTTTTTTAAACTTAAATTTTTTTCATCTTCTTATGATTATTTTCTCAAATGCAACAGCACAGCTCTACAAAAAAAACAGAGAATTCTTACATTAAACAAAAAAAATTTGTTACTTTTTTTTCTTCCAAATAATGTATTAATTAATTTTATAATAATGGACAACCAAATGTCAAACTGTCACATCAGGCTCTTTCGAGTCTGCACAACGCAGGGATGCAAATCTTCCGTGGCATTTTCTGTGGGACTTGGAGAAGATTCTTCACAATTCACCCTTTTATAGCCACGCCCACGCCTGGTTACTCTGAAACAGAAACTTGAGCACAGCCAAACAGACAAATTTGTGGATGCATTTTCAGGAGGAAACATACTAACCCACTCTTTGAGACATGGTTGAACACGCCCGCTTAAGAGTTTCTGAAAAAAATTCATAACGTGAGTCACTTTCTTGTTCCTATTTCTTTCCTTCTCATTTCGTTTGCAAGTGTTGGAATTTGTTCTATGTATTGGGTGCAAACCGTGCAATTGAAGTTTTGTTCTTATTATGGGTCTTGGGTTTCAAGAACTGGGTCAGTATTGCTTTGTATCAAATACTTCCCGAATCATGTTTGTGATTCCTGACATCACCGTAACTTGATGAATTTGGGATTTCTGGGATGGGGTTACTCGTTTTATATTGGTATTATCAGTATTTAAAAGATTGCTCCTTTTGATTTCTCTAACACTTGCTTATGTTGGACTTTTGGAACAATGTTGAATTCATTCCTTTTATTTTTGGGTCAAGCAGAGCTCAATTAAGCTTCGACAAAACTATTAATGTCTCTGTTTTTTTGCAAAAAAAAATATATGAAATTGTGTTTGTTTAATTCTGAAATCTTTTTTTGAGTTGGGTTTGTTCCTCGGAATCTATTATTGAGTTTCAGTCGAACTAATTTTGTCCTTGTTTTTCTTTTAAGATGCTGCGTTGGATTGTTTGCCTCTGAATGCTTTGTCTAGGTTGGGTCCCTTCCTATGATGCTTCTTGAAGTTATTAATATATACGTATGAAACATGTTTGGTTTCTTTCCTCTGAAATTCATTTCTGATTGCAGCTTCAGAGGAATTTTTGTAGACGATGTGTGTGCAACTTGGACTGGTTTGGTTTTTGAAGACCAGCGAAAGGAATCCTTCCTGGAAGTTCCTCTTTTTGTCTTTCATATTTACTCTTCGTCTGTGTTTTGCTTCGTGAAATTTTTCTGCATTTTGGATGATTTAGGCTTTATAAGATGGAGATTTGAAGAAAAATCAGTATGGAAGATGGTTCCTTTACTCCTAACACCATGTTGGGAACACTTTCGGACACCACAGTAGATTTTGATTTTATGGATGAACTCTTGTCTGACGGATGCTGGTTAGAGACTACTGATGGATCCAATTGTTGGCAGCCGGGTCCATCTACTTTCAGTGCTTTGAATTTCCCTGCAGATTACTTTCCTACTTCAGAGACTAACGTAGACAACTTGAATTCAAACCTGCATCAGAAAAGCTATCAAGGACAAGAAGAAACAAAAAGATCAAACTTCCATAACAGCCCACCTCTTGTTTATTCCCAAATGGAAGAACTAGATAGAAGTCCATTGCAAAACTGGGAAGCCATCCTAACTGCAGCATCTCCAGGACAATCTGAAAATTCTCTAGTTGAAGGCACTGAAATGAGCAGACGATTGTGGATTGCGCCAAGTGGAAATTCAAGTCCAACATCTTCTGTGAAAAAGAGATTAATGCAGGCAATTGAATACCTCAAAGAATCAACAAGCGATAGGGATATCCTTATTCAGATATGGGTCCCCACAAGGAGAGGAGGCAGAAGTGTTCTTACCACTAACAATCAACCATTCTCCCTCGATCCCAACTGCAAGAGTCTCGCAGATTACAGGGATATTTCCAGGAGCTATCAGTTTGCTGCTGAGGAAGATTCAAAGGAGTTGGTAGGGTTGCCTGGCCGGGTTTTCTTGAAGAAGTTGCCTGAGTGGACCCCTGATGTTCGATTCTTCAGAAGGGAAGAGTACCCGTGTATTCATTATGCTCAGCAGTACAATGTTCATGGGTCTCTTGCACTTCCTGTTTTTGAACGAGGCAGCGGGGCTTGTTTGGGTGTTGTTGAGATTGTGACAACTTCTCAGAAAGTCAGTTATCACCCTGAACTTGAAAATGTCCTCCAAGCTCTTGAGGTCACTTCTTCTTATTTTTCACATTTTGTAACTTATTATCTGTACAGCCTCTCTCTCTCTCTCATTTATTTTTGTCGAATTTGGTTATTTTAAACTGCGAAAAACTTAAAAAATAGCATTTGTTTGGTTGAAGAATGATGATTTTTTTAAAAAAAATTCTGGAAATATTTGTTGTGAATCTGTTCCAATATTCAAGTGGCATGGTAGGATGAATTGTTGGACCAACACGTGTACCATCTAAACCATATATACTCTTGGGCCTTTTTTCATTCAAATTAATTCTCTCAATTTTCAACCGTCTATTCTTCGTTCTGAACTAGCTGATGCATGAGAGGAACTGCCTGGAAGCTCACATTGAAAAGTTTCAAACAGCATCCCTTGCTGTAAATTCGTTGGCATTTACCAAAATTTTAGTCATTAGACTGCATAATTTACTTTACAAAGAAACATGGTCTCATGATACTTCACTCTTGTCATTTTTGTTCAAATTGCCCCTAATATTCTTTGCACATTTTTGTTGTGATTAAAGTCCTCTTCTTTGGTGAACGAGTTGTTTTGCTTTATTTCCCTTTTAAAAGGATGACCTTCAAGATCCACCATTGGTTTTGGCTTCATTCAATATATTACTTATCAGCAGCCCTGCGTTACAATGAGGATGTTTTCCCTTGCATGTTTGTCTGAATAATATATATTTTCACCTGCAGGCTGTTGATCTATGGAGTTCTGAAATTTTGAGTCCTCCTAAAGTAAAGGTAGGTAGATAATATCTCCAAAAACATTAGCTTTTATCATTTGAAATTCAAAATTCATTCCTTACATCACATTTGTGCTTCTTTATCAGGCTTGCAATGAGTCTTACCAAGCTGTATTGACAGAGATTCGAGAGGTTTTAAAAACTGTCTGCGAAACACATGGATTGCCTTTGGCTCAGACTTGGGCGCCATGTATTCAACATGGTAAAGGTGGGTGCCAGCACTCTGGTGGGAACTATGCTGCTTGTGTTTCCACCATTGATTCTGCTTGCTACGTGCCCAATCCACTCGTTTTGGGCTTTCATGAGGCATGCTCTTATCATCACCTGCTTAAGGGCGAAGGCGTTGCTGGAGGAGCATTCATGACAAACCAACCTTGTTTTGCCACTGATATTACAGCCTTTAGCAAGACCGAATATCCTCTCTCTCACCATGCCTAGGATGTTTGGATTGCATGCTGCTGTAGCAATACGCCTTCGAAGCATCTACACTGGATCAGCTGATTTTGTCCTGGAGTTCTTTCTGCCATTGAATTGCCAAGACACTGAAGAACAAAAACAGATTCTGAACTTGTTATCCTGTGTGATTCAACAGGTTTGCCATAGTTTACGCGTTGTCACAGACCAGGAGTTAGAGGAAGAAAACATATTGCTCGATAGAGAAATGGTAGCTCCTTCAGGTGGGAAACTCGATAAAGAAGACACCCTGAAACTGGCATCTTCACCTTCAGAAAATCCCCCCCATGTAGAGTCATCCTGGATTGTGCATATGATGGAAGCCCGATGGAGGGGTAAAGGTGCCGCAATCTCCTTGGGGGATCAAAAGGAAGAGCCAAAAGAGTCATTCACAGTGACAACCCATTGGGATAAGCATGATGTGGACATACATCATGAACAGTCATTTTCAGAGCACAAGCAACTTCAGCAAAATTCTGGACCCAAAGGAATTGTAGGTGGGGGAGATTTTTCTTCTGTTGGCAGACATCAGCCATCAGGTGCCAGAAAAGCAGGCGAAAAGAGACAGAGAAAGATAGAGAAGACTATCAGCTTGCAAGTGCTTCGGCAATACTTTGCCGGGAGCCTAAAAGATGCAGCTAAGAGTATTGGGGGTAGGACAATATTCGTTACAACTAAAATTCAGAAATCTGGTTTGAGCTGAGTCCATTATATTATACTCCAAAAATTATCAAAACTTCACTCGGGGACTTCCAGCCTTTCCAGATGCATTCAGCCCATAAAATTCTTAGAAAATTTGAAAATAATCAACCGTTTCCTTTTTTTCCATTATGTGTACATAATCCGTTTTTATAGTTTAGAACTAAAATAAAAATCAAGAAGTATAAATACTGTGGATTCTTTTCTTTTCTTTTCTTTTTTTTTTTGGGGGGGGGGGTAATTGTTTCCAGTAATTCCTGAGGAATGTATCTGTTTCTATTTATTTATTTATTTTCCCTTTCTTTCCTTTTGAAGTTTTGCTATCATTATAGGCTTCCTAGAATTTTATAGTAAATTCCTAAAAAATTCTAGAACTTCAAAGTTCAAATTATTCCTGCTGCCAAATTATTCTCAAAATCTTCAAATTATTCCACTGTTGCTGATTACAAGATGCAGTGCTGCATTTTTATCAAAAGGGTGGTTTGGTATGTTAACTTTGACTGGGGAACCATCGTGGCAAAAAATATGTGAGATTTTATCGGATGTACCTACCCTAATATTGTCACCTCTAATTTACTGATCTAAGGTTACTTGTGTTAATATAATTACAAATTTATATATTATAGAATGACAACTTGTTCTTCTCTATTTCTAACAGGTTCTGCTTTCCCCATGCTAAATTGTCCTGAATATCATCAACTATTTTTTTTTGCTGTCACTAGCTCGCCCAATTTTTTCATGATTTACTTTTGCATATTTCTCTGCACCTCTTATTTCTTGAATCCTGAAATCTGCACTGCATCAGGACTGACCCTATTTTGCTGCTCAGAAGTTGCAAGCTGTCTTCTTTTATTAAAAGAGATTCAACAACCTTTTTATACCTATAGGTTGCTGTATATTCTCTTTGTTCTGTATTATCCTTAATTTCAGGTTTGATTGCATGGAATGGGAACATAAATATCCTTGGAGTCTTTCAATTAAATTGTTAGTTTTTGTTATGTCTTCATGCAAATAGGCTTTCACCTGTTCACTCTGAGTTCGCTTACTCATTTTGTTCTGTTTGCAGTGTGCCCCACTACTTTGAAAAGGATATGCAGGCAACATGGCATCACCAGATGGCCTTCTCGGAAGATCAAGAAGGTAGGCCACTCATTAAGGAAACTCCAACTCGTAATAGATTCAGTACAAGGTGCTGAGGGTGCTATTCAACTTGCCTCCTTCTGTACCAGCCTCCCACAAATTAGCTCTCCGAATTTACCTGGGACCAGCCCTTTGTCCACATTGAAGATGAATGATTATTTGAAGCAGTTAAACACTCAACCCGAGGGCAGCCTATTAAGCACTGGAACCACTTCTTTAAAATCACCTTGCTCTTCTTGCAGTCATAGCTCCGGTTCAAGTTTTTGTTGTTCCACTGGAGCAAAACAGCCACCTGTCACCACCAGCACCTTGCATAGTGGTGATCCTTTATTGGCCGAAAAGCCAACTGGGATACTCAAGAGAGCATGCAGCGATGCCGAACTACATGATACTGGTCAAGAGGAAACAAAGGTTCTTGCAAGATCCCATAGCCATAATCTTTTTGGTGAGCTTCCTAATTTTGAGGATCTGCCTTCCTTACTGAAAAGTAGCAGTCAGGTTTTAAGAGAAGCAGGTGCTTTTAGAGTAAAAGCCACTTTTGGTGAAGAAAAGATCCGTTTCAGCATGCAACAGTGTTGGGGATTTGTAGGTTTGCAGGGAGAGATTGTGAAGCGTTTCAATATAGAGGACATCAGTAAAATCAGTCTCAAGTATTTGGATGATGATTCTGAGTGGGTTCTTTTGACGTGTGATGCTGATCTTGAGGAATGTATAGACATACACAGATCATCTAGAAGCCGCACAATCAAACTTTCCCTCCATCTTGCTTTTCATCCAAATCTCGGGAGTTCATTTGGTAGCGGCTGTCCATCCTAATAGCATGATCAGTTTTATAGCCTACATGGGCGGGTGAGAATGAGAATACACATGTAGTTTTTCTGTAAAGTCTGGTTTGTCTGTTGGAGAGCTAGCAGCCTGACAAATGGTGGGAATGTTAGGGAAATTTCAGGTGACGTGTTAAATAATAGGAATCCGTTCATGTTAATGATATCATCACCACCTTTCTATCTGGATTTCGTAGATCAATCGCTCTGTGGAATAGGGCTGTGAAGGTTCATCAATCTTGAAAACTACTGCTTACAGAAAATATGCACTTCAGCTACAGACTCATATGTGATTTTGTCATTACATGGGTGCTAGTGTTGTCTTCCTTGTGATACTGCTCTTGTTAGACAGACATTCAATTACACATCTTTTACTGGAAGCGATGGTGCGGAAAGCTTTTGAAATTCTGCATCCAAATCTGATTTCTTTTGTAATATTAGTTTTGTTTTTCTATTATTTAGAGATTAAAGTGATTGTAATAAATAAAAACAGGCTCTTAATTTCATTACTTTTAGTGAAAAGTGAAAACTAAAGATCTCACATTCCCACCCAAGTAGCGTGTGAGAGCCTGGCCATTGAAGCGCGCGTGCACAAATTCCGATTGTATCTTGGCCGTTACAAAACAATGGGGTCTAATTTATTTGGAAATGTAATGCTTCCACCTTAAATATGGCAAAAGTAACATCTTTATGAAGATGTGCTGTCTCTGTAATGGCATTTGTGATACTACCAAGTTCCATTCCAATCAAATTACACAATTTTGGTGGTCTTCAACTGGTCCTGGGACCTGGCTATCATGTTTGCAACAGTTAGTATCCACCCGCTACTCGAAAACAGTCTTACCTTTACCCTCGTCCATCCTCATACAGCAATGCAGCTTCTCAACAGTAAGGCAAATCTCATCAGACAACGGATGGTTTTTATTTCCCGCAACAAATCTAAATGCTTTGTTATCAACATGCACCAGACTGTACCCAGCCACCACCCTCACCCCTCTCTCCTTCACCAACCATCTCATCCTTGCAGCATCAACCCATAATCCTCCGACAGCATACATACGTGATGCAAGCATATATCCCTGCCGAGTTTGATGGCTCCAATTCAAGAACGTGAGAGACAGCCCCTGCACCAAGGTCACTGTTTCTGTAGCTCCTACAAGGCACTCAAGAGTGCCCCCCATGCACTCGCACTAGCCTTCAATCCTTCAGGCATCCTCTTGATCAAATCCATTGCACTATCAAGCCTTCCAGCCCGACCCAACAAATCCACCATGCACGAGTAATGTTCTAATCCCAGTTCAATCCCGGGATCTCGAACCACTTCTTCAAAAAAAGAGATCCCTTCCTCCACCAATCCCCCATGACTACAAGCAGATAAAACTGACAGCACCGTAACTGGATTTGGCTTCAGATCGTGCATTTTCATTTTGCCAAGCAAAGCCAGGGCCTCATGTGCAAGTCCATTCATACCATATGCTGCGATCATGGCACTCCATGACACTATGTTTTTACAGGAAATTTGGTCAAAGGCCTTCATTGAGGCTTCTATCGCCCCACATTTGGAGTACATATCCAGTATTGCTGTTCCAATTGCTACCTGTGCTGCCAAACCTTTTCGAATTGCAATGCCATGAGCCCATTTTGATCTTTTCAGTTCAAGCAGAAACAGAACAAGCCTCAAAAAGATTTAACATGGTGATGGCATTGGGCTTTTCATTTACACGGTTCATCTCTTGGAAGACTGCAATAGCTTCATCTGGCATGCCACAATGAGTGAACCCTGCAATCATTGTGCTCCATGTAACTATATCCCTTCTCTTCATCTGATTGAATAATTTCCATGCAAGTGTAATGAGATTGCACCTTGCATAAGCATCAATTAAAGAATTCATCACCAACTCATTAAATTCGTAGCCCTTCCGGATTATAGTGGAATGAATGGATCGACACTGAAATGGATTGATAAAATGCTTGCATGTCTGAAGAAGATTCACCAGAGTCACCTCATCAGCCTCGATTCCTGCCTTCCTCATTGAATGAAACAACATTAGAGCTTCTGAATGCTTCTCATTACTAACAAATCCAGATAAGAGTGAATTCCATGAAACAGTATTCCTACTAGGCATCTCACTGAACGTTTTAAAGGCAGAATCAGCATCGTTGCACTTAGAATACATATCAACTAAGGAGTTGCTGACAAACACATCATAATTGAAACCTCTACAGATCACAAACCCGTGAACCAATCTTCCAATACTAAGTTTCCCTAAATCCGAGCATGCCTTGAGTACACTTACGATTGAATGGCCGTCCAATTTAATTCCATACTTGCATACCATCTCTCGGAACAACCAGAAAGCTTCCTGAGCTTCCTTACTTTGCACACAGCCCCCAATCATCACACTCCAAGAAACCACATCTCTGTCACACATTTCATCAAACAATTTTCGTGCAAAGACCATTTCAATGTCAGCATACATGCACAAAAGAGAGTTCTGAACTGAAGTAATAGCCCAAAACCCACTTTGAATTATGTAACCATGTATTTTTAGCCCTTGATGGGTAGCTTTAAGATTACGACATGCCTGGATTACAAGCACCAAGGTGGCAGTGTTGGGTTCAAATCCTGCAACCCTACCTTGCATAAATAACCATAACCCTTCCTCAGAAGCACCCTGATCAAGGTGTCCATTAATTATTATATTCCAAGAAACAGAGTCTCTGCACCTCGTGCAGTAAAAAACATCCAGTGCATTATCCAAGGCCCCAGCTTTCGCATAGAAGTCCATGATGGAATTTCCTATGCTGGTGAATGATTCAAATCCCTGCTTAACCAAGCAAGCATGAACAGACTTTCCCTGCTTAAAGGAGAGCATTAAACATGCTTTAAGAATGGGAGGGAACAATGAAGGGTCTGTCGGTTGAACTCCTGCTTTTCTCATTTCATTGTAGTGGAAAAATACCTCTTGCCATTTCCTATTAGACGACGACTCTTTTATCCTAAAAAACCAATTGGGGATTGTTGAACTTGAACAAATTACTCGGAAACGCATTGCCGCAAAGCAGGAGCTCTCATTTCACGCATTCCTCCCTATGCCATTCATTTCATTTATTAAGATGAGGAATACCTCATCTCATGTCATAATCGATGAGATGATAACCCTCCTCCCCAAAGAACTATATGTGATGTGCGGCATCCAAGTAGAGGTCGCCTCGCCTGGCTGCCATTTAATGGCCCCATGCATGAGATTCAGAACCAGAAATTAGCTGGATCTGTACGATGCTAACCACCCATTTGCTAATTCCTCAGCTCCCTTTAACACCAGAAGATTATGTAGGAAACAACACCAGGAAGAAGGTTGGCCTGGGTAATCTGAACACAGTCGAGAGGCAATTCATACATAATATATCTCCTCAAAAGTTCATGAAACGGCAGAATACAGAAGCCCTGGTTGTGCTTAATTGCTTATAGCAAAGCAAAGAAAGTTTATTTTTGGTGTATCCTGTACTTACGTCCAACCAATCTGGCACAAATGAGAAAACCACACCATAGAAAAGAACATGAAAACTTCTCTAAAAGCAACACGCCATTTGAATTTTCCTTTTCTTCCAAAGGTAATGAAAACAGAGGTTACACATGAGTGAGAGAGAGAGAGAGAGAGAGCAAAATTGATTTGCGTAAAAAAATTACACTTTACAAGCAGATGTTATTGATTAATGTTGCAAAGTTGGAGATAAGAGTTATCAAACATTACATATCTAGACCAATATGACTTGTACTTGGTGATAGCCAGATCCAACCATGGCTTGTAGTTTCCATTGTAATGGATGACACCTGCATTCTCTATTTCTGTATGGTTAAGGGCTGGATCATAGCCAAGTCCCAATACATGCCAGCTCCGATCCATCGGATATGTCAGCTTGTAAAAAGTAATCAATCCTGGAGGCAATGTACCAAGTTTCCAAAGAGTTCTGTCTTCATTCTGCAAAACAATCTCTTCATGAGTTGGAAGCAAGAATAACAATAGAGAATACTTAAAAAGTAATAAACAAAGGACAGCATTCTCTGAGGTGGCTGGACAGGACCACATATTGAAATGTTTCATTTGATCAGATTTCTGATGGAAACAAATTCTGTGACAAGTTGTATACACAGACAACTAGAACTACGAATTGAATCACAAAACCAGTTATAATGAGAAGTGCAAATGCATTTTATGCCCTCCTAGAAAAATATCACAAAAAAAAACCTTTTTCTGGTTTTTTTTTTTTTTGGGGGGGGGGGGGGAGGGGGGGTTAGGGAGTCATTAGATTTGATGGAAGCCGGGACAATAGCCCCATAAAAGTCCCCTTCACCTTGCACATAAAATGATTAATCCATGGGATGTAGCAGATGAACAGAGGTTGATGCCCACAACATGGTCCATCAATGACATTTTCATTAATTTAACAGTCATTTACTCTACTACTTTGAAACAAAACCATAGCAACTTCAAACTTCTAATCCCCATTCATGAAAAGAACTATTCTCATGGTTAATAAAGGCTTATTATATCCTCCACCTGGGGAAAAATACCACATATATTCAGTTAATTTGAAAAAAATATCCTAGCTGGGAAATATCTTAACGCAGCCAACTCACACTAAGTTACATGTCAAATATTTTTGACGAGACATGTGCAGAGTTTTTTTTTTTTTTTTTTTGGGGGGGGGGGGGGGGGGGGCATGAATGGGGAGGGGAGGTATCGATCAAAAGAAATAAATGAAATGAAATGGAAGATGGAGGTAGAACACTTAGGTTTTCTTACCATGTCTTGCCAATGATGATATATTCCAGTAATGTCTCTCTTCCTCCACTCCTTCAAATCAAAAATATTCATGCCAAATGCCCAACCACAAGCATTTGGATCAAAATTTTGGGAGATCTTTGGATTAGAGAAGTTCAGATACTTGTCAAACCGGTGAAAGCTTTCCTTGCAGGTCTCAACAGCACCATTCACCATCCCTTGCAGATCAACAGACCAAAGAGCAGTCAGATCCTTCTGTACTACAATATCATCATCCAAAAACAGGATTTTATCCAGCTTTGGGTAAACTTCTGGAAGGTAGAATCTAAGATGATTCAGCATGGACAAATATTTTGGGTTCCTATATTTGAGATTGTCAGACCCAGCAGTGAGGGAAGATGCTTGATGTGCCTTAAAATAATATTCTTTCATTCGGGCAGACTCAAGTTGACGTAGAACAGGACAGTAAGAAGAATTAAGCCATCTGAAATCATCAACGTTCTCGACTTGGATTGTCGCACGGGCAGGAGGGTTGACAAGAAACCACATTTTCATTGCTGCGAAATTCAATTTATCTGTTACAATATGGAAAACATGCTTTCCGGGTTCATTTGCATGGAGAACTGTAGAATTGACAACAACGGATGTTGCAAGTACATTATCAGAAAAGATGGCATAATGGTAGAGAGAAGGATCTTCAAGTTTGTCTTTGTTAGGAAACCCCTTCTTGTTATAACCCTGCAAGTAATAGTCTGTTGAGAGCTGTAAAGGAAGGCAATGCAATGGTTTAGGTACAGTTTTTGCAGCCAGTTGAATCAAGAATGCACTCTTTTTCTTCAGCGCATTTACATTCACTTCAGTTGACTGAAGCATGGCCCTTAATTTCCTTGCTACTGTAACACAGTCATATAATCGGTCCTTGGCGATAGACAGAACGTGACCCATTCCTTTTGCTCGATCAAGTGCACTGGGTGAAGGTAGAAAGAGAAACTCCGCATAAGAATCAAAAGCCAACACATTCACTTGGTAACCCAGAGCAAGATAAAGTAGCAATACCTAGGCTGAAGTTCAGCATCAGTACTTGCTTCTCCAATAGCGCGTTGACTTTCTCTGGAATGTTTCATAAGAGAATCATATAGACCAGTTTCATTCTTAGCTTTTGCAATGTTTGCATAAACTTTTGCCATTATGATCTGATCGCGCATGAGTTTCAAGGTAGAATCAGAGTTCGGATTTTCATACTCTCTCCTCCATATACTGTACTTAACCTTGACAGTGGGGTCAAACTCTTTAGCTCGTTCAATGGCAGCAGCTTGCATCTGCTTGTCAATCTCTTTGTCTTGTCGGATTAACATCGCAGTGCGGAGATCCCTCCTCTCCTGTCGTAACCTCTGAAGTGCGAGGAATAGTCATCATACCAAATCAAATAAAGAAAACATATATACTGAACATAACTAGAAGTATTTGAAATTTCACCCGGCGCCTGAGCTTCACAGGGTTCCTTGCAGACATTTGTGGACGTGGCATTCCATCTCCAGATTGATGTTCATCAGTAGAATGCTCAGCATCATCTTCAAATCTCATTTCAGCTTGAAATGGATCTTCTAGTGCCTGAGAGTATAAGATCAATGAAGAAAATTGTGAACCTATCAGTAACCCAACAAATTTGATGTCAGCTACTAGACCAAGAACAAATTGAAGGACTTGGAGTTGAATATTGGCATAAAGCTATATCAAATACTCAATTTATGTGGTTTTCATAAACCATGGAATAGTTTGACCTTGATGACTAAAAGTTCAACCACGGCCCACATACATCAGGTATTCCTGGATACAACTAATCTTAAAAAGATCGTACTACCTCAAAATTGTTTGACTGGTCATGGTTTTCATCAATGGGGCTTTTCCACACCCAAGAAGCAGATAGGTCCCTGGACTTCACAGTCCTTGTTCGAACAGCACCCAAAGCATCAATGTATGTTACAATTATGTCAATATCCTGCATTAATAAATGAATGTAAGCGTCATCACATCAATGTCTACTGTGAAGAGAACAGAAAGTGCCGATTACCTTTTCATCTGGATGGTTGCCAACTGCAGCAGTAGATTTTATGTGACCTTGTTCCTGACCCGCAATCATTGGTCCATAGTGAATAAATGCAAGACAGGTGCATGTGCAATTTAATAGATAACAAGCAATATACATGAGCAATGTTCTGAAATACATGGATACATGTGTGTAAGTGTGTGACTGTGAGTAGGTAAGAGTAAAAGACATGCATGACCATCACAGTTTAACATAGCATTATTTCAATAACTTGGGGCCAGCTACCCAAAATCTTCTTTTGCCCTATTACTACATTAAGAGTCACAACAATAGGCCATCACAGCATCTCACTGCCTCTGCTCAGTTTCATGTGGCATTCCCCTTGTCTTTGCAGGGGTTCCATTTGAAATATATATCTTTTTCCTCGCATGTTCTTGAGGAGTAATAAACTTCATGGATTGAAAAAGCCAAAGCCGAAGTGCATGTGATGTATCAAAAGGCCAAAGCCAAAACAAACCCAAAATACATGTGCCCCTAAAAACTAAGAGAGGAACCCTCAAAGATTCTGTAATCTCAAAAGATCCACGAAGATGGAGATCTAAACAACACCTATTTGAGCTTAATAAGAGAAGCTATTTCCTATAAAACAACAACAACAATAATAAAACCTCCTATTTCTTTATTTTGAAATACACCAAGTCATCAGAATCTCTAAGGAGAGCCCCACTAACAAAAAAGATAAAAAATACACGGTATCACAAATCTTTTCTAACGGAAAAAATGCAAAAGAAAAAGGCCACCGACTTTGCATCCACTCTACAGACAAAACAACAATTATAAATTAATCAAATGTCTACATAACAAATTATCGACCACAAGAATTATTTCAAACCACTGTCCATGCATGGAATGCCAACTTTACTAGTTGGCAGTGGTGGTAGTCTAATTCAAGTCTTTATCACTTAACCACCAGGAAATTAAAATAATGATTTTTTTTTGGCAAGCCAAATTAGAGGGAAAAAATAACTTTCACTAGTGAAATCCCATTGGTAGAATCCTTCCATGCCATGTGTCCCCCGCATCTTTTTTTATTTTTGTCGAGCAAACCTTTTCAAAAGCAGCCAAGGCCAACTCAAACCCAAATCATCAATCAACCTATCAAATCTCAATTTCCAAGGCCTCTCATTTTCGAATCAAAAGATTAATTGGAAAACTTTTTCTAGACAGAATAATCCCCACACCATAAATTATCCTAAAAAGATATCTTATTACTGTCCTCACCAGAGTCACTCTTTTGAAAATTCAAGAGGACCCTCTGTAACACCTTTTTATTTCCTCAAAAGAAGAACATTGACATTCTAAGATCGCCACCCAAATTCAAGAATCTATAATTCCATGTCAAGAACTCTCTCCAGGTTGCCTCCACTTCAAGTACAAAGCTTTAAAGCCACACTTATCCATCAATCTTTGTTAAATTGGTGTAACAGCCAGAAGAAAAACATTTAAATTCCACAAAATAATACAAAAACTCCACTTGGCCACAGGAAAAATATCCTTGAAGCCTTACTAGTTTTTCTGTCACATATGCCCGCATGGTGAAAAGCAACATGAAGTGGGTTCTAAGACTTACACAGTTCTTTTTCCAAAGAATAAGAATACCCTTCCCGTACAATCTCTTCCATGTTGTTAATCTACTCTAAAACTGTTGAGTCAGTCCTACACTGAACCCAAAGGAAATCCATTCAGAGACCTAAGCGACTCCATTCACCAAAACACAAAGGGACTACAATATTTTTAATTTCAGGGCAAGGCCTACTTCATTGCCCGACTGAAAAGAAAGGGGTGGACTACAAACAAACAAACAAAAAAATTCCATAGAATAGCCCAGCAAACCGAAAATGCAATTCTTGGGAAAACAACAAAAGCAGGCCAAAATGGAAAAAAAAATTATGGGCTCAAGTATTTGTTACCCACAAAATTGTAACATGTTTTTGTAGCATGCGTAGAAAAATGCAGGCTGCAAGCCATTGAAGATGAAATCACTAGGACCTCACAAAGAGAGCTTCAATGAACGGCAAGAGCTAATCCACTAAAAAAAGAAACTTTACTACTGGCTGCATAGCTCAAACCCTAATTACTGTAAATTCATATAATGTGATGATAAGGTTCATCTGTGAAGCACTTCATGTCAGAATTATTAAGAATAGAAGTTAATGAGATTGCAATTGGAAAATTCTAAAAAGAAAAATGAGATTGAAACCTTTCTGCCAATACATTGAGGACAATCATACAGTGGCCCATATCCTTTGTGCTCTCTTTCACTGAAAAGGAAAATGAAAAGAAAGAAAAAAAATCTTGATATAAAATTATTGACATGAACAACATCATTGGCTAGGGGAATAATACACAAAAACCAGTCGTGCAAGCAATAAAGATGCTTATAAGTGATCTTACACTGTTAGGGTATTTGATATATCTGCTCTAACAAGAGCAATATGAATCATGACCTGTAAAGCATACAATGGGAAATTAAGATTGTATTTAAATGGGAAAACCCAATAAAAATGCATTCATGGAGCCTAGCCATGATATATATAAGATGATTCTTAAAGGAAACCTCAATTATAATGCATTGTAGAGAATGAAATTAATTTAGGGACAGAAAATTGAGAAAGTGAAATATTCCACCGGTTTAGCGTTCAAAAAAAGAGTGAAATGATAAAATATAAATAAAAAAGGAGACAACCCTTGAGGTATCCAACAGTGTCCCCCATTTGAATAAGGAAAAAATAGCCACACCAGTACAATCAAAAGGTGGTTTCAACTCCGACTCAAATAAAAAAAAAAAAAATAGTGATATCTTATTAAAACAAAACATGCATCTATGTAAGCAAGAATAGTAAAGACAAATCAATAGAGTTAATGGTAAAATTTTTGCACATATTTGCACAAGACAGACTCCCGAAAAGCCTTAATGAGATCCTATGTCTAATACTTATATTCTTTCATCCTTTTTTTCTTTTTCTTCTTCTTAATTTGTATTGTGCATGCTTTAGGAGCATGGTTTTTATTTCATTTACTTCTAACTTTTGGAAAAAGTAGGGCCCTAAATAGAGTTGATTGGCAAAATATTCACGGATGTTTTCATTTTCAGCCAGCCAAATCAACAGTGTAACAAATTTGGTTTCATTTGATACACTGGTAGAAATTACAACTGGAAAAAGATTTAATTCAATAAATGCACATCCGAGTCTTCAGCCCAAAAAAATAAAACCACAGAAGCAACCTTTTTTCCACCCCCAACCGGGCCACCCCTGTTCCTTTCGGGTACTTTTGGGAACATAAGTAACATTTTGGAATTGTAACAAATAAGCCCCAATAATGCAAGCGTGTAAAAGTTTGAAAACCTAAAATAATTTAGGCAGCATTGTGACGACTGAGGGATCTACCGAAGAAAGAACACACAACAGATTTCACAGTATAGAGCAACACAATTTCAACGACAAAATGAAAAATCCGATTTCCGCTCAATTATGAGAAACGGAAGTGTTGAAGTCGATAGTTGAAACTGTAAAAATTAGAGTAGAATATCGACCAAAGTAAAGATAAAGAAACGCAAGAATCAAAGAAAAAGATTGAGATTGAGATCGAATCCTCACCAGGAAGAGGAAGACGATTGGCAGCGATGCGGACTTCAATAATCTTCTCCAACAAGGTTTCATGGCGAACGAGAAATCCAAATGGAAATGTTGGATCAGCGGGAATAACGGAGGGCTTTATGTACAAAAATTACAATCTGCGGAATTGGGATAAAGATCCCTTGGGCAAGCCGTGTCTCCTACTCTGGATCCTGCTACCGAACTTTCCATGCCAAATCACGTGGCATGACATTATTGGTAGATGATCTTCACTGTAACACTATTTTATTTTAAGATGCAAATGTTGGTATAGAAATTTTAGACACACGCCATTATTATTTATTATTTCAAGACTCATCAATGTTTAGTAAAATCTGAAATTAAAGATATTATTATTATTGTTTTTAGTTTGGTAATAAATTTAATGTCTCCAATTTTTTTTTATCAAACCTTGCATCACACATGATTATTACTAGTGTTATTAATAATAAACTACATATATGTCAATAAGAATTCAAAGTTTAATACAAAAGTTTTGGACATATTCCATTGAAAAATAAGATTAAATGTCCAAATCTTTTGTATCTACATCTCAAATGATGTATAAGATATTAAATTTATTATTTAATAACTAGCTATTATTTCATTTCAAATGCAAAATAGTATAAAAATTTGGGATGTCTAATAATATTGTTATTTATCAATAATATTACACTTTTTAAATTTATATTTCCACATTTGGAAAAGAAAAAAAATGGTTTTTTATCATTGTAACACAATAATTACATGATTTAATGTGTTGCTACTAATATAATATCATATATAAATCAAATTAATCACAATTTTCCCATTAAATAAAAAAAAAATACTTTTTTTTTTTACTTTAAAGCTAAGATGCCGTAATTGGCTTGGTAGATGACTTAGATTCACACAAAAAAAAAAAAAAAAATTTGCACAAATGTTGGTTATCGTGTCCTTTCACACTATATCATGGCTGTAATTGCATAAAACCACTCATCAATCCTCACTCACACCAATAACACTGAAAACACTGCCGAATTGTCAATATATACTGAGTTTAAGTTCGATGAATTCAACCTAAGTTTGGCCTAAGAAAAAATTGGCTAGTGTCAGATTTTTTCGAGTTGTCTGAATATTCAAATTCATTCAGGTTGGGTTAGGCTCGGTTTTTGGTAGGGTTTAGGTTTAATTTGAGTTTCGGTCACGTTCAAGTCTTGCTCAACGGCTCTACAATCATATTTTATATATCATTTAATCAACGGTTAAGATCTATTGAAAATATGAAATCTAACAATGCATATTAATTAATATTATAAAAAATATATATTATATATATGGGACTTAGGTTTGAGTTACCGAGACCCTTGCCCTGGCCTAACCTGAATTCAAATCGGGCTCACTAATTATTGGCCAAGCCCGTCCTGACAATATAAAATTACTGTCTAAGTCCATAATTTTTCGGGCCTAACTCGAGTTGGGCATTCGGAATTACAACCCTACTGCCAATATACACCAAGAACCATCAATGGATATGAGTGACGAATTTTAAGTCAAATTAATTTCACAATTGGGTCCAAGGATTGGTAGGATGAATTTGGTTTACAAATTGAGAGATTCCTTAGCAACAACAAACACCAATACTCAACTTTTAAAGACCAAAATGCATGGACCTGGCCTTTGGGATTCATCTATCACAAGTTACAAACTCTCTCGGTTAATGTCTAAATATACAGCATTCTAAATTTCACACGATCAAAGTTGTCAGAAGAAATAAATTTCATAGATACCAAAGCATTTCAAGTTCATCAAAACTTTTATGAAAGTAGAAGTGGTTATGGAACTCACATTCTAAAGGCTTCTTGTTTGATAATCTAATTAAGTATTTAAAACTGAAAGTTTTTAGTAATCTATGTTAAGTACTAAAATTAGTTAGAAATTCAAAATAATTCAAATTTCTTTGGCTTATCCATTAATCAAGCTATTACTTTGAATACATATTAACATGAGTTGAGGACAAATTAGGGGAAAAATGGAGGGGACCCTAATTATGTTGGTCCCATTATTCTTAGCTGGTTCAATTCTGTCCTCAACATTAATTTTGCAGTCTAAGATTGATGAGAGTTTCGGGACCAAGATTTCATTCAAGATGGCAAAATCATTTTCTTTCACAGACATGGCTCAACACATACATAGGGTCTAAATTGAAAGCAAGATTTCCATAACCATGCCATGAAATAAGCCCAGGGTGTCTTATTTACTTCAATTATTGATTTCATATGTCCTTTTGCCATTTGTTTAACATTTAACAGAAATGTTTGACATAATGTACCATACTGACATTTACCTTTCTGCCAGATATACTAAAGACAGCCTAAGAGACAGTGAAATAGTGCAAATTATCTAATGTTGCTTCTTTTTCTTCTCCAGATAAGAGTGGTTCCACTGGAAGTTTAAGACTGCCCAAACCAAGTGTCCAAAACCAATCTCTGGCCAAAGCACACTCGGAGAATGAATATAAGAATATGCACTCTGCCAAAGAAGAAAATTGCTGAGGCGTGTCTCGCCTGAAGTTCTGATTAAGATGTCTGGATCAGGTGCTATTGCCATATACATGTGCTTCTCAACATCCACTAATTTGATACTGTGCTGCAGACCATGATAGCACTCTCCATCTCCATTCCCTTTAACTCCACTTGAAGCTTTATCATATTTTTCTTTACATGATCCTTGAACAGCATTCACTATCTCATCCGTAGAAGTATAGGCAACACAGATAGACAGCACGGCTTTGGAGTTCTTGGCAGTGGCCGCCATGGCCTTCTTGGCCGCCTCCCTCACTGGTTCACTCAACAGCTCTAGATTTCCTGCAAAATGAACTCTCAATCCATAGCGGTTCACTATGCTCTCTTCTTTCATCAACCCTTCAATCTTTTCCTGCATCAACTCCATCAGGGTTTGGACTTCTTCTGGTCGTCTCTTGAAATTATCGATGCTGAAAGCATAGATCGTCACATATTTGATGCCCCACTCATAGCAATACCTGAGCAGGGACATGAGAGTTAAGAACCCAGCATTATGGCCCGCACCTTCCCCCATGTTCTGCTTCTTTGCATATCTCCGGTTCCCATCCATGATGAAGGCAATGTGATTGGGGATGGGACCAACAGATAAAACAGAATAAATGCATTTTCGCATCAAACTCCCAATATTCTCTAAAACTGAGTTTGTTCTGCTAACGCCGCTACTTTTTTCCATTGCTGAACCAAAACAAACTATTCATGTGCATTAGTTTGGACTATTAGAAGACGAGAACCATAAGAATCCATTCAATTATAAACGAAATATTAATTCATTGTATACGTTTGGCAAGGCAGACGGCATGGTTGTGTATGAATCACTCGTAACAGCCGGCAAATAATTAGATATCAGAAAACTAGGTAAAAACTCCATTACAACGCATCAGAAGAAAAAAAAAATTACTCAGAAAACAAGTTATCACAATCAAGAAGTCCCATAATAGAGAGTGACAGAAGGAAGATGAAATCAATTATCATCTTCTCGGCACCTTTCTGCATACTTGAGTAGCTAACTATATCAATGCAGATGCAATTAAATTAATTAATCATAATCCCCACATAAAACATGCGTGTTGATTGAGTGTTTATATGCCTAAGCAAGAGAGATTTATTTGAAGGTGCACCATCCAAGTAACAAGCATGTAAAGCAACTGATAATATTGAAAATCCTCGAACACTACCAGAAAAAGGAAAAGAAAAAAAAGAGAGTACCAAATAGTGTTTAAAAGCATTACCACAAATT
This sequence comes from Nyssa sinensis, assembly GCA_008638375.1. Taxonomy (NCBI): domain Eukaryota; kingdom Viridiplantae; phylum Streptophyta; class Magnoliopsida; order Cornales; family Nyssaceae; genus Nyssa; species Nyssa sinensis. Next base: position 43,070,879 of record CM018033.1, read on the forward strand.
TGTTAAGAGATGAAAAGCCAAAGCCTGCCTCTGAACTCACTTGAAAAACAACAATGCTATTGCCGCTGATAACACCATTTAAGCTCCCAAAAAGAGGAGGAGAAGAAACAAGCTGAAAGGTTCAGGTACCAAGGGCCCCGGGACCAGGACCTGTACTTGCTTCGATACCTCAAAGAAAGATACAAAGAAGACAAAAGAGTAAATGGCTCTACATGTGTCCTCGTGTAGGGCTTAAATTATTTCTCTACTGTAGACTGTAGTATTCAATTTTTGTGGATACAATTTGATTTGTATGAGCACAGATAAGGAATCAATGGACACGTGCAGAACACGAAAGACCGTGCTTCTTTCTTCAATTTTGATAACATAAAAAGACACTATTCAATGTTGAAGATTCCAGGTTCCACACAGCTTAGCTTCAAATCAAAGTACTGATAGAAAGTAGAAACACGTGATTGCATTCAAGTAGCAAAGAAGATTGAATACCATTTCCATTCTCTGTCCCCGCTTCTCTATCCTAATAAATTAGCGGAAATAAGGCTATAAAATATAAATAAAGACTCAGTCTTTCATATATATTCAAGACAAACACCAAACACAAAAGGGAAAGAGGGGGAAGGGGAAGGAAGAAACCAGAAGGAACCATCACCACACACACACAAAAAGGAAAAGTAGAAAAAGAAAAAGGAAAGGAAACAAAAGGAAAACTATTCTATATATAATGACCATCATCATCATCACTACTACCGACGGGAGTGCCATGTACCATTTTATTCTTGATTTCTCATCCCAGCCATTAAAAATCAGCAAAATAAATTAAGATTTTAACTACAAACAAATTTCCCGACTACGTTTGGCATATATTGTCAATGCATAAATAAAATAATTACAATTTCACTGCCAACATTCTCATCTGTCTGATACAAATCACCACTACAACAACAAAACTCATTACTTTTTTCAATAGATCACAACAGAGGAAATAGGGACCATTTGATGTAAAAAAAAAAAACAAGCAACATACATGTATGTGAAGACCTGCCCTGGAAAGGGGAGGCATCAAAGTTACCATGCTTGCGCCGAGTGTCGAAGGGCTTGATTTTCATTTTTCCTTGGGTGAAGTGGAGAACGATGGTGCAAAGGCTGTTCGCCATGTCGATAAGTTGTATGATGTGTAGAATTAATTCTTGGCTCTTTTGGCCTTTCATGGACCGCTTCAATCTTTTCAAGTGTCTCCACAACTACTTTCATTGATGGCCTCATTTTTGGTTCAGGGCCAAGACATTTTAGAGCAAGCTGAGCTATTTGCACAGCAGCTCTGGAAGGATACTTTCCCTCTAACCGGGAGTCCATTATGTTCTTCAACTTTCTTCTGTCAGATAGATGTGGTTTGACCCATTCAACCAGATTATGTTTCCCACTTGGACGGTTTGTATCAAGTGTCCGTAAGCCTGTTAGCATCTCAACCAATACAACACCGAAACCATATACATCGCTCTTTATATACAAATGTCCTGTTTAATAAGCATGGTATTAGTATCATGACACATTATTTTGATGGGTTACCTCAAGCAGTTTCAAAGAATGCAAAGATCAAAAGCTTGATTCTGATCATCATTCAGCCGTAAGAGCACTGAACTCAAAAAGGTTGAGGGATTACCTGTAGCAACATACTCAGGAGCAGCATAGCCATTTGTGCCCATAACCCGTGTTGTCACATGTGACTGACTAGCCGAGGGACCCATTTTTGCCAAGCCAAAGTCTGATATCTTGGCATTATAGGACTGGAAAAGACAAGAAACAACAAATGTAAGGCCAAATTTAATTGATAATACTTTTTCCTTTTTTAATAATGTCATCTAATTGATTATACTTTTTTGTCACCAATTACTTCAGCCTTCTTTCACCAGCATAATGAGGGTATAAAATGGTCCAGTTTTAGAGAGAAAGGGGGGAAGGGGGAAGATTGATTGAGAGTGGAAACTTGCCACAATAGTATGAAGAAAAAGAATAGATAAAATGTTCAAGCATGAAATAGATTTGTATTCCTCTATATATCACCTGGTGCTAGTTTATTGATTGTATTGAATTTACGGTACTTACCCCATCAAGCAGTATATTCGAAGCCTTGAAATCTCTATAAATGACTTGTTTTTCTGATGTATGCAAGAATTCCAGGCCTCGAGCAGCTCCTATTAAAATCTTAAGCCGTATGTCCCATGGAAGTGACTGAACAGCCGAGCCCCCTGTAAATATCAAAGTATGTAGTGTATAGTGAACCAAATGAACTTGATTGATTCGTAGAAGACACGTGAACACAAGTTAATGCCTGCACATTTACAGTAATATTATTGGCACTTACTTCCAAAAAGGTGGTTCTCCAAACTGCCCTTTTGCATAAATTCATAAACAAGGAGCAGCTCTGTATCCTCCCAACAGTACCCCAACAGCTTAACTAGGTTGGGATGAGAAAGTCTTCCTAGGAAGTTCACCTCAGACTGCACAAATAAATGAACAAACAAATAAGCAGACGGCACTCAGAAGAATTCAAATAGACATAAATTAAATAAATTGGTCAAACAATTAACCCATTCTCCCCAGTCCCAATTATCAGAGAGAAAGAGATGAATGACTTGATCTAGAATATCGAGAACTTACATATCTAGCTCCATTCAATACAAAATTAATATTAACAATAAGCCATTATAGGCAAAATGTTTGTCTTACAGTTGAAATCAGAGATAAGAGTTGATGCTTAATGGTATATGAGAACGATGAGTTGGACATGCTTATTAGTTTATTTACCATTTTACATACCAGAATCCAAGAGGTGAATCAAGTAACTATGGGTAGATTGAATAGCCTCTAAAAGCACTTCTCAAGAGGGAACCTTGAATAGAGTACTACTTCCTTATTACACCATATAGAAGATGCTTTCATTATTCTCTTTAGATAGGAAGGAAATTAAAGTTATAAGTAATAATTTAACATAACTCATGCAAACCATAAAGAATAGCTAGAAAAGAGAAATAAATAATTAAAGAAGAAGCTAGAAGACAGAGAATATAGCACCAGTTGATTGCTGTCAACAAAATTGCAAATGAATTTGAGGTTTTTGTTAATTAAAAAAGGGATACCCAAACTTCAGAAGAAAAAAAAAAGTCAAGACATATGGACATATATGAAATTTTTTTGACACAAGAAACTAGATGGGTAGTGGCTGCAAAGCTATATTCTTAGACTGAGTCCTCTTCTGACGAAGGACTCCGACTCTTTCAAGGATAATTTGTGATATGGTTCAATTGAGACTCCTGGCCTAGAATTCTTGAAGAAAGCAGGATCACTTCCCTCCTTGCTAAGGTGGAATTTTATTTAAAAATAAATAAAATCGCAATGGTAAAGGCATTTGAGCCAGGTCCCACATAGTTTGTGGTCAAACCAACAATTCTCTTCTCAAAGTAATAGAGAGATCTTTTTTCAGTTGGGAGTTCTATCAATATAATGAAAAAACCATGCTTTCCTTTTTGTTTGTCTTGTGAAAAGAAAATTAGGCCCCAAAGTGCCCTTCTTTACCATTTGGCAGCTAAAGCTTTTTACAATGACACCAAGTGAAGGGTCCTATCCTTTTTTTCATGTAAGTTGCTCATGAGGTGGGAGTGAAGGGTCCTATCCTATCCTATCCATTTTATGGACATCTCAAGTCCTCAACCCCAACCCAGCCCAATAAATTGTGTAAAATCTCAAATCCATGAGATATTGCTTTAGGCAACAGGCAACCATTCGCAGTGGACAAACAAATCTTGTGAAGCAATCAAACTCATATTAAACAACTTTTGGATCAATTTCAATTGTAGAAAATCAACCATACATGAAAAGAAGAAATAATTAAAATCTGGCATTGGTTGATCATATACAGTACTGTACAAGTATTATGCTTCAATGGCTAAAAAAAAAGGAATTAAATGGCAGGCCAAAAAAAAATAGACTTTCACAAATTATCCAGTACTAGTTGAGTATAGTTGAATTACCTGCCACTCCTGAAATCCTTGCATGCTTTCAGAATTCAACTTCTTGACAGCAATGACCGATCCACTACCACTCTTCGATGTCACCTTCTCATCGAGCCAACCCTTGTAAACTTTGCCAAAACCTCCTTCTCCCAACACTGTATCGGCTCTGAAAGTTCGGGTTGCAGCCTTCAGTTCTGAAAAAGTGAAAATCCTTAAATTGGGATCGGACAAGATCTGCCCGTTCGGATATCCCTCTTCGCCGCCACTAGTGGCCGAGAACTGACTGTTCCCGGAGATGTTGCTGCCGCCAGACGATGTTGTGTGGCTGGTCGTCTGTGATATCCCCGCTGCAAAGTAGAATACAGTCCAAAAATACAACCATTCAAATTAAAAACAGGGGAATCTGGTGTTTGCAATAAAATGATACAGAATTCAGCAGCTACTAGAGAAATTTTAAAAGAAAAGCAAAACCCAGATGATTAATTGAGAATATTAACCGAGTGTTGATTCACCGAAAAAGAACAAATATTGAAGTCAAAGACGGGGTTTTAGGTATTAATTATAGAGAGAACGAGATGAATAAATATTTATCAAAATGAAATTTAGCAGCAATTGAGGAAATTCATTGAAGAAGCAATAAGCAAAATTATCAAAAATAGCAAATCAATAGAATAGTATTGCTCCAAAGATCAAAATAATTTATTCGGAGTTACCTGAACTAAAATGGCCAGTAGTGCCAGGGCTTTGGTTAATAGAACGAGAACTCCAGCAAATCCCCATATGAACCTCTCTCTATATCTCTTTCGTCTTCTCTTGGATCCTAGGCAGAGACAGAGAAAGGCATGCGGCTTTCCTCCGTTTGAAAAGCAGGGCAATTAGTTAAAGTCTTAAAGAGTATGAATTTGGTTGATACCGACGATGAATGTTCCTCGCAGCTTTCCTTTGATCATCAATCTATATTCAGCCTTTCTTCTTCCTCCTCCTCTTTTCCCTTTATTTAAAATTTTCTTGCGTACAAAATTCTTAAATCATTTCCAAATTCTGAATCTGTGTTTGTTTATATATACAGCATGTTTTTAACTTGAAAGTAAATGTCAAAAAAATCAACTTAGTATCCCACGACCAAGTCATTGTATAAGAAGTTTTGGTTCTGGTTTTTTTTTTGGTAGACGAACGTTAGTCTGGTCAAACAGCGTGTATATAGTTTTATAGATCAGTCAGTCAATAACCCGCCTCTCTCTCTCTCTCTCTCCATTCTTTTCCACGAAATTTAGAAGAAATTCAAAGAAGACAACTCACTCAGCGATTTCGACGCTTCTCTAATGACTTTTAATTTTGAATATATGTGCGTGTATGTGCAGTGTATGTGAGGTGCATACGCCTAAAAAGTCATGAAGTTCATGTTCAACTTTTAAACTTGACTAAAAATTTCATGATTTTTTTTTTGTGGGTCAACGTTGAACTAAATTAAAAATGTACCACACATTATTCAAAATGGATTTACATAAAATATGCTTATTTTTTTGAGTAAAATAATAACATATATTTGAGTATTTAAAATTATTAATGAATAAATAAGAAATTGATTTTAATTTTTTTTTTAACATGATAACAAAAGTTTTTATCATATTGGTTTAAATGAATATATATACAATTAATTTGAGAGTAAATTTGAACCAAAAAAAAATTACTTCACTTTTGTGAAAAGTAGAGAAGTTAGTCTAAGTGGGTTTTCACCACAGGTGTAGCACTTCAAAGTGTGATTGGGATTGAGATTGAGATTGAGATTGGTCGTATATATTTTTGGAAAAAAGAAATTATTTAATTTTTTTCAAAATGTTATTATTTTAAAATTAATTGATTAGCATCATTGTTTTTTATCAAACAAACGCATCATGTTTATTAACCTTCAATAAAAGATATCTTTAGCTTCATAATTATATTGTACAATCACAAAATACTCTATAAACACCATTAGATTCACAAATTCAGTTTGTATTCATAAGAGTCGGTGAGTAAGTGACTGAGAGTTAAATGCAAGTTGATTTGTCAGACATATAAATTATACTATTTTTTATTTGTAAATTTCAGTCGTTATATAATAAGAGACAAACGTTTAAAAATTCATAAGTATTATCGCAATGGACATTACCTATTTTTTATTCTAAGTACATAATTTTAAACACTAATCTTCATTAATTTTAGTAATATTTTTTGATTGTATACTTCAACTTTTTCTCTTGAGTTATCACATTCTATTCTATTTATATGTCCTATTTATTCAATAAAAATTTGTTCTCTCGTATTCTCCAAACCAAACTGGTTTGTCAAATTGTTTTATAAAAACCAATTATGTTTTTTGTGAAGCAAAACTAGTCATATCAATCAACACATGGTTGCACTTTTACACTTTTTTTTTTTATATTCTTTTAGAATGTTTCATTTAATATTTAATAACAAATATATAAGAGTGGGCCTTGATACAATGACAAAGGTAGGGATGGGGGAAGAATTGATTTAAATAGAGTAATATTAAAAAAGAAGATATTTTATGAATAAGAAAAAGGAAGAAAAAAAAAACTAGAAAATTAGAAGGAAAAAATGAAATCTTTAAACTTAATTTTTTTAATCCATCCAAAAGTAAGTAGATGGGTTCAGAAGAAAAAAATATCAAATGTAAGACCTAAAACTTATGATGAGTCGATGACTAATATATATCACAACATATAATATAATTGGTAACTAATTTATATATATATATATATTATTGTGTTTTCTATTTCATCTTACAATAGAAACAAAAAGAGTAATGAATTTTTATTATTATTTATGTCCTTAAATATTAAAATATAGTAAAAAAGATTAAAGTTAATTTTTATAATTTAAAATTTCTGGTGTGATCAAAACTTTCAAACATAACATTAGAATATTGCTACTTAATTATCATAGGAAATTAGTAATAAAGAATTGGTGGCAGTCAATGGGGATTGGGATTGCAATGTGTAAAAAAGAAAGAAGATTGTTGTCATTTGAAAATTTCAAATCCTTTTGTTAATCAATTGTCGTAGTGCCTAGGTTTCCATGGGCCACCAATTTTTTAATATTACGTTAAAGACTCTTACTCACAAGTCCTAACATTAATTATACGTTTCTTATTTTTTGAATAACATTAATTATCTTTGTTTACCTACTTAATTAATTTGACAAGATAAAAAAATTTCGATTAAAAAATGATTTGAAATTCATAGACAGTGGTTTCTCTTTTTATTTTTTTATTTTTTATTTTTAAAGTAAACATTAAAAAAAATAAAAGAAGGAAAACTATACATCTCCGTCTGTGGTCTTCCCCAATTTTCCTTTTCTTTTCTATTTTTTTGAAATTTGTTTGTGAATATGATTTATAAAATAAAAAAAAAAAAGGAAAAAGGTTGTCTTTTCATGCTTTATCCATTTCTTAAATAATATTAAATTATAAAATTCTCATAACATGAAATTAACAGCTGGTCTTATTGCCAAGGACCAAGGATAATAAGGGGAAAAAAAAAACAAAACTTTTGAGTGAAGCTAAAAAAAAAAAATGTCAAAGAGCTTTTTCTCCAATGCAATTCTCATTTGAGTTGTTATTCTCAAAATATTTCAAAAATAAAAAATATTTTAACTGAAAAATAATATTTCAATATTAAAATTAAATTTAAATATGACTCAAATAATTTTTTATGATTAACAAGCATCTAAAAATTGTAATTTGGAGTAAGCTTTACGTGAAAGGTAGCGACACTGAGAAGGAGGGCAGAGAAAGTTGGTTCAATACGCCACATTTTTCAAAGTCATAAGCAATTGCTCATTATTTTAATTTAGTAAAAACGTTGGAGCGGTGTTTGACTCAAAGGAATGGGACCTGAGATAGGGTGGGGCCCTGCCATTATAACTGCATTGAATATTTCTATGCTATTGATGGTTGATTACCAAGAAGCTTTCCATATTCTGACAAACATACAACAAAACCCTCCCACAAGTTGACTCAGAATATATATTGCTTTATACATAGTTTTACTACTAACAAACCCCCCCCCCCCCAAAAATTCAAATCAAACGTTTCGCCTTTAACCATTCACAATATCAATGCAGTAAGTATATATCTGGCAGTATGGTCCATTCATTTAAATTAGCCAATAAGAACAGAAAAACTTAATAAAATCAATTGCGAATCAATTTCGAATAATTAAAAATATTTATATAATATTAAATCAATTATTAACTTATCAAGCTAGGTCTCAATTAACACTTCCATTGATCTTCATAAACCTGCACCTTTTTTCCTGGGAACATTATTAATAATAATAATATGAGAATTTGGGGAAGGAGGGGAAAGATTAGTAGCCCATCTTTGCCTTGCTACCTTACCTACCTATCAGAATATATATATATATATATATTGTTGTATAGTTTTTGTTTATGCTAATGCCATGGGACATGGGTAGCCAATGAATTTCTTATGCCAAACTTGTTCGACGGGGTTTGGCTGCCAAATAACAGAGTTCACATGGGAGACGAGACAACACGACAAGACCACCGCCCGCCTCTAAGCCATCATCGTCAACCACAATACACTATTTTTATGTCTAAATCTAGTTTGATTCAACGGTTATCGGTCTTGTAATACGACCAACACCAACTCTTCGCCCAATAAATATGGTCATGAAGTTTCTCAGATGAAGCCCACATCTTTTTCACTTCACCAGGGCAGACACGGATGCCAATGCCATTCTCACTCCTCTCCTCTCCTCTCCTATGCACATGATCATCTTCACAAGCATTTCTTCTCTTGTCCCTTCCAACGATATTTCTAAAACATTGCCAGTACTAAAGAAAAATTTATGTACATATTTGCTTATGCGATCCCCAAAGTGGAAAAAAAACCTACCGTGTATGAATAATGCCCTAATGTCGTCCTTAGTTTGGACTTTGGGGTGATGACATTCAGGTGGTCCAGTGGTGGCAACATGGTGCAATAGTGACAGTGGTGGCAGGCTTAGAAATAGTGCGGGAACGTGGTTTTACCCGTGGACCATGTAAGGATGTAATCGGATTGCGATTGTTCTGCGCTGCCCACCCATAAGATTTAGTGGCCACGTATTCAAGCGCCGCAACAACCTCACCAATATCAGGCCGGTTAGAAGGCTCCTCCAGGAGACACTTCTCAGCAATGACAATGGCAAAATGCACACAGCACTCAGGAAAGCAACCTTTAAGCAAGGGATCTACCAGCTGCGAAATTTCCTTTTTCTCCTTGAAGAAAGGGCGAGCCTGCAATCACACAAAAAGAAAACCATAAAATTATAGCATACAAGAACAATGTTGACCTTCAAGGAAATAGGCTACAACCCTTGGAGCATATTAACTACTTTCAACTGTAAAAACATGATAGCCAAATGTATCTTTTAAGATTATATGGCATTGTACACATTCAAGCAGGATTTTGGAAAAAGAAAAAAAAATCATTACTACCCAGGTAACTAGATCTCGCTCTGCTTGTGGTTTAGTCAAGTCAACTGCTATCCGTCCAGTGATCAGCTCCAAAAGAACAACACCAAAGCTATAGATATCAGACTTCAAGGTCAGTCTCCCAGTCACCGCATAATCTGGTGCACAATACCCACACGTTCCCATCACTCGTGTGGAAACATGAGTTTTGTCACCTACTGGTCCAAATTTAGCAAGCCCCAAATCTGAAAGCTTAGCATGGAATGCACTGTCTAACAATATGTTTGCAGATTTTAAGTCCCGATAGATTACAGGTGGTTCTGCTTTGCAATGAAGATACTCGAGGCCCCTAGCAGCACCAACAGCGATTTTCATCCTTGCATTCCAATCAAGTGGCTCTTTGTCAGGGCCCAGGTCTGCAATAGACAGAACAAAGGCATTTGAAATCAATAACCACATTTTTTTCTGCAGTCCAGGCTAGAAACGTTTACACCACAAGCTAACTGCAGTGAAACAGCCTGCAATTAGGAATTTTTGCTCGTGGGAAGGTTTTTCTAAACATCTACTCTGAGAAAATGACTTTATTTAGTGCAAAAACTACTGAGTCAAGAAGTTTCTACACAATTATGAAATTGTAAACCCTAAATGCTCCACTAAAAAATTCAAAAAAGAAGTAAAAACGAAAGCGGTTCAGTGCCAATGCAAGAAGTATGAAAAGCAGACGCAACAGTTAACTGCCCATCAGGGACAGCTCCGATTTAGCCACTGACCCTAATGGTTTTTTTTTCCTTTTATAATTGCAAGTTCAATCATAGATTGCACATACATAATTATGTTAGTCTCTTGTGTCCTCACAAAGCTTTGTCCCACCAACTTATGGTTCTTTCTTCTATTCATATTTGCACCAAGAATGCTAAAGTTCCAAATCATTCATGCACCAAACCCATAGTTGGTCCAAGGCTTAGTTGAATTCAGTAATGATATATTTTCCTCATCAAGCATGTTTCCATTTATTTAGTACATGTATGCTATTTTCCACTTAGTACCAGATCCAGTTTAAAACTGGTTAATTCTGTACCATGTAAACCTTATAACTCATTTTATCCAAAAAGCAGTAATCCCCTTCTACCTACATTACTTAATCAACAAGTGAAGATTTTCAATTTTTATATTAGATATAAGGTTTCTTGAGCTGAACCACATGTACAGATTACAGTGTTGCAAAAAAGCCAATTTAATCAGCTGTCATGTTATTCAGCTACTCTTTTTAACTTCAAACATTGTCAATGTACTAAAGGCTTAAAGAAATGTGGCTTAAAGCAAAGAGAGAATGTATGGTGGCCAATGACTATAGCATGGCCCTTTATAAAGCAACAGAATGCAGACACAGGATAGTTGGTCCTAAATAGTTGCATGGATCTTTCTATAGGTTAAATTTTTTTATGATTGTACACGTTCACTATATATATATATATATATATATATATATGAAGGCGCCTCAAGGCGGTGAACCCATAATTTCAAAAGGGACAAAGGCCACAAAATCGAAGCCTTAGATCCCCCAAAAAATTTATAAATATGCCTAAATACAAAGAGTTCAAATTTATAAATATGCCTAAATACAAAGAGTTCTTTTCTTTTACCCAAAAGCAAAGTAAACACAAAAAAAAGTGTCTTTAAAACAAAAGGGGGCCTGCTCCATCCCCTCAGAAGCCTTCGGTTTCTCTCCTTCCACAAGCATCACACAAGGCAAAGTGGCGCCATCCTCCAAGCTAACCTCACCTCCTTTGGAACCTGGCTACATCTCCAACCCGAAAGCATCTCCCTAAAAATGGCTGGCATCACCCAACTGTACACACAAAAACCAAAAAAATCAGATTCAAAGCATCCCTCCCCACCTCACAATGAACAAGGAAGTGATCCACTGTCTGCTCCTCTTTCTTGCACATATAACGATGACTGGCTAATTGTAACCCTCTCCGTCTCATATTGTCCATCGTTAAGATAGCACTCAAGCTGCAGTCCATGCCCAGAAAAAAAAAAAAAAGCAATCTTTGAAGGCACCCGAGACCTCCGTATAAGCTTCCAAAGAAAATCCACCTAATTCCTTGCCACAAGCTTCTTATAGTACGATCGAACAGTAAGCTTTTTTTTATTATTCGCTGTCCACATCCTCCCCACCCTCCCTCAATTCAACTCTACCCAACATCTTCATGAACTCCTCTACTTCTAACACCACCCAATCATGAAAATTCCATCGAAAATAAGGGCTCCATACCAAATTTTCCTCACATAAGACTCACAATCCTTATTACTAGATAGCCTGTTGAAAGACATAAATAGACAGTTCAAATATATATATATATATATATATATATATATAAACCTTAAAACACCCTTTCTTGTTCTATATTAAACCCACAATTCCATAGGATTCATGGAGTTCAGTCATTCAAAGTGCTCAAACCCATACTCCAAAATGGAGCCAATATCCACTCAAATAATCTGAACAATCACTTTTTGTTATAAAACAACAACGCAAAGGAAAGAAGAAGAAAAAAAAAAGAGGCAACCAATATGAAAAGAGAGGGAAAAAAAAGGGAAAAAATGGAGAAAATTGTGTCATTGCCAGCAACAGCGAGCAGGTAATTTATTTTTTTATTTTTATAACTAGTACCAAACACAGCAAACAGATAATCGGAACCATTATTTCTCATTATTTCTCAGATTCTATAATATGGTAAAAAACATATGACAATATAAATTCATTTCAATGTTCAAAAAGAGAAAATAGATTCATTCCAATTGCTATATAATTATGGAACAAACAAATTCATCATCATCATCATTATTAGTTTCATTCCATCAATACCTGTAAGAGGAACCATAGACATGTAAGAGCTTATAAGATGTAGAGAATTCATAGAACTGCTGCATGTTATCACTAAACAACTTACCAAATAAATGGTCATCCAAGCTTCCCATTGGCATAAATTCATAGACTAAGAGCCGTTGGTCTCCGTCGGCACAATAACCAATTAGATTGACAAGATTTGTATGCTGCAGGAGGCTTAGCATGAGAACCTCAATTATGAATTCTTGGTTTCCTTGCTGGCCCTCATGGTTAAGACATTTAATTGCAACATTCTGCACATAAAGTTAACATCAAACAACACTATGAGAATCAGTTTTTTGTTACAATTATTGTTGCTCAACATCAAGTTGTATTTGAGCCTTTATCTGGTCACTGAAAAATGCAAGAAGATGATTTCTATATTGTAGTACTGTCTAAAAGTCGTATCAAGTAACAAACAATGGAAGTATTAGGCATAATGAGCAGAGATCATTTTTCCTCTCAGGTTAAAATAATGGCCAAAATCCTTCTCTCTTTTTTTCTTTTTTGTCTATAATTTGGAATTCTCATTCTTATTATTTTCTTACGTTCTCCCAACAGCCATAGGAATTGAAGATCTAGTCACTAATACAAAAGAACCCAAAAGGAAAGCACTGATTAACTGTAAATTTATCAACTTTCAACATGAAACCAACATTAAGGAGAAAAACAAGCATAAAAAAACACAGGTAAAATAAAAGAAGTAATCAAGTCAAGCAACTTGCCTGGCCCGATTTTAACCTGCCCTTTATAAACCTTTCCAAAACCCCCTTCCCCAACAATATGAGCATTCGAAAAATTTCCAGGCAGCAGCTGCAAGTTCACGAAATGTGAAAGATTCTGTAGGCCTGTGAGTTGTGATGTCCTTGTCCTTGTCCTTGTCCTTGACTGTGTTTCCCCTCTCATGCTCTACAACAAGTGAATCATCTTTAAAAACAATATTGGTAGAGCCGTCTGACCCTTTTTTTTGTGAAAAGATATTAATTAACTCAAAACTTCCAGTACCTAATCCAAAAAATAAAGGCTCAGAACTTCCAGTGTGGCACTATCAAAAGTAAATTAAATATTTCTCAAAACATTTCTTGAGTTATTGCTGTATCACTATCTTCCAGTTTCCCTTTCGGCACTCACTAGCGGCAACTTCAAATAAATTTTTAGCCCAAAAAAGTTCTAAACAACGCAAAATTGCACTGGATGATAATAATGATATTCTCTTTGGTTGATGAAAATATATTCGAAAGAAAAAGAAAACTAAATTATAATTTTCCCATTATTTGAACCTGAAGAAAACTAATATATCCATTTAACTAATCCTAAACGCTGATTGGCTAGGTTGATACAACATCCTTTTTGTTTGCTTATATTCCTTAATTTTCATTGCAAACAAACAGATGGTAAAGAGTAAATGTTGTAACTGCGCAAGAAAAAGAACCTGACGACTCCGCAGAACGGCACAAACTCCATCCACTGCCTCTGATATGCTCGACATTCTTAAATTTGAGACTTAATAACCAAGAAAAGCAACCCATTATTACAGCAATGGTAATTATAAATAAGACAAAGCCAACTGGATATAGACGAAGAGAGGAATCAATAATCAAACCCTAACTAATCCAAGGGAGAGAACAGTTGAGACGCATTATATAATGTGAATTAAGGAAGCTACCAAAGAATATATATATATATATATAGTTGCCATAAATATTAAAAACTATGAAATCAAGCCAATAATATTTGTGATATCCAATTTTTGATAAGATCAATTGGAAATATGCATGAGAAATCCTTACCCTATTTAGAAGATTTAGGGTTTGGCTTCAGTATCAGAGGAGGAAGGGAACTTCCCAGCAGTCAGTCTCTCACTTGAACTTCCATATTTAAACGTGAAGATTGTCCGGTATCCTTTTTCATGTCTTTCTAATTTACAATTTTACCATTCTCATTCTGACCCCTAAGATATGACTCGTGTCATACAGAGTACATACATCTCTATGCGATCAATGGTAAATCACTATGGCGTAGCACTTTCAATGAATGTGGTATAGAAGTCTCTCTCTCTCTCTCTCTCTCTCTCTCAATTATGAAGTTCTCTTTTTTACCAAAATTTCAGACTAACGTTTCAAGATGACTTTTTTAAGCTTCTCTTCATACCTCATATATTTGAATTAACATCAATTTAGAAATAACAAGTAAACATATTACATGATCCAGGAACAAATTCTGGCTAGATTATGGTTTCCAATGTTACAAATGACAAATTTTCGCCTGTGGACCTACAAATTAGGATGCATTAATCTGTACAAAACAACCTACACTGCTACAATACAGTTAGGTGTGGCCCTGAAGCACATGCTCCCCATCAAAGAGAGACTCTCTCTTGATCCGTCACCAGGAGCAATCAACTCCCAAGTGCCAACCCATTTTCTATGGTTAACTTAATTAAAATGAAAAATAAACAAATAAATTATTCTTAGAGTTGTAAAACTAAATCTGGCTGCGCCGAATCAACCCTGCTAGAATTAGGAGACCCTGGTGACCGGAATCTTACATTCAGGTCAGGCGGAACTGAGTCTGCTTTCTGCTGCAGGGACACTTCTTGCCAAGATGCCTGCGGATAATATCCCACTCTTGGGCTGGTGAATCCTTCACATCCCAAGTTCGGTAAGGAAGTGACAGAGTTTATTGTGCTTGAATTTTCCATGAACTTGGAGTCTAGTGAATTCAAACTATTTGCAGTCACTGGACAGGCAAAGTTGCTGTTCGGTCTGGAGGCTGTGTCAACCCCCTGAGAAGACTGTAGGTTGATCCCAATTGGCCTACCAGATCCCGTCACTTTCCCCTTCTGAGTTGCAAGGTTAAACCCATAAGCACCATTAACACCATTCATTCTATGGTGAAATACTGGGTTCCGATGAATCTGAATGGGAGGGCCAGCCCCGATACCACCACTGCTGCTCAGTACATTTGAATCAGTGTGGGAATTCAATCCTCTAACAGCTTCTGCACTTTCAGCAACGGATTCAGCAGATTTATTTGCAACAACGGAGCTTGAGAAGGTGGACTGGGATAGAAGGAGAGCCTTGCTTGAATGGCTGCTCAAGGCTGACTGAGTTGAAGTTGTGTGCTTCTCTGACAAATTCTCTCTTTCCTGATTTTCTGATGACTTGTCGCCCTTGGTTTCTGCAGTGCTGGGTGTAGCAGCAGGAGATGAAATTCCAGACAGGGGCCGCGACGATGACAGCTGAACTGGAGGAGGGGAAGAAAGTGGCAGTGACCTCTGCAGTGCTGCTTCAATTTCTCCGACCCATCCAGGAC
The DNA here is from genome assembly GCA_008638375.1 of Nyssa sinensis. Lineage (NCBI taxonomy): Eukaryota > Viridiplantae > Streptophyta > Magnoliopsida > Cornales > Nyssaceae > Nyssa > Nyssa sinensis. Next base: position 43,086,581 of record CM018033.1, read on the forward strand.
CAAAACTCACTCCAGGAGGCAAAGACTTCTCAATCTTCTTCGAGGCAACCATCCAAGCAATAGGCCCCAGAATTGCAGCAAAACGAGCTAGGCTCCTTGCATAACCATACTCTGAGTGAAGCCCAACCTGATTCATATAAATTCCATCAGCACTCAACCAAACAAAATAATGGCTGAATAAAATTATAAAATGCATGGGAAAGAGATGAGTGCACCAAAAAAGATCATAGCAGCAGATGCTAGGGCGTGGGAACCATTCAACCAGTCTTAAAGCGAGAGAAAGTTCCAGGCCAAACATTAAACATAATTGAAAGGTATCAACCACCCATTCGGATGACTCCATTCATTCACCCTGTTTATCAGTTTTATGTTTGATGTCTATCAAAAGAAATAGGGCATTGGAGGTCATCGTTGTTAGATAACCAATTGCTCCAAAAGCTTAAGCTGTTAGAAAACGGACTAACAATGTATATCAAGCTCTCTCAATACTCCCCCTCAAGTGCAACTCCGGACTTGCAAGTGGAGAGGCAAAGAAACAACAGACAAAAGAGAATGCAAATGCAAATGTAAACGGGGAATAAATGCAAATGGAGAGACTAAACCCAAGACCTCCCACAACCAAGGCTTTGATACCATGTTAGATCACCAATTGCTCCAAAAGCTTAAGCTATTAGAGAATGAGCCAACAATGTATATCAAACTCTCTCAATAATTGTCATGCAATTATGAAATCATTTGGCCAAGATAATAATCTAAGGGTGTCTATTGGTGGCCCACTAGCCACCTACATGCGCAGTATACTTCATGCATGCCAGTAAGTAGCTTCTGTTTTTCCTCTGCAGAAAAGTAAATTACTTATAAAATTCAACATAATACATACAGTCATTAGCTGCTTTTTCTCTCCATCAAAGGTAGTCAAAACAGATGGCTCTCGCCCACCAGAGGGTAAATGGGACTGCTTGTATGTGTTGCGCTTGTTTTCATCAAATGCAACTTGTTTCTTCCCCTGCTTGATCAAATTCCCCTTTAACAGAGCACCTGTACAGAGTAAAATGCCACAAGAAGTGAGGAAAAGCTGGATAGCAAAAGGAGTTATTTTCTCTCTTCTTCTTCTTTTTTTTTTTTTTTTGTGGTAGTGGTGGTTGCGAGGAGCGATGGAATGACAAATCAATTCTCAATTTTATAACCTGCAAATTCATCATTCTTCTCAAATTTGTGCTCAGCCAACCAACCAGAATAAACCTCACTACTGTGAGAGCCATGGAAAGATCGACCTGATAAATCAGAAGGGCCCAACTTGTCTGAAAGGGATCCTTTCCTCAGATCATAATTGGACCTACTGGAGTTTTCTGCCCCAGTAGCAAGGGTTGCATCCAAGGAGAACTCTGAACCAGCACGCTCCAAAGCCGGCCTGACCATCTGTTTTTTAAGGTTCTTGGTTGGTGGTCTACCTCTTCTTACTATTTTGCGTTCTGGTTCATTATGGTCATTTTCTTGCCTTAAATTTTCAAAGTTCCTTTTCGCCAACTCTTGTATGGATCGTGCCTGGTAAGATGAGCAAAATTTCAAAGAAAGAACAGTGAAAAGTGAAAATGGAAACATAGGAGTTAAGACTTGACATTACCTGTCGAAAGTAAATGGTATCTGGCGCATTGTACTGCATCGCGTTCGAACAGATTAAGAAAACATCTTTCTGCATAACAATATAACTAAAAGTTCAACATTTGTAAACCAAGTTCCAATATTCTCACAAAACTCAAACTAAAGCATCAAGAATGTCTTCAAGAGTATCATCAGATTAAGCTACACACCCAATTAAAATTTAGAAATATCTCACAAATTCCTTGCAGATTATAAAGTGAAAACAACAGTACTTTAGTAGCTCCCCCAGCCAAACATACAACAAATGTCTATTCAATCTTTAACAGAACAAAATTTTCACAAAAAGTTAAAGAGCTTCTATGGTGAAGTCTTTAAATATTAACTACTTGTAGGAAAATTGCAACTTCAGGGAATGCTTGCATCATGAGACTCCAGTACATGTCAAGGCATATCAGAGAAGCCCCAAGAATAAGAGAACAAGTTAAAAATGTCATCCAGAGAAACTCAAAAACAAGGACATGCATCTCAAATAAGTGATGAGAAATATGAAGCCATTTCAGGAAGGAATTACGCTACAAACAAGGAGTGGAACATATACATATCATACATGAAAAATCACAAAATAGAATCTCGCAGCAGATTGCACAGAACTTCATGTGGAAATGTAATATTACCCAAGTGTGTGTCACTGTCACCTACACAGAACTTCCTGTGGAAATGCATTATTACCCAAGCTGAGTGTGTGAAGTGACAATAGACAAGCATTAGTCACCCAGAAAGGAAACCATCCCATTAATTATTCAAAACCTCGGTCTCAGACATAATTGGGATCTAGTCGACTGTCTTAGGCAAGAAGTAATAATATAGTGAGAAATAGCTCAAAAAATTAAAAGAATGACAAAAAAAAAATTAAATAAGAGGATTATAAAGAAAAGAAAAAAAGGCAAGAGAACCATATATTATATAAAACAAATCAACTGTATAAAAAGGTCTAAAAAGGTCAACTCAGGCTCTAATGCACAAGCACACCAGTGTTGATGCATATATATTCCTGATCTTCAGTATCCTCCTTGCCCCATTCTCGTCATTTTCGTCACCAGCATTTGATTCTCACTCCTCTTAATTAAAAGTTATGCTTGAAGCTTCAAATCAAAGATTTAAGGCTCAATTACTTCAGATGAGACGTTGAAGATTGTTTTGTAGCTATCTAGATGTAATTGTAACAGCAAAAATAGAGTTTTGTATCTTAAAATGAGCCCTTCTCCTGCCAAAGCCTTTTATAGCACAGTGGCTAAGTGCTCGCATGGTATCTTTAAGATAGGGTGGGGGGTTAAGGGTTCGGGTTTTATCCCTGAAAAAAAAAAACCCTTACCCCAACCGCCAACTGAAAAGGTTCATTTTTATGCCATGTTGACAGGTTTGTCTTGAACTATGTCTGCAAGGTGAATCAGTTTTTTCCCATAAAATAATTACAATGTAAGTAAGACAACTCTTTTTTTTTTTTTTGGATTAGTGACTAATTTGCACAATTTCCCTTAAAGTTTTGCCATATTGATAAACCACATCAAAACATCGTCTTTAACACTTGCTGAGGCAACGCCTTATCTTCAGTCTTGGCACAACTTTAAATCATGGTCCCATTGAATGCACCGTCCCAACAGATTCTTCCACCCAAGCAAGGCAGCTTAAATCCAGGCCTTCTTTGAGCTGGATCGTTGAAGTGGTCTCATAGCTTTACTACATCCCTACAGGAAGCCCAGCACGCGAAATGCTTTATTGACAATGGGAAATATGGATGTGCATAAATTACTACGGGGAAAACAGAAGATCCCCAAAAAAATTGTTTGCTACATCTCCCGGTGTCTCTCACAGGCATTTTGCCAAACTCATAGAAATTGGTATCGAATATTGATAAAAGTATAATGTATTAATAAAACATATATATTTTTAAAGTACTGAAGCAAAAGATAAATTAGAGGTATGGAGAGAGACTCTAGAATCAATAGGGTCTAAGATAAGTGGGACAAAAACTGAATATCTTGAAGTTACATGTAACTTCAATAAAACTTGTAATACAAATGAGGAGGGAGTGAAAATTGATAATCAAGAGTTATAAAAAGTGAAAAAAATGTTATTTAAATTCACTTATTCATCAAGAAGGAGAAATTGGAGATTATGTTACTCATATAATTAATGCAACATGGGTTAAGTGGAAGAGTGTATCTAGCATATTCTGCAATCGACGTATACCCTTAAAATTAAAAGGTAAATTGCTGTTAGATCAATGATATTGTATAAAACAAAATGTTGAGCAGTTAGGAAAGAATATGTTAATAAGATGAGTGTTGCTGAAATAAGTATGTTGAGATGGATGTGCAGTAAGGAAATAAAAAGATAGAAATAAAATGAATACATCCGTAAGATGATAGGAGTAACACATATAGGAGATAAAATGAGAGAAAATCAGTTAAAGTGATATAGTCATATACAAAAAAAAAAAAAAAAAAGAGTAAATACACCTAGTAAAGAAGCGATATAGTTAATATTGAAGGTCATATTAGGAGACGAGGGACAACCAAAATTAACTTCAGTAGAAGCAATTAAAAATATATATATATATATATATGTTAATGTGTGGTCTAACTGAGAGAATAGTCTTTAAATAGAGAAGAATGGCAAGACAAGATTTATGTAACCGATCCCAAATAATTGAGATAAGGCTTTGTTGAGTTGATTTGAGTTGTAAGTATTAAAGCTAAAGATGTATCTGTGAGTTAAATAGACATCAGAAGTATCAGATATTTTACTACATAAAACAAATATGACTTATAAAGATAATCAAATATCCATCTACATTCTACAGAATACTTTATATATTGCGAAAAGGAAGAGAAAAAAAGGGATCCTTAAATGTTCCAAGTAAATAAACAATACCTACTTCATTGCTCAATTTTTCAATTTAGAACAAGAGGATGGGCTTTTCCTATAATGAGATTTCCATAATGGCAATAATTTCCTAAACTGATCTAGAGTTTTTTGGAATTCGTATAGTTGAGCTAAGAAGTGTGGATACGCTTCCCACCCCACTACCGCTTTGTGCTTCCAGAATTTCAAGTACATTTGTTCTATAAGTACTATTATTTATCAAAAGAAAAAGTGCTCTGTAAGTAATGTTACATTAAACTTTGCAATATGAAAACATGTGCAATTGTAAGGATGAGTGAAGATAAATATTATTAATACTAAAGAAGAATGAACAAGTTGAAGTAGCATATTGGAAGGACATTGAGTATAATGATTGGGCAGGAACAAAACCATCAATAATGAATCTTCACAATTCTCTCCTCTTTTCTTTTAAATAAGAAAATCTCCACAAAATCTCTTATTATAGACATTTTCTAAAGTAAAATTAAAAATAAAAAGCTATGAATCACCAAGACCCTTGAAGAATCTGCTACTTGCTTCCTCAGAAACGCCATTAAATGACATCAAATAAACTATCAGAACCCACTCCAATTATTAAAATGAAGACCGAGATAGCAGAAAGGCTGTAAACTGTATTCACTAACAAACAATATATTCCCCTAGCTTTAGTTGTATACTGGTGTAGTAAAATCCATCACCCAATGTTGGTCCCACCAATAGACCGTAACTCCAATTATCCCCATGAAGCCACATTCTTACACTTGGCAGCCCAAAACTTTTTCCTTGCACCAAACAATGGCTTCTAAAGTGGTGTTGTTACACTCATAATTCATACCCTTTCGAAGATGGTGATGGGAGAAGTAGATTCATATAATTGGGAATTCATCAGGAGCTCTTAGAGCTAGGAATTTTGACTGAGCTTTTTAACCTTATTTCTATCGCATTTACGTCAGCAAAGTTATCAGTGGTTCTTACAAACCATATTCTAAAGTCCAGAACGGTCCAGCACAACCTAAACAACCCAACTCAGCAAGGCTTAATCTTGACTACTTCGACTCAACTACATGGATCCAACTTTTTCAATTGACACTCCAAAAAGCCACATCCTTGGTTAAATCCAAAATGCCCTTAATTACCAAATGTCTCAAAATTAGTCTGTTTAGGAAATCCTGTTGGATTAATAGGTCAAACCAGATTCAACACCGGAACTATTCTAGTCATCCAATTTGGTCGATAAAAAATGAGAATAATTTGGCTTTAAGTGGTACATTAACTGTTCTTCTGTACACAGTATCAGAAAATTTACATTCTTGAGATGAACTACAAACCTGAGTTTCTTAGTTAATTCAAAATAATATGACTCTTGTCCAACTAGTTTGGTCAATTTGGCTGGATGACCAAATTAAACCCGGTCAGGACAGTCGTTGTAAGATCCTAAGATGATACTCCAAAATACATTGTCTAGGCTAACAGCCAGAAGCAAATTAATGAACAAAGGTAAATGGTCCTGAAGAGTTCAGTTTGCAATAGCAAACTAAAAACATTGATAAAAATTTATTAGGTACCAAAAAATTGAACTGACATCCTAATTAAAAAATATTTAAAATCTCAATTCTGAAATTTATGGTTTCCACTGAGTTGTGGCTTCATGTAGTATTTAATTCTCACCAGTTTTAAATGGCGTGAACTCATAAACTAGTTTTTTATTATTAAAAAAAAAAGAGGTAATCAATGAAAATTCCTAAAAATATTGACTACCTACTACAGCATGACTAAACAAAGCAACATGAATAAAAAGAATGTCAAGCAAAGGTCTATTCCAAGGAAAGGTCTGTACAACTTAACAACAATATGACAAGATCTGCAATGCCAGCAACTATTGACGGTTCCTTACATTTTGTTCACAAAAAGCACGAGTACTCGCTATAAAATACAAACCACTAACTGTCCTTTACAGTAAGTCAACTGAGCAATCTACCCAGCAATGAAGGAGATTTAGAAACCACTAATTATCCTTTACAGTAAGTCAACTGAGCAAACTATGGAGCAATGAAGGAGCTTTCTATATATTGTTACCCCTCTCTCCTCCCGAGGATAATTCCCCCAACATTCTATGCCTCAAACAAATGCATATACCAAGAAGCATTTATTGACAACAATTTTTACATGCTTAAAACAAAAGGAGAACTGTGTAGGAAGGCAAAAACTTTATGAATGTACTTGACCCTGTCAAATGCTAGACCAAAAGATAACGTGGATGCACGAAGGAAACAAAAGGAGAAAGGAGGCTGAGGGACGATATAATCATAAGCACATAAACCAACCTCAAATTGTTCCAAGTTGGCATATGCTCCACTGGCAAGATTCTTCCTCACAGTTCCAAAATCCATCGGGTGCTCTATGACTTCATGGTAGTCTGGAAGCTGTAAATTTAGATGTCAGTAAAAAAATAATAATATGAATATATGCATGAACTATTTAAAAAAAAAAAAAACTTCTGAAAATCACCTCATTTGGGTCCACTGGTTCAGAAAACACACCATAACTGTCCTTCCTGTGGTAAAATTTGATACCGTCAGCGGATGACAATGAAATAAAACCAAATAAAGCTAAATCCTATATGATCTAAAAGAGAAAACACACACTTTTGAAGTCTGTCAAGGATGAACAGCAATAATTTTTTATCTGGTAAAGATGTTGAGGGTCCCATGTCCAACTGAGTCCCTGCACATAATTCAAAGCGTAAATATTAAAAACTTTCCAGTAACGTCTATTCGAAAATAGTGTGGGAATGTTAACAAACCTTGGAGGCTGTTTGTAGGATTTGAAGCAGGGACGTGCTTTTCTGCCTGCAAAATTGGATCCGAAATTAGTTTGCTTATCCAAAAAAACCAAAAAACAATATCAGTGACAGGATCAAATTAGTTCCTAAAATATGAATATTTACATATAGATATATATATATTGTATGTTTTTATGGTATTGAAAAATAGCAAACAAAGTTTGCTCTAAAAGACGAGGTGGAAAGAGATCAAATTTGAAAAGAAAAAAAAAAGGGAAAAAGATTCAAATTCTAATAAAAGAAATACGGTTAAGAGAGCGGGAAGTAATTATCTAGGAAAAATACGACTTCTAAGAGAAATGTCAGCCCATTACTATTTGAGTAAATATAGAGGGATTTAATGCTAGTAAGAATTGGAATGTAGTATGAAACGAAAATAAAATTAAGCAAAGAAAACAACGTGTGAAGTTTCATATAATAAAAATGTCTTGGACCTGACCAAGTCAAACTCATGCGCTTAGATTCTACAAAAATCAACGACACCGATAGGGTGCGAAATCCAAGGAAATTCAAATCTTGTCAACAAATAAATACCCCCAAAAATTATTTAAAAAATTAAAGACATATATATAAAGTCACCAAATTTGGAGTTTGCTACAACTTTCAACTCCTAAATCCCGACGTTTTTAGCAAAACAGCCCACAAATTCATCACCTTTTCAGTGTCATTCTGACGAGATCCCTCACCGATCGCATTGATCTTTCGCTTCTTGTGGTTCGTCGTGACAACATCGTCCTCAGCGTTCGAGTCAGAATTATATGAACCCGACTTGAGGGACGTAGAATTCAAGGGCGATCTCTGAGAAGGCAGTTTGAGGACGAGCTTGAGCTTCTTCTCACGGCGTTTTCCATTCAATTCGTCATCGTCGTCTTCGCCGGCAGTGTCGTTGTTATCTGACACCTGCGAGATGTCATCGGGATTAGGGTTCCGCCGAGTGGATCGGCGGACAGAATTTTGAGTAATTGGGCTGGTTCTAAAGCTAGGGTTAGGGTTTCGTTTTTTATGTTGGTGTTGTTGTCGTTGTTGCTGCTGCTCCTGTTGATCTTCGAGACTTCGCTTTTGGAGATCTAAAAGAGAGGGACGTCCTTTCTTCTTCTTCCTGTCCACTACCTTACCCATTGTGCCTGACTGCGTGCCTGCCCCCCTCTCTCTCCTCTCTCTACGAACAGGGGTTATTTTTTATTTTTTATTTTTTTAAGGGGCTTGTTTGCCACGTGAACTTCACACGCTTGTCGTGTGGGAAATTGACGTGCGTCCTAGCGGTGACAGTGTCATCTACACGTCTTTGATTCGTATAATATATTCGAATTAATAAATAATTATTACATATAAAATATATATAAATCATTAGATGTAATAAATATTTATTAATTTAAATATACTTTATCCAAAATCAATAAGCAACCGTTCATCATTACACTAAACAAGCTTATTAAAAAATATCCAAGTTTACTTGTTTTAATTTGACCAAACAGACACGAACTCTTACTAGTTTCAAAAATACACGAGAATAAAATAACAATAATAAATTACAATAATTTTTTTTTAAATTTAAAACAAATATAAATGATACCTTTTTTATTTTTGAAATTATATTCCCTCCTTTGATAGTCTTCTCTGTTAAACAAATTTAATGAAATTTTAAAAAAGATAAATTTGTTCTTTAATTAAAAATGTATTATTTAGTGAAAAAATTAAAAAAGAAAAATCTCCAATATATATGCGTTTACATATATATATATATATATATACATATAATTAAATAAAGTATATATAAACCTAGACGAAGGACTGCATGGACGAGCTCTTTGCAACTCTTCCACCCAGTTTATTAGAGAAACCAACCCCATATCTAAAGCAAAGTCCTCACAGTGACTTTATTAGAAAAAGTACTTTGCAACCTTCTTTTTCAACTCCATCTCTTATTTATCTTTATCTTTGTATTGGTTTCTTCTTCCCAGGTCGGTGTTCTGCTTCTCTTACAACTTTTGTCAACATTCATTTGCCCATCGTTTGCCTCAATCTTCCTTACCAAATTCCTAACCAAATCAAGTTCACTGTAAAGTTTCCTCTAAAGCCCCCCGCACCTCCTGCTTCAATCTTGACGATAGATTAATCGTGACGTGATTATCTTGCCTCATAAACTCTTAGTTCCACGAGCTCAACAGCACAACTTGTGAATGTTTTAGACTCGAATAATCATCTGACACAACATCGAAGCAGTCAAGAAGATATTGTTGAGACGAATTGGCCTCTTCAGAAGCTAGGGTTTGATTTTGTGCTGCCCTATAGGCCTTTGAATGATTTTCTTGTAGCATATTTTACTTTATTCCCATCTTTAATTCCAACTGCGAAAATCGCCAACCAAATTATTAATTCCAAGTTGATCTTCGCTTTCACCACTAGACAATTTATCTCCAAACTCGTCGACACAAGTTCAAATCTATATCAGAAGATAAAAGTTATGAATTAAATTTAGATGAAAGGGGCGGAGGAGCAAAGAGGTGACTGCAAATAAAAGAAAATATGCATTTATTTGTTATCTTGTGATACATAATAAAATATAAACATAATTATTAAAATTATTTTAATAGATAAGTTTCATATATTTGTACATATTGTTTGACATTGGGTCATATGGACTCGAATTTATTTTATATTCATAAGATTTGTAGTGAGATTTGTGCGGATTGTTATGATTATGATAAGAATTTATATGTAGTTAAAATTCTTATCTATTATAGTTAGTTTAATCGACTTAGATATTACCACGTAAGTTTTGCAGTTATCACATCTATTGTAGTCATGGCAATATAAATAAATATGCATTGGTTAAACGTAATAAATTCATTCATGTGTAATCTTTCACATTATCACGCTAGGTTTTGAGTGACGCTCTCTGTGAAATTCTTCTCGGGTGACTATCAAAGTGTCATTGGTCTTGAATCGTGAAAATCTATAGGCGACTTAATTTTGTAGCCGTCCTATTTGACGAGGAAATATCTCTTGCAGTGTTTCAAAGCTTTTGTTGTGTTTCAAAAAGGCTCGCAATACAAGTTGCATTTTTCGCTTCCGTTTCCGCTTCCATTTTCGCTATTCGTAATTTGAAGAGGTAATTGGGTTGATAACCCGTTTGTATTTATTATGTATTTTCATAGGCTTATGTTCGCATATGTATATATATATATATATATATATATATATATATTGTATACATGTATAATAACTAATATGTGTGTTTATTAAAAAAGAACATCATGAATTAAACTTATACGACTAATTTTTAAAAGATCATTATAAGAATACCTTTTGAACGATCCGCCATGGTAGATGTGTTCTTTATAAACTTAATAGTCAGCCCTTAAAATTTCATGACAATCTACCATCGGATCTGTGAGAGATCTGAGTTTAAAATTCTGATTTTTTTTAAGAAAACACAATTTTAATATAAATCTTTGAGTTTTAATATGATCTATAAAACCTCAATTATTGTGAATGAAATTTATATCGATATGTTCCTTATTCTAAGATCTTTCCAACGATATATGGTACACGAGTGAGATATAAGGTCTCAAAGTTTGACAGCAGTCATGACCAAATCTTATTTTTTTGGATAATATGCATTGTAAAGGAATGCAACCCTCACCCTTGGCAGGGGCACAGTGAGAGCACGTGCATCTTGTTTCGGGACCTATTTTTTGACACCTCCAAAGAGTGTGCCTCACTCGTTGAATTTGTGATCCTATGATATATTTTTTATAATTTATTCGCTTTTGAAAATTAGTTAAAATTAATTTTTATTATGAAAAAATGTCAAAAATGTGTTTAAATGCTTTTTCAAAAATTTCAGAGAGTTATATTTGTGATTAAAATTACATATCAGTATTTAGTTTGCTGTTGGGGGTCTTATGAATTTTTTAACTATTTTTTATATTTTTGGGGTTTTAAAAATTAGTTTTTTAACCTAAAAATTGGTTAAAAATTTTAGAAAATTTATTTTAAATGTGAAAAATTATTGGAAAGGCTCTAAAAATTAGGAGCAATAACACTATGTGTAGATATTTTTTTGGATTATGAGTGAATTATTTTTGTTTTAATTATCATGTGAATAATTATTTATTGCATTATTGTTGTATATTGTTGATCCCTTTAAATGTGAAACCCAAATATCCACTCCCATTGTAGTGAGTTGTGATAAAGTCATCCAAGTAAGACTATTCTATTATTACACACATGGATGTATGTTGTGATTAGATGAGCTTATTTAATTGATATTCTAACACACATATTTGTTGTGATGTATGGATTACAAAGTTAATTTTGAAATATTGGCGTGACATTTCCATTTATTTTATTGCTTTTAGTAAATTGATGTAGTAGGTTTATTTTACAATGTAATAAATTTTAGAAAAGGTTGTATTTATTTATGAAATTTTATAAGGGGATATGTTTTCACTGCAAATTCATATGTCTATAAATTATCCTTGGCATGCTTGTACTAGAATGCCAATTAGACTCAAGTGAAGTCTACTTTTATTGGCTATTATTATGTGGATGAATGAGATTTATTTTAATTCAGAAATCGTTGTGTGGATTGAATTAAATTTGTTTTAATTCAAAATTATTTTGCTCAAAATTATTTAAAAATATACTTCTATTTTCATAAATGAGAGATGATTATGAGCTTAGTGAAATTTTTGATCTCATAGTATAAAATATAATAATATTTTTAATTGAATTTCTGGTAGCAGAATAATATAATGAATGCATGCTTAAATGTTAACTTATGCAATATGATAGTAGTGTAATAGTTTCAATAAATATGAATGGCAACTTGACCAACATAAATGCTTAGAATGACCACATTACACATATAACATATGTGTAGAGATTGACCAATAGGAAAAATAGTCCAATACTTTGAGACATGGAAGCCTGTTATAATTAATTAAGCTGTTGAATACATTTTATTATGTAGAGCAACATATACATAAATATCATTGAAAATTTGTTTGGATTTGTACTATGACAAATATAGACTTGCATTTAATGAGCAACAAATTCTTGCCAAATACCCTTACTTGTATTTAAATTTTTTTTTTAAAAAAAAGTACTTTATGATGCTACTTATTTAAATAATTTTTTTTTTTCAAAATAATGCGTCATCTTAAGACAAAAGGTAGAGCGCCAGGAGGCAAACTCCTAAACTAACCTTATCGCTTAGGGTGGGCCAAACAAGACTTTTGGGCCTGTGTTTATAGACAATGAAAAGTTGCTTACTACGGTAGGGGCTAAGAAACTTGTGCCAAAAGTAAACGAGAAAGTCAAGTGTCCTAGGGGCATACATGACAGATAATGAGATATATTATAGAATGAGCTGCTATTTCAGAATAAAAGGGATCATTTTGCTCATAGTTGTAATGAGTCAAAATTGACAATTTTATTCAAAATATAGATGAGATTCAGTAAGAGGTCTAAAATGGTGCGTAAAAAGCGTGACATTACATTGCTCATAATGTTTTGTATATTATACAAGTGGTAACATAAGAATTCATCACCACAATAGTGAACTAATTAATTCTTTTTAGCAACATATGGTCCTACTGATAAAATAATTGAATATTGGTGTTTGACTAACCGTTTGGTCCACCTCCAATCCAATTAATTTTTGTACATTTTCTCATCTTTAATTTCAGTCTTTAGGACTGAATGAAACTATTTATTCTATGCGAATAATAGTTCATTGTAGATTGATCTACCTCATGTTAGAAGCAACTTCGTTATCTTTAGTTGTGTAGAAGTAAATGTAAAATATTTTCTCATAATTTTTGTGAGATTGAAATGATAAATTTTAGTTATTACTTCATATGTTTAAGTGAATATTGCTTCTTATGTAGAGACAAAAGTTTTCTATGCTAATAGTGTATGGATGACTGCTATGAGTGATAAGTTGAGCTAAATTAGTAATGAATCAAAGTTTGAGAATGGTTGATCTCATTTTGTGTATGATTGATTAACTATTAATTATGCCCTATCTTTTTTGAAAATGACCTATCACAAAGGGGATATTGACTATGTAAAGAGATTCTCCCTGGTGGTGAGAATTGTCCCCATTCACTATATTTCAGTAATTGTTGCACATATTAGGATCTTAGAAGTTTTCTAGATGAACTTAGACATGATCTCTTCTATAGAGAATTAGATGATAATTTTATGTGAATCAAGTTTTGGACTTCAAAGTCAATGAACAAATAATGCAAAGTATGCTTGCTCAAGTGTTCATTTGTGACCTTAGGATCATCTATGCAATTTTGGGCTTTAAGTTTAATAAACAAAGAGCGCAAAGTCTACTTGCTCAAGTGTTCATTTGTGACCTTAGGATCATCTATGTAATTTTGGGCTTTAAGTTTAATAAACAAAGAGCGCAAAGTCTACTTGCTCAAGTGTTCATTTGTGACCTAAAGTCATCGCCAAGTTAGTGGAACTTTAGATTTCATCAAGCAATTGGCTGCACGATGATCAAGGAAGCCACAAACAATCCAAATAAAGTATTTTGATCTTTTGTTTGGTTGCTGACATATATAGAATTTGTTGTCACCATGTGGATGTGGTTGTCCGATATTAAAGAGGACATAGGTGAAATAGACTATGCTTGGATTGAGTTCCATGAAGATTTCATTGAGGAATTTCTCATTTTTTCATGAGAAATCTATAGGCGATCTTGCTAGTGCAGTCCTAACTTATCGTCATATTGATATGGGCATACTATAGTTTTGATCATTACAATTGGATTAGTATGGAAAAAGATAGTTTTGTGGAATTTTCTATTTGAGCGCAGTTGAGATTCTGAAGTAGCACTAGGATGTGTACTCGATTATTTTTGCAGCTCTTATTGATGGTCAAATTATTAGAACAACTTAGTGCTTTATTCCTATCAAATTATTAGAGCCAGCTTAGTGCTTTGCTCCTAACAAATTATTAGAGCAGCTTAATGCTTTGCCCATATGGATTGTCAAATAATTAGAGCAGCTTAGTGTTTTGCTCGTATAGATGGTCAAACTATAAGAGCGACTTAGTGTTTGCTCATTAAACTTTAATTAATTGGTTTCTTTGATATCTAAGTGATGTCAAAAATACATGGTTGGTCGTTAGCAATTGAGGGAGCAGTTTGGTTGTAGAGATTCTAGTAATGCCGTGTAGGTATGATGATATATTCACCAACTGTGATTGCATGCATGACAGCTCTAGCATATACAAGTATTGCATTCCTCGCAACTTGATTCCACTATTATTAATAAGCTTTACAAGTTTGATGGATAAAAGTGCAGACGATTCCTTTCCCTTTTTGTGGTGTCTTTTGGATTTAGGAATCCATAAGAACAAAACAGTGCAAACTCGCCACTAGGCTTGGAAGCTTAGGCTCGTTTGTGAGCTGGTAGACCAATACAGGCGATGGAATAACCAAACATATTAGCATTATTTTTTACTACACATGTTTGAGATAGAGTTGTGCAAATGGAGGTGTTCCTGCCTATATTTAGTGATGTTTTATATCATGCATTTAATGATTGGGTTTACTTTGGATTTGATGTATTGGACACCTATGTAACATTATTTCATCATTATATGATTTTATGTTCATATTGAGATGATTTTTTTATGTTGTGAGCATATATGAAAGATGTCAACAGGTTTTGATTGGCTCTCTTACACGAGCAATCGCCTTGGCACTTAGATACGAGCAAGATGCGACATTGAATTCTTCGCTGCAGGGAGAATTCATCTTTATCATATATGTTGCCTTGACAATAAGATCAATATGAGATTCTTTTAAAGAATCAAGCACGAAGGTTGACCACACACCTCATGTAACCTGAAAAAATCCGAATACGAACTTTAAGATAGGCGTTAGGAGAGCGACTGGGTTGGCATGTTGAGGTTAAGCCCTGAGATAATGACGAGGGGCGCTGAGATAGAGACGGGGCGCTAAATAGACACTAGACTAAAATTCATGTGACGTTATATACTTTGAGAATGAGCTTGACATGCCCAATTAAGTGGAAGCTCCATCATAACATATATTATATATATTGTATGTAGTATTGATGTGACCTTTAAAAAACGAGAATGAACGAATCCCTATTTCATCACTGTGTGAGTTCTGGGAATCTTTTTGAGTTCAGTGTGCCCTTTGTGACCTAGGACTACGTTATGAAGAGATAACTTGATGTTGCTACTTTAGCACGTTGCTAAAAGACCATGATTGATGTGATCTAGTGGGGCATGTCTAGGAAAACAATTGAGTTCGATTGGATTAACATAAGTAGTTAGGGAAGACGGTTCTGTAAAACACTATTGTGTTGTGACTCATTAGCCTGAGTGATCATGTCAATTTTTGTGTCTATCGATATAATCATGAGTACAATACAAATTGGAGTGTCCATGTGTCATGATGAGATTAGTTATCATGAGGGGTAACAAATGTCGAATCTAGTGTAACAGAATAGTATGAGGCATAGACGAGATCAATTATGTATTTTTAGTGAGGTATTATGTTAGTTTGATAGTAGCTTAATATAGTACTCCTATCCCGATCCTTCTCGTTTGGTTGCACTGATCCATTTCCTGTATATGGAAGGTGATGCAGAGAGGTTAGTACTCAACCTATACGGATAAATAGGAGATGTTAGACATTGGGTCATGTGGACCCGAGTCTGTTTGGCATCCACAAGATTTGTGCGGACTGTGATAATTATGATAAGAGTTTATATATGATTAAAACTCTTATCTGTTTTAATTGGTTTGACCGACTTATATATTATTACGTAAGTCTTGCGGTTATCCCATCAGTTGTGGTCATGGCATATAAACAAATACACATTGGTTAAGCATACTAAATTCATCAATGTGTAGTCTCCCACATTATCACGCTAAGTTTTGAGTAACGCTCTCTCTGAGATTCTTCTTAGTGACCATCATAGTGCCCTTAGTCTTGGATCGTGAAAATCTATGGGTGACTCGATATTGTAACCGTCCTATTTTACGAGTAGGATATCTTGCAAGCGTTTTAAAAATTTTGTTGTGTTTCATGAAAGTTCGTAATACAAGCCGCCTTTTCTGCTTTCACTTTCTACTATTCATGATCCGAATAGGTAATTGGGTTGATAACCCATTTGTGTTTATTATGTATTTCATTCACATATAACAAAAATATATGTAATCAATACCTTATTTCATTTCTAAATTTCATTATTTGATCATCAAACACGAGAGGTAAAATGGGAAAAAAATTGTAGGATTTAAAAGACAAAAAAAAAAAAAAAAAAGATTCAACCAATTATTTGAAAAAAATTGACCAGTTTTATAAATAATTGGTCGGTTTCATCCGGTTTTCTCTCGTTCCTAAGCATAAATGATAAATTAATCGAATCGAATTAGTTTAATGCCCAATTCCATATTGAACCGGCTAGTTCGGTCTAGTTTTGATAACTATGATTGAATTTAGTTGGTTGATTGATTGTAATAGCCTCATTACTTCTATAAAAAGATGTTTTTCATTTTTTTCCTTAATTGAAGCTTTATATATATATATATAAAATTGATTATTTTACTAATTTATTATTGAAAAACTTACTAATTAACATAAACTATGGAGGGAAAATTATAAACGGGCTCAATAATTTCGACAATTTAGGCTTATTTGGAAAATTATAGAATCGGTTCTGTAAAATACGGATGAACTAGTTTTAAATTTTTTGTTATTTAGTAAGTACATTTTAATAGTATATTGGTTCATATTTAGTCCTAAAAAATACTTAAAACCTTAAAAAAGTTAGGCCTAGAGAATAGTTTATTTTCTTAAAACCAGATAACTTAATGGGGTAGTTATGACCTAATCAAATTTGAAGAATTTCCAAATAGTCCCTTATACTTAACTTTTTCGTAAAGCGCTATGTTTTCTCTCTATACTTTTTTTATACTTATGCATTTTTAGTATTTATTTTTAAAGTTCATTAAAAGTAGCTAAGGGCCTGTTTGGGAAAGGCTAAAACCGATTATGTACAACACAAATAAACTGGTTTTAAATTTTTTGTTATTTGATGAGTATCTTTTAACAGTATATTGATTTATATTTGGTCCCTAAAAAAGTACTTAAAACCTGAACAAAATCAAATCAGAGAGGAGGTAATTTTCTTAAAAACCAGGGGCCTGTTTGGAAAATGATAGAACCAGTTATGTAAAATACAAATGAGTTTGTTTTAAATTTTTTACTGTTTGATAAATACCTTTTAATAATATATTAGTTAATGCCTGATCTTAAAAAATACCTAAAACCTGAACAAAGTCAGATCAAAGAGGAGTTGGTTTTCTTAACCTGATCCAATTTGAAGAATTTTCAAAAGCTTTATTTGGACAACCGAATAAGAAGATGAGATTGGATAGGATATAACTAGATGAGATAAGAAATAAAATCCAGTGAGATATTGAATATTTCAATATAGTGTTTGGAACTAAACTGGATAAAAGACTGGATATGTTGTTATATCTTATTTCTATGTTTGAATATCTACCGTATATAAGGTTCGGATATAAAGTTCGGTATTCAAAAATTATTTTTATAAGGTCATTTTTTAAAAAATATATGTATACGAGGTATCTAAAATTAAAATTTTATTCACAAATCAATTACAAAATCTAATAACTGTAATCACAATAATTTAGAATATGATTATGTAAACATCATTCACAATATAATAGTCTCTCAATTTCGAAGTAACTCAAAAAAAATCATGGTCTGTATTTCTAAGAATCATCCAAATCAATAACCACATGCATGCATATATGTATATATTATTTTATATATATAACAGTAGTAATATATTTTATATATATATATAAATAAGATATATATTATTTTATTTATATAACACTAGCAATATATTATATGTATAAAAAATTAATATATATATATATATACATATATATATAAAATAGTTAATTTATTAATACAAAAAATACATTAAAAATTTGAACAATGAATAAAAGAAAAAAATTATTTTTTTAACTTTACTCTTTGACATTTTTGTCTTTTTATATTGTAGCGTTTGTAATTTCTTTTTTGATAACGTGACATTGTATTTTTATTTGAGTAGGATATGATAACTCTAATATCACCACCTTTTGAGATAAGTTATATCTTACACAAATGGAATATAAATGGTTCAGGAAATATCTAATCTAATGAAATATACCAAACATAAGATATAATAATATTTATCATATCCAACCCTCTTATCCCGGATCCATACATGACCAAATAGTCATAAACAAAAGACCCCGCTTATAACATCAATATCTAAAGAAGATGTAGTGTTAATGAACAGTCTCTTATAAAATAGATATGACAAATATTTTAAAAATAATAAATTACACTTAATCTAAAAACTCTACCCTTAAAATTAAATTAACAGTTTACTATGTATTTATGACAACACATCTGTGTACAAATTATTATTATTATTTTTTTCGTTTAAGATTAAGTGTAGTACAAAAATTAATGGGGAAGTTCCTTTAATTTATCAGATATCACAGCCGATAAATATTTTTTCTAGGAGACTTGAGTGAATAAATTTCATTGATCGACAGAAACGAGGATTACATTATATATTTTTATATTTTTCGTTATTTTGGCCTGTTTTTGAGCGAATAAATTTCATTGATCGACAGAAGCTTAGAAGGCTTCAATGCTGCTCATGCTGGCTTGTAGAAGTTCGCAGTGAACCAGACCTGAATGACAGGCGTGCCCTTATTTAACAACAGAATCGCAGTCGCCTGATTCATCATTTGCCAGATCGAAGCTTCAGTTTTGATCCCAAATAATAACAAATAAAAATGGCGAACTGTTCATGCGATTTCCGATTCCTTCTCTTCGCCGCTGCCATTGCATTCATCTACATTCAGGTCAGTTGTCCCACTCCCCGAGTTTATTGATTTGAAGCCCTAATCGGCCACATACACATATGTATCTACACCAGAAATTGGAATGCTATTCTATGTATTGGTTCTCTTGTGTACTGAATACCGATTGATGGATTTTCCGTTATATGTTTAATGCAGAGTTAGTTTACTATTCTGTATTTAGTATATAACTCGTTCTTTATTACTTTTTATTTTTAATTTTATTGGCTGTATAATTAAGCCGTATTGAAGAATTTAGCTTACTATGATTTTTTCCTAAATCTATGCTGAATACTTCGAAGCCTTTTGACTTCATTACAGGGAGATGGTTATACACACACACATTAATGCTTGATTCCGCCTGACGTGGTTCAACATCCTGCTAACGAAGTAGAAGCCCAAATTTGCTACATTCTTGAAACATTGCGATTTACCGATCCCTTGATGCAGAACAAGTCTTAAATAATAAATATATTATTAATGCTTGATTCCATCTGAAGTGATTCAACATCCTGCTAACTTTGTATTAACTTAAGCCCAAATTGGCTACAATCTTGAAAGATTGAGGTTTTCCAAATCCCTTGATACTGAACAAGTCTTAAACACAGCGAGAATATTTGCCAACGATTTAGGATGCTTTTGTTTATCTTTTCCATTTATCTGTTGTCCAATATTTTCTTCAACAAACTACATACAATTAGCTGCATACACATGAAGTCTTTGAGTTCAAACAAAAAATAGTTTTCGCATTACAATTACTCTCCCTACCTTGATGGAGAACCTTAAAGTACAAGGAAAATAGGTATTAGTATTGAAAACTTTCTTAGCTCCTCTTCAAAAAAAAATTCAACATCCAAAAATGCTAAAATTTAAGCAATCTTAATTCAATAGGATTTATTAGGAAAGGAACAATATGACTTGCCAAACTTTCCTTTTTTCCTCTACAGAGAAACAATTCAACGATACATAATGATAGAGGTTCTAATAATCTGGCATTAAGGATACCCTTTGTAAGCTAACATGTGGATGTGTGTGAGAGATAAAGTAGGGGAGTGATTAATGATCCCAAAAAAAGAGTAGGGGAGTGGTTTGTGACAATTTGGTAATTATGTGTAAGTACTGCAAGGATTCTCAAGATAATGTGGAGGGTGAAAGTCGAGGTGATCTAGAGAGAGTAAGGCAGATGTATAACTCAGGAAATACAAATAAAAGTTGTTCAAGTGTATCACCTGTGAATACTACCCCAGTAGAATATGTCAAATGTCACAGAGGTGAGCCACTCCTATTTATAAGCGTGTGATTAGTTCAAAGAGCAAGTGATAAGTACATGTGGGTAGAGCGACAATTATGGCGGTGAATCCACCTAATGTCCAAGAATACACTAGAAAGATCTCTCTTTCTCCAGAAGGGCTAAGGTGTATGATCAACAACTTGGCCACTGAGCCACATAATCCTAAGAATCTAGTTAAAGGGCTATAGAGTGACATGAGAGTCACACCCTAGTCTGACACTGAACTTTAAAAACTCCTCAAAGTTTGCCCCCAATCTTAGGCAATCACTAAGTGATAGGGTGAGTGTCATATAATGAGTACAAAATAAGACTCAATGTGCCTGTTACGGAAAAATATTAAACTTTTTCCAAACATAATTCCACTCATACAATAAAATGTTATATGAGTTTTATTAATGTAGGTCGGACCCATTCAAGATATAACGTATCTTTTAATTACAATCCCTTGTTTCAAGGGAACATCCTTTGATTCCAATATGATTACTATAATTATTTTTTCAATTGAGGTTGAGACTGGACCTAGGTTAATTCCCTAGGCTGCCTGCATACCCATTATTGGGATCAAGCCAACTTGTAGTTCGTTAAAAGAAATTATTTATTTTTGGATGATCAAGGATAGATGACACGTTGACCTTTTATGAGTTTGAAAACTCATTGAATTTTAATTTAGTATATAACTCGATAAAATTTAGAAAATGGGTTAATGACCTATTAATTTGGATTTGAGCTTGTGACTGCACCTAATTAAAATAGGTTGCCTACGTATTCCAAGTGTAATCAAGTCAACCGTAGTTCTCTTAAGAAAGAAAATTTGGAATGAATTGGTATTTTATATGGGTGTATGACCCATGAAATTTGAATTAAGCTTGTGACGGCATCCAATGTAGATACTGGATTGCCTACGTATTCGAAGTGGAATCAAGTTAATCGTAATTTTCGTAAGAAAGAAAATTTGGAATGAATTGATATTTTATATGGGTGTATGACCCATGAAATTTGAAATGAGCTTGCGACTGCATCCGATGTAGATGTTGGATTGCTTACGTATCCAAAGTGAAATCAAGTCAACCGTAGTTCTCGTAAAGAGAAAATTTAGAATTTTTGGAATGAATAATGGGTAAATGACCCATTACTTAAATTTTGGAATTTGAGAAGAAAAGAAATTTAGAATGAATAATGAGTAAGTGACTCAATACTCAAATTTTTGAAATTTTGGAATTTAAGTTTTGAGTACAATAGGATTATGACCCATTAACTCTTAAAATTTGATAAATAATTTTCTTTGATAAGTGAATCAAAGATTCCCTTTAAATATGAAATTTAATTAATTAATTAGTAAATTAACTAATTAATTAGTCATTGCATTTGACTTTTAAATTTAATGAATATGGGTTTGAAACAAACCCAATTCATATTCGTATTTTTTTTAATGGAGTTAAAAGACTCCAAAAATTTGATTTACGTTGAATATGAAATTTAATTAATTAATTAGTAAATTAAATAATTAATTAATCATTAAATTTGACTTTTAAACTTAATGAATATGGGTTTGAAACAAACCCAATTCATATTTGTATTTTTTTTAATGGAGTTAAAAAGACTCCAAAAATTTGATTCACTTTAAATATGATATTTAATTAATTAATTAGTAACTTAACTAATTAATTAGCCATTGGATTTGATTTTTAATTTTAATGAATATGCGTCTGAAACAAATCCAATTCATATTTTTATTTTATTAATGGAGTTGA
Source organism: Nyssa sinensis (assembly GCA_008638375.1). Lineage (NCBI taxonomy): Eukaryota > Viridiplantae > Streptophyta > Magnoliopsida > Cornales > Nyssaceae > Nyssa > Nyssa sinensis. The sequence continues at coordinate 43,108,950 of CM018033.1, forward strand.
AAATAAATCAATAAATTTAATTCCCAAATTTTGTCCCTTTGAATTCCATTATAAATTAAATTTGTATTCCAGATGGATACAGTGCTAGGCAAAATCAGTTGAATATGAAGTCAAAGAGTCCAGTCTTGGACAGACTTTATTACAAGACAGTGAGCACATATAAGCCAATTCTAGACACCTTTTATCACAAAAACTCCAAGTGAAATTAAATTCCATTTTTTTCAGTTTAAAGACTCATTAAAATTGGGTTCAAGATATATGTCTTGTCCGAATCACTGTACAAGTGATTTATTCCCTTATGAAAATACCCACAAATAACACCTACACTAAAAAATGTTCAAACTCCATTGGTATCATTTTGGACCGTAAACGTAAACAAAAGTGTAATTTAGGTTCCGTTTGATTTAAGTCCAATTATCAACGGGCGAAACGGATTTTTTTTAAGAAGATCAAAAGGAGTCAAGGACTTCATTTTTGTTAAAATTTGAGGGGAGTCAAAGACTCCATTTTTACTGAAATTAGAGAGGGGAGTCAGAGACTCCATTTTGAGAAGGATTTGAGAGGGAGTCAGAGACTGCATTTTGGGCAGTAACTTTAAAGAGGCAGAGACTCTTTGGTCTTCTTTAGAATTTCTTCCAAATCATTTGGAATTTCATGCAAGTCTAGAGAGAGGATTCGACGTTTTTATTTAAGAGTTAGAGACTCTTATTTGTCTTGGATGAGTTTCTCGCAACAATCAATTAAAAGAGTTAAGACAAGATGGAGACAAAAGTTTATTATACCTTCTACAAATTCTTGTTTTCTTCTAACTCTTCTAGTCTTCTATTGCACTCAAAACTCTCTCTCTCTCTCTCAATATCTGTAAAAACTCCCAATACACCAAGCTCTCTCTCCGTCCAAAACTCCCTTACGCGTCCAACCTCTCAATGTCCCTATCCGTCCCAAAAAAAATTCCTTCTTTTCTTTGCTTCACAATTTCATTTATAATAGGAACGTGAGAACCACCCACTCCTCTATGAGGCTACGTGGCTGGTTATTTAAAACTCTCCCACTCCATGCCACTTTCTTTATTTTATTTTTTTACTTTTTTTTTTTTGGACAACATGGGTCATATTTTTTTTTTTACTTTAACAGTGCCCATGAACTCAGGCCAGGAAACAACATTGGCTCTTCCTAGGAAGTTTAGCTCACGGGGAAATTAGCTCAACTCAACTATAGGAGCTACTATGAGGATTGCTTTTTGATGTATCCAAGTCCGGGACCAAAGCAATGCATGCATTGATACATCTAAGAGGCTGGGGTGATTCTGAGTTAGATTGAGGAGACTGACATAGGCTCGACTCAGAGGTATAGCTTGAAGGGAGATTACCTTAACTCGCTAGGAGGAATTAATCTCAAGATAACCTCAAAAGCATTCTATATAGTAGTCCATGTGTTATAGGCATACATTAGCTCACACAAGAGACCTATATGATCACCTCGAATAATAGCCAAGCTTTACAATTGTCCAGCTTACAACCACATGAAGATGGCCACATGGAAAAGATTGTCCACATTGACCTAGGCACCCATAGTGGACGCGTGAATTGGCCTTTGCTGTGCCTTCTTTTAGATTTGGTACTCCATTTAATTTTTATGCAGTCAGATGCTGATCAAGTTTTCTTAGAGTTCTAGCTTTCAGATTTCCTTTTTGGAATTCTTTTATTATTTTTTTGTCTATCTCATCCTTCATCAGTTGTTTCCGTCGTGAATTGGATTTTTTTTTTCAGTGTCACATACCCTTTTGCAGATCATATGATACAATTTTGATATTTGTTCGTCATTATCACTGTATTCAAGGTGCTTGTGACATTGTTAAACCATGCTTATGCTACACACATATATGTTGAATCCTTATGCTGTCTTATTATTAGACTTTATTATTGGCTTTATGCTATCTTATTTGCTTCTGTTTCTTTTTTTTCTTCCCCCCTCAGATGCGGCTTTTTGCTACGCAATCTGAATACGCTGATCGCCTTGCTGCTGCAGTACGTCTAGTTTATTTCATTTCAGCGTTGCATTCCTCTGTCAACGGTTATGTTATTTCTATAGTGCTTCTAGGTCTGTGATCAGTGGGCACACAATCATTAAAATTTTTGTAACAAAGTGCATTTCTTCAATTTATCTGGATGCTTAATTACAAAGTCGTATCCTGAACTATAGGGGTTATCACTTAAACCCTCCAAACTAAAAAATGCACCAAAACGCTCTCCTGAACATTCAAAATGGGTAAATTTAGCTAAGGGTCATCACTTAGACCCCTTAAACTTAAAAATGCATCAAAATTCTCTCCTGAACATTCAAAAGGGGTAAATTTAGCTAAGTAGTTTATTGAAATTTTGTAATAAGTAAATTAAATTGTAATATAAACAAGCACTTCGGGGCAAAATATTTGACATGAGGTATCCGGGAGTGAAAAAAAGCTCCTATAAAGAGCTAAAATCTCCTATAAAATTAAGTGAAAATAGATTTCGACATCCTCCTCGACAACCACAAATGGAATGTATGTAACATTATATCCTTAAGCCTATGTAACTTATCAAAAAACATAAAAAATCCTTAAGCCTATGTACAGGCTACTCTACGCCTTCAAAGTGCCTTCTATTATGTTATATGTCACTTCAGGGAAAAAACTTGTATCCTGCTTTGTATAACTTGGCCTATAACAAGGGAGCTTGGGTGAGGGAGTGTTTGGAGAGAAGGGGGGGGGGGGGGTGAGGTGGTGTGGAGGAGTCCTAGGTTGAGGATGGAGTTTTTTGATTGGGAATTGGAGGAGGTGGGTTTGTTCCTTTTGCATATTCGGAGAGTGAGGTTGAGGAGGGGAGGGAGGATGTTATGGTGTGGAAGCCGGATATGAAGTTTTTCTCTATTCAGTCTCTAGACTCTCTACAGGAGCATGGTTGAAAATGAAAACTTGCACTTTCCTTGGAGCTTGATTTGGCATGCCGGGGCTCCCCCTAAAGCATTGTTCTTTGTTTGGGAGGCTTCTTGGAAGGCTATTTTGATTGTAGAAAACTTGAGAAAAGAGGCTTTCATTTAGATAGCAGGCGTTACTTGTGCAAGAAAGAGGAACAGAGGATGGAGCATGTGCTCATTCATTGCCTTGTGGTTCGTGAATGTTGGGATTTGGTATTCGTCATTTTTGGTCTTTCTTGGGTGATGCCAAACGCGGTTAAGGATCTATTTTTGGCTTGGCAGGGTTGCAAGATGAGAAAAGAGATTAGGAAAGTTTGGAAGCCTACCCCCATTTGCCTCACGTGGAGCATTTGGAGAGAAAGAAATAGACGCTTTTTTGATGGAGATGAACTGTCAATCAAGTCCCTAATGGATAATTTTTTGAGATTGTTATTTTTTGGGGCCAATGAGGCTTTTCCTGTAAATGCTCCAGCTATAGTTTATTTTTTTGGGGTCATTATGACCTTTGTAAAGTTAGCTTAGGTTGTATTTTGGGTTTGCCTCCCTTGGGCACCTTCTATGATATATCTTTACTTATCAAAAAAAAGAAGAAGAAACACCTATCATCAACACAAACAAACAACTTGCCAAGCGACTTTATTTCTTCTAGGAACATATTTTTTTATCAGTATTTCTTCTAGGCACATAACCTTAGCCAACCCTCCAGTAACGGCCTCTCCGACCGTGACATAACACAAGTAACAACAAAAATGGGGAAGAGTAAGCCCCACAAATCCCTTAACCAAACCATGCAAAATAAGATGATTCATAACCTTCTGCTGCCTCCACTTATATTACAGTAATTAGAAAGAATTTTACATGCCTCTGTAAATTATCCAAAGTTAAGTATGTCCTCCAATGTTATTGCCCCCCCCCCCCCCCCCCAAAAAAAAAAAAAAAAAAAGGACTTTAGACACTTCGACCTTCTAGATAGGCTTCCAAGGAAACATGGACTGACCCCATAAATCATCCTATAGAATGATCTCACCCAAACTATCCCTATGTATCTGGACCCCATCTGAAAGCATGATTTCTCCCTGCTCACAGAGTCATTCAAATTTTATCCAAAAAATAAAATGGAATTGACATATGGTAGGGAAAACTGAACAAACAATGTTTTGATAAGGCTAATATTGTTGGGACTGGGGAACAAGCAAGAGATGTAGCTGTGTTTGATTGTGTTGAGTGTTGATTGGAGAGAGAGAGAGAGAGGGGGGGGGTCTTCGTTGTCTAAATTCGGTGTTTGATTTCTCTCTCTGAACTTAGCCTTCTCTATCTCAAGCAGTAGGCTTCATTTGTAGTTGAAGATTGGAGAATCTCGAAAATTTGTAGTTGAAGATAGGAGAATCTAGAAAATAGAGTGAAAACACCAGCACAAGCATTACAATTACCTTAATAAGCTGCTTCTCATCAGAAACAGTGGGGTTGGAAGAGTTACCTACTATTACATTTTGTAAATGATTCATTATGATAAGTTTCATTAGTGATCAAGGGATTGATTAAGATTAGGACCATTGAGTTTGTTGGGAAGTACACCAAGCTGCAATTATGAGATACTGTTAACCATTAACATTTCTAGACAATCACAAGAGTCACTACAATGGAGTCATGGGAATATTGCTAATCTTTGCTTGTCATGTTTCCTTTTAAACACTTATAGGGAAAAAAAAAAGAAGTATGGAGAGGAGATATGAGAAGAAGGCGGGGAGATGGTGATGCTGGCCCCTCACCCTTTTGAGTGGCAGCCTCTCAGTAAATCGGGACCACCAAATCTGGTGGTTTTGTTGATAGTGATATGATTGGAGATCATGATGGTGAAGTGATGAAGGTGAACTTCGTGATGGATGGTTGTTCTAAGTGTTGGTTTGGAATGGTTTTTTCTGGCTGCAATTGATGGGAGACAGTGTGGTGAATGGTGATGGGAGAGAATCTGATGTGGATGATCAGAGAGAGGAGAGATAAACCCGTAATTTAAACCTTAAGAGGGCAAAATTGTTGGGAATATATACTTAAAAAGGCATGAGATGGATTTTCCATTTAACTTTAGTGCCATAGGAATTGTAATGTACGTGAGAAAATAGAAATTTTTACGAGAGTTTGATAAATTTTATGGTTCAGGGGCTCCAAGTGATCCAAACCATGTAGCTCAAGGGTTGATATTGCAGGTTAACTTTTCATATTTCACCCTCCGTTTTTCTCTGCAATCTTGCTTGTGTTTTCTAAACAACAAAACTCTTCTGATATTTTATATTCTTTGTCAATATTTTATGGATCATGGATTATTGTAGTACACAGTACACCACTTATTCTGAAATGTTGTGAAATGGAGGCTAGTTTATTCAGATTTATTAACTGGAACATGATATGCTACCTCAAATAGAACATTAGTTTTTCTCTTAACTAATAAAAGAGGAATAGATAATTATCTGTTAAATGCAAATCTTTACACATTTTGAGTTTCAATTTATTCTTTAGATTCTCTTGTTTTTAGAAGAAAGAAAAAGTAAAGTAAGAATTAGGTGAGATATTCCTTGCTTAATTTAGCATTTTGAAACTGAGTAGTGCTGCACTTCAGATCATGCAATCTTAATTATATATAGCCAACACATCAACCTTTTGCAGTTTGATTAATATTGCTTACATATTTTAACTAAGATTAATACGAGGTTACTTCCTCCAGGATGCATGGTAACATGTACATAAATGATTCTTTTAAGGTGCTTATCTAGTATGACATAAAAAAGTGCTTATCTACAATCTACTAGGAATATGATTATTAATTTTTACTTATAAAAAATTATTATAAACTTACATTCTAAAAAAAAAGCAAGAATATGATTTATAAACTTTGGTGGATGATGTGCCAATTAAACAGTCCTAGTTGATTAGCATGAAAGAACCAAGGCATTAATTGTATAATATAAAATTGAATGTGAAGATTAACTTAATTTTCATTGTTCAAACTTTTTTCCCCTTAACTTTTTCCAGATTCCACATAGCGAATTATAGTATATACATACGAAGCATGGATCATAGATATGGAATACAGATATGACATAATATGTATTATGTGCACTCCAAAATGACAACTTCTAAAAAAAATTGGATAGAGAAACGTTGAGGACATGGCAATATATATACATATATATATATGTATGGATTAATGCACAAAATTTAAAACATAATCATTTCATACAATATATAAACATAATACGACAATCAACTTTTTTACTCTATTTTATTAATCTATAATATATTTTAAATTCCTAACTTATAATATTAAAACTCAAGAAGGAAAAATAAGAGTTATGTTGCATGGATATAGGTTTGGGACCAAATTCAACATGGTACCCTCATTATATCTCGATTTTTCTTCTATGAAAATAATCAAAGTATTTGAAACTCTTAGTATATTTTTCCTTATTTTCATTGACTGTATAGACATGTTGTACCTCCATGTTCAAACATATTAGACGTCTCTCAAGGTATCCAAGATGTATCAGATACAGTTAGCAATTGAAAAAATTATTTTTAAATCACAGATGCGTTAAAGAACTATCTGACATGTATCTGGGAATATCCAAGGAATATCAGTATTTAATACTTATATGATATTGATACGGAAATCTTGTAGAAGTATCTGTACTCCATAGTTGTGTACCTCATGAATGAAAGAGATTTTAGCCATGGTTTTTGTTTAAAATGTCTTAATCATGTGCCTAATATGCTTAATAATAACTTCATGTTCTGTTTGGTTAACAACTTCTGTTTATGGCCAAATTTTAATAATACCCAGATATAATAGCTGTCTAGTCCCTAACATATCCTAAAATTTATTGGATCATAACAGGTTGAATCAGAAAACCATTGTAGAAGTCAAATTCAATTGCTAATTGATCAGATTAGCATGCAACAAGTACAGATTGTGGCCCTAGAAGGTGTGCTATTTTCTCAATGCAATTCAAGTAGTCTCTTTTTTTTTTTTCTTTTTCTTTCTTGATTTTATCCTTTGCTTCCATTCTAACTGAAAACCAAGAGAGAAGAATAATGAAAACCAAGAGAGAAGAATAATTCTCTATATTATTCCATTCAAAATATACAAGAGTATTTATACACAAATTTGGGCCTATATAGTCAACCCTACAGCTCATATACAGCTCATATATTCTAGAATAACCCTACAGCTCATATACAGCTCATATATTCTAGAATAATCCTACAGCTCATATATTCTAGTATATTTTGTAACACTCCCCCTCAAGCTGGAGCATAGATATTAATTAGGCCCAGCTTGTTGCAAATATAATCGACTCGAGCCCCATTGAGAGCCTTTGTGAAGATATCTCCTAACTGTTCTCCAGTTTTCACGTATCCGGTAGAGATCAAATTTTGCTGCAACTTTTCACGAACAAAATGACAGTCAATCTCAATATGCTTAGTCCGTTCATGAAACACAGGATTGGAAGCAATATGGAGAGCCGCTTGGTTATCACACCACAATTTTGCTGGTATTGAAGCTTTAAGAACAACCTCAATCAAGAGTTGATATATCCACATTATCTCACATACAGATTGTGCCATAGCTCTATATTCTAATTCTGCACTGGATCGGGACACAACATTTTGTTTCTTGCTCTTCCATGAAATCAAATTTCCTCCAACAAAAACACAGTATCCGGTAGTGGATCTGCGGTCAATCTTGGAACTTGCCCAATCTGCATCTGAAAAACCTTCGATGTGAGTATGTCCATGATTCTTGTACAGTAACCCTCGTCCAGGAGCTCCCTTTAAGTAACACAAGATCTGTTCTAACGCTGCCCAATGGTGAACTGTTGGGGAGGACATGAATTGACTGATAATACTAACAGAGTATGCAATATCAGGACGTGTCACTGTAAGATAGTTCAACTTTCCAACCAGCCTCCTGTATTTTTCCGGATCTTCAAATAAGTCTCCATCTTTCGTGAGTTGTAGGTTGGGAAGCATTGGAGCGCTGCATGGCTTAGCCCTCAACTTTCCAGTCTCAGTTAACAGGTCAAGCACATATTTCCTCTGGGATAGAACAATGCCTTTCTTGCTTCTCGTCACCTCAATTCCCAAGAAATACTTCAACACCCCTAAATCTTTTGTGTGAAACTGGCTATGAAGAAAGGACTTCAAAGATGAAATTCCCACAGTATCACTTCCAGTAATGACAATATCATCCACATATACAACAAGAAGAATGAGGCCAGATGTAGAATGCTTATAGAAAACTGAGTGGTCAGACTTACTCTTATTCATTCCAAACTTCTCCACTGCCTAACTAAATTTTCCAAACCAAGCACGGGGACTCTGTTTCAAACCATATAAGGACTTGCGAAGACGACAAACTCGCCCGCACTCCCCCTGAGCAACAAATCCAGGTGGTTGCTCCATATACACTTCCTCCTGGAGATCACCATGTAAGAAAGCATTTTTGATGTCTAACTGATGTAAAGGCCAATCATTAGTAGCTGCCAGAGAAATAAATAAGCGAACCGAGGTCAACTTAGCAACAGGGGAGAAAGTATCAGAATAATCCACACCATAAGTCTGAGCATAGCCTTTAGCCACAAGACGGGCTTTAAGGCGAGCCACGGAACCATCGGAATTGAATTTGACCGCAAACACCCATTTACAGCCGATAGCTTTCTTTCCTGCAGGTAAATGCACTAAATTCCAAGTATCATTAGCATCTAAAGCATTCATCTCTTCGATCATAGCATCACGCCATCCAGGATGGGACAAGGCATCATGGACAGTTTTGGGAAGAGACACAGAATCTAGGGAAGCAACAAAAGAACACGAAGAAGACGACAAGTGAGCATAAGAAACAAACGATGAAATAGGATAAGTGCACTGACGCGTACCTTTGCGAAGGGCACTGGGAAGATCAAGATCACCAGCCACAGGATCCGATGGCGAAGAAGAAACCGGTGCGGGACATGGAGCAGGTGGGTCTCGTTGTCGGGAATAGACATAGTGAAGAGGTGGTGGTGGGGATGGTGGTGCGGAAGGTGGGGTAACAGGGGAAGGGGCTACAATGGGAGGCGGAGAGGTGATAGTATAAACCAACAGGTCATCATCCTCCCCCTGACTCGAAGGAGTAGAAGCAGTAGGGAAAAAAGGAATATGTTCGAGAAAGGTAACATCAGCGGACACAAGATACTTGTGAAGGCTAGGACAGTAGCACCGATACCCCTTTTGTAGACGAGAGTAACCCAGAAAAACACATTTTAGAGACTTGGGATCTAATTTAGTGACCTGGGGACGAACATCACGAGCGAAACAAGTACTACCAAATATCCGGGGTGCAATAGGAAACAAGGGTTTAGTAGGAAAAAGGACAGTGTAAGGGATCTCACCATGAAGAATAGAGGAAGGCATGCGATTAATCAAGAAACAGGCTGTGGAAACTGCATCAGCCCAAAAATGTTTAGGAACATGCATTTGGAATAAGAGGGCCCTGGCTGTCTCAAGAAGATGCCGATTTTTTCGTTCGGCCACACCGTTCTGAGATGGAGTGTCAACACAAGAGGATTGGTGAAGAATGCCATTTTGAATCATATAGGTCTGAAAGGGATCGGAAAAATATTCTTTGGCATTATCACTCCGTAATGTATGCACAGAAACATTAAACTGTGTTTTAATTTCAGCACAAAAAGCACTAAAGTGGGAAAATAATTCAGAACGATTTTTCATTAAATAAAGCCAAGTGACACGAGAAAAATCATCAACAAAAGTAACAAAATATCTAAATCCAGTAGTGGACACAACAAGACACGGACCCCAAACATCTGAATGGACTAACTCAAAGGGAAAACTAGCCCTTTTATTGACTCGAGGGACTGACGGCAAACGATGATGTTTTGCAAACTGACATGACTCACAATCTAAGGAAGATACAGTATGAAACTGAGGACATAATTTCTTCAACAGAGGCAAAGAAGGATGTCCCAATCGACAATGCGCTTCAAAGGGAGTTACGACACTGGAACATGCAATGGGCCTGGGTACCTGGGTATCCAGAAGGTAGAGACCACCGGATTCATATCCTTTACCAATAATCTTCTTTGTCATAAGATCCTGAAAGAGACAATGATCAGGAAAAAATGAGATGCAACAATTTAGGGTACGAGTAAGTTTACTAACAGACATTAAATTAAAAGAAAATTGTGGTAAACTCAAGACAGAAGACATCGAAATCAATGGAGTTGGATTAACAGTACCAGACCTAAGCACAGAAGAAGTGGAACCATCTGCTAAAGTAACATTAGAAGGAGATGTGTGGGACTGAAAAGAGGAGAAAAGACTAGAATTACCTGTCATATGATCTGTAGCACCAGAATCAATGACCCATTGTGAGGAAGAGGAAAGAAGACACGTATTTGGTTTACCTAACTCGGCAATGGCAGTGACAGTTGGAGATGAATGCTGCAATGCTTCTTGATACTGAGTGAATTTAGCGAATGCATCTGCAGAGACTGTAATGGTTGGCTCAGATGGGCGAGGTGGAGTAACTGCAACATGGGCTGAATGAGACTTCTGAGACTTATTTTGCAATTTCTTACACGTGCGCTTGGTATGGCCCGGCTCATGACAATAATAACAGACAACTCCCCCTGCATCCTGACTACCTGTACCGCCGCCTCGGTTCTTAGGATAAGACCGTCTAGTGTCAAATCCACCATGATGACTGACAAGAGCACTAGAAGCATGAACCGAGGGAGCAACAGATGTACTAGTAGCTGTGCGAAGTACCCTAGTAAAGACCTCATGGAGAGAGGAAATCTCAGCACTAGAGAGAATCTGAGATTTAGCAATCTCAAACTGAGAATTAAGGCCAGCCAAGAAACTCATTACTGCCATTTGCTCCCGTTGAGCTTGCTGGACTTTGACATCAGTACTGAAAGGTAACAAGACATTTAATTCTTCATAGGTTCGTTTGAAATTCATAAAATAGGCCTGAAGAGAGTGATCTTGTTGTTCAGCCCGGTAAAAGCCCTTACAAACCTCATAGATACGTGAAAGATTGCCCTTTCCAGAATACAAAAATTCTAAATATTCCATCAATTCTTTAACATACTCACAGTGATTAATCAGGCTAACAACCTCAGTGTCAATAGAGTTTCTGATTTGCAAGAACAAGCGAGCATCATCTCTCAACCATTCCTTGCGAGTATTATCGGTTGGAGGATCTTCGGTAAGATGAGTGTCCTTAGAAATACTCCGCAGATAAATCCTAACAGTCTTACACCAATCAAAATAATTTGGACCAGTTAATTTATGTTCTGTGATTTTGGACATCACGGGAATGACATCAGTCACGACCAAATTCTTTTGTTCGTCAGCCATAGAAACAAAACCACCAAGAAGCAAGCAACGAACCAAGAACAGTAGCAGGGAAGCACCAACAGTGAAGCAACAGGACACACAGAGGGTCCAAACGAACAGTGAAGCAGCAGGGAAGCACCAACAGTGAATCAACAGGACACACAGAGGGTCCAAACGAACAACCGTGAAGCAACAAGGACACACAGAGTATCCAAACCAATAGCAGCAAAGCAACTGGATGCACAGAAGTGCCGGAGAGAGAGAGACGACTCCAGGAAGAGTGATCGGAGGTCGAGGCGCAGTCGCACGCGCCTCCACGCGCCGGCGCATGAAGTAGCTGACGACGGCAGAAACTTCTAGTGGCGCGTGAGGGTCACGCGCTGGGTTTCCGGTGACCGGACTTCAGGGACAGGCCGATCGGCAGGTGGGCGACTGATCCTGAGTGGCGGTGAGAAGCAAGGGTCACTCGAACAGGGTGACTCAAGGAATTTCCCAACTCTGCTCACTGTGGGCAGAACAGTGGGAAAGAAAGAGAAGAAGAAGAAAGAGAGGAAAAAAAAAAATTCTACTCTTTCAGAAAGGCTCTGATACCATGAAAACCAAGAGAGAAGAATAATGAAAACCAAGAGAGAAGAATAATTCTCTATATTATTCCATTCAAAATATACAAGAGTATTTATACACAAATTTGGGCCTATATAGTCAACCCTACAGCTCATATACAGCTCATATATTCTAGAATAACCCTACAGCTCATATACAGCTCATATATTCTAGAATAATCCTACAGCTCATATACAGCTCATATATTCTAGTATATTCTGTAACACTAACAAAGGAGCTCATGTAAAGAGTTGATTTTTGAATCTTGTACTTGGTGAGCATGTTGTTGATCTCTTAGTCAGATCAAATATACGTATATAGATGGTAATGAATCTAATGATTGATTTGTCACTCTCTTCAAATTCATTTTGTACTTTTAAACTCCATATTACTTGAAATATCGATACAAATCACTGACCATAAAGAAGAGTGAAATGGATAGTTCAAGCATCTTAATTATTCAATATTGGCTCTCTTGCTTTACTTCTCCATATCTTGTTTTGGTGTGAAAAAAGCATCAAAGGAATTTTAACAAGAATAACCTACCAAAAATTTAGCACGAATAGAAAGTAGAACATGTGCAATTTGATTTTATCATTCCGTCTTAGGGTGTGCAACTGAAAACGTCAAATAACATCTGGCACAAATGTTAAAAAAATAAACTGGATCTTTACATTTTTCCCCACATGGTGTTGTTCTCATTGGAAATTCTATGAAGCAGCCATTCTTATGCCGTGGCATTACTATAGCTTGTAGTTGTAGTTATATATTAGGTAATGTATGTAGACTTTATTAAAATGTCCTTACATCTCTTTTATGCTACTGCCAGTCAGAAAGCCAAGAAGGAAACTGCATCTCTTTTCTACAGGCGCTCCTTTTCTTTCTCTCTTCTTCGTCTTCTCGTTTTTTTGTTTGTTTGTTTGAAAGATAGTAGAATCTGAAGCAAGGCCTATATATATATATGTTGTTTGATTTTGAATTCCAAATATTGTTTTCCTTTATTTGTGAAGCGATATCAATTACTTAATCTGGCATTCTGCAACTATGACCGTGCTACAATTTCAGAAGAAAGGAAGCACCAAGACCAGGAGTGCAGACAATTGAGGACACTTGTTCAAGATCTTGAAAGTACGTTCTTACCAGAAAAAGGCTCTTTTGCCCTAGTTTTGTTTCCGGAGCAGTTCTTTCCTCTCTCTATTCAAGCAGATAGGTATGCTCTTCAGAACAAAATAAGAACTAGGCAATTTGAATGGTTTTCGTGGAAGCATCTGGTTGTCATGTCCAGAGAGACTGAGTACACTTTTTTGTTTCGCTTCTCTCTCTCTCTATAGATATGTGTGTGTGTGTGTGTCTTTATATGTATGTATAAATATATCATATATGTATATGTATACAAGCTCATTTTTGTGTGTGAATGTGAGAACATGTGTTTGAGCGTGAGGATAGCTACTTTGTGTCAATATTTCCAGAGTTTAGGTTTGTACCTAGTCTACACCTACCGGCATGACACATTGGGTAGGATCAACACTAGGTTACGACCTTTTTATATGTCTGTGTTTGTATATATGTGGTTTGATAATTATCATATTTTCATGTTGCAGGGAAAGGCCTTGAAAAAAGGATTGACAAAATACAGGTTTGGATGAAAGGGGGCGGGGGGGTTGGCATTTATTCTTTCCCTTTTGTTTGATTTTAGTTTAGTGTATCGATTTAGAAATCTTCAGTTCTAATAATTCCATATATCCTTTTTGATAAATTTGTTAGGTTCCAATGGCAGCCATTGTGGTTATGGCTTGCAATCGTGCTGATTATCTGGAAAGGACTATCAAGTCTATCCTAAAGTATGTCTTATGTTTATGAGCATTTTTCTAGTGCTTTTAATTCATTGGTGCATATTTTCAGCTGACCTACTGTGGTACAATTCTCTTTATTCTCCAGATACCAAAGTTCTGTTGCTTCAAAGTATCCTCTTTTTGTGTCCCAGGTACCTATTTTCTTAGGGATTCTTGTTGCAACTCAAATTTAGGTTTGTTTCAATGGTATTGCTATTACTCTTTCGATGAGATTGTGGAGGGACAGGACGGTTAAAAGTTGGTATTTTTTTCTTAGGATGGATCAGATCAGGATGTCAGAAGTAAGGCTTTGAGTTATGATCAGCTGACCTATATGCAGGTAACTTGTTTTTATTATCAATAATCAGGAGCGTGGTTCAGTGCATCTGCATCAACTATCAACTATATGCTTGTTGAGTGAAACTATGTTGTGCTACCTCTATTCTCTCATGCTATGCATTAATTATGGATTGCATTTTGGGAAACAAATGAAATCTTATTGCCAAGTTGCCACTTTCTTTTTGAATGAAGATATAATTTCTGCCATTAGGTGCCAACTTTGGTATTAGGGGCATGCGATCATACACTCAATTGGTCAAGTTGTTGGACCCCCATGAAGATAATATGACAGTTTCTTAGTTTAGAAGTGTAAGGATAAGGAGTTACTATTTGGGATTGCTGAAATCTTTTTATTTATGGAAATGTTTTGCAACCCAGACCGTTCTGCTAACCGGGAAGAAGACCGGGTTATGGGTCATTGGTTCAACCATCGGGTCAACCAAAATCGAACCATGATGTCATAATTATAATAATTATTAATTATAATAATAATAAAATTATTAAAATATAATTAATAAAAAAATAAAAAAGTTATGAAAAATTTATTATCACCTTACATATCTAAATATATGTAGAAGACAACAACATTCTAAATAACACACTACAAATATTGTATTAAAACAATATTTTAAATATAAAATTTGATTAAAATTTTTGATGTGACTAATTTAAATGTAAAGATGCATTCTTAAAAAATATGGTCTACTTGATCCCAAACTGACTATGAAATTTTCAACTTTATTATATTATGTTTTTAAAATTGAATTCAACTAAATCTCTTGGCTTTATCAATTTTAAAATGAGTTGGTAATGTTGTCTTTTTAAAGTCCCACGTTGCATGAAAGGATAAAAATGTAAGAGTTTTCTCCTAATAAAATTTGTTGAGTTCAGCCCATTGTCCCACTTCGGTAAAGGAGTAGAAGGCATTGGCAAATTTGGTTTATAAAATAGGTTTCATTGTTTAGCTAATGCAGTGGGATTCCTGAATTGCACGACTTTCTCTAGCCGGCAGTTTCCAAAGCAACTTAGTTTAAATTTTAAGTTTTTTTTTTCTCTCGAGTCCTGAGCTGTCTCATCATGATTCCTTTGAACTGGACGTTTTTTTTTAACCATTACTGGTACGATTGAATCACCTGTCGGACTCCGGGTTTGTCCAGTTTTCTTAAAAACAACAGTTTTAGACTTTTAGTGGTTCAACTGGACTGGAACTTGGACCAGTCTGCGGTTTAACAGGTCCGACCGGTCGGTCTGGTCCAGTTTTTAAAACATTGATTTATGGAAGTTTCAGTAATTTAGGTGTACTTTATTATTGTTGCTGTAATTTTCTATTTTGAAAAGTTTTTAGGGTCTTAGGAGGGGAATTTGAATCATAGTTTGTTACCCTAGAAAGATTTATAAGAGGCCTTTATTTTTTCTCCCTAGGGTTTTACAATGCCTATAATTTATTGTCAGTGGTGTAAAACCAGATTCGCCATCGAAAGGTGAAGAAATTCAGAATTTGATTGAAAGAGATTTTGTTCTCTCTCTCTCTCTCTCTCTCCCTCTCCCCCCCTCCAATCCCTCTTCTCCTTCTATTTCTCTCTCTCTGCTGTTCTATAATCTTTCTCACATCATGTCTCTCTTTTCTCTTATCTCCCGCTACATCTATTTCTTGTAGGTCTTGGAAGTTGCAAAGTGCCTCCTCTTATCTTCTTTGAACCATATCTTTCTCATCATATCATATATTTAGAGGAAAGAAAAAGTAAATCAGCTTGTTTTATCAATTTGAAATGTTTGAGAAAATTTTTGTAGAGCCAGGCAGCATTAGAAACTCAACATGTTATCTAAAAAAAGGAACAATCCGACCTTTCCACTGCGGGTTCTAAAGAGTGTTAGATGTATGCAGACTTAACCCCATAAGTGGAAGGCTATTTTCGCAACTTGAACCGTGACCTAGAGAACCTTACAATATATATATGTATATATTTTTTTTTGATAAGTAAAAGGATATGATATACCAAATGCCCAAGGGGGGCGGAACCCATATATACAAGGAAGGGCTTAGAGATTAAAGCCGTAGAGTCCCCAAAAAATCTACTAACATATCTACATTCACAACAAAGGCTTCTTTGGCCCAAAAGAAAAAGGTGCCTAACAAACAATTTTTAAGACAAAAGGGTCTCACACCCCTCAAAGATCTTTCTGTTGCGCTCCTTCCAAATGCACCAAAATAAACAAGTTGGAACCATTCTCCACACTTTCCTTTGCTTCTTAGATAACCCTTTCCTATTCCAACGGTGGAGCGCCTGTTTAACCGAAGCCGGCATTGCCCATTGGCATCCAAATAGAGAGAGAAACATACACCACAAGTCCCTGGCCACCTCACACTGAAGAAGGATATGATCAGCATACTCTAGGTTCTTTTTGTAGAGGCTACATCGGCTAGCATGTCTAAAACCTCTCCTCTGTAAGTTGTCCATTGTAGGGATTGCTCGCCAGATTGCAGTCCAAGTAAAAAATGCGACCTTGGTCGGCGCATGAGAGCGCCAAGCCACCTTCCAAGGAAAAGAATCATCCCTCTCCCTAATCAAATTCGCATAAAAAGAACGGACCCTAAATTTTTTAGAACTGGAGAGAGACCAAACCAAGAGATCCGGCTTGTTTTCCACAACCTTGTACCTGCTAAGGCTCTCCAGAAAGGCTGTGACATTCCCCAACTCCCGATAAAAAAGTTCCTCCCAAAGAGAGGATTCCACATCCACACCCCCCTACCATGGAACCTCCTTCCACCATAGTAATCCTTTGGGGTCAGCAATACTATACAAAAGTGGGAATTTTACTCCAAGCGGGAAGTCTCTGCACCAGACATCACCCCAAAGACCGCAACCATGGGCTTCCGAACCTTCCTTAGAGAACCAACCAAAACCTTACAATATAAGAAGTGTTTATGAAGGATAATAGGTTTTGCATTATTAAATAACAAAGAAAATAATGCTTATAAAAAAAAAATAACAAAGGAAATAATAAAACTATGAATAGATCATGCAAAATTCATGACACCTACATTATTTTGGATATTTTAGAAGTAAAAGAACGGAGGGTATTCACTTTATATAATTTCATTTCTTGTATTAGGTCTTAAATTTGCATTTCCTTATTGGGGATAAAGCATTATTCTGGATGGGATGATTATGATGAGTTAGCAAAAACGTTGTGATGCAAGGAGAAAGGATGTTGTGTGATTGAAGTACGACCCTTTTGATTTGAGGGGGTTTGAGAGGACTCTCTATGTATCTTTCATTGCTTCAATCCCCCCGTTTCCCCACTTATTCTTTTTCTTTTTTTTGGAGAGGGTTTGAGAGGACTCTCTATGTATCTTTCATTGCCTCAATCCCCCCATTTCCCCACTTATTCTTTTTCTTTTTTTTTTGGAGAAGGGGGGGGGGGGGGGGGGTTAATGTTAGGGACAAGGACTTTAGGTTAATGAGCCTTTTGGTAGTTCGCAAAAGTTATTAGCCAAAGAGAGTGGTGGATAAGGTGGTATTTGAAACTTGAAATGCTTTTGTGGGTGGATTACAGATTTTGGATGTCGTGTTAGTTGCAAAAGAGAGTGTGTATATAAGCTAGAAAAGAGGGTAATTAGTGATCTTCTATAATTGTTCCTTCTTTATGTGACGGAGAGCATGGTTTTGAGGGAAAATGGTGGTAATGGATTGAATGTACAATTTGATGATAAGGTTCTTGGTGTTGGTCAATGACCAAGTGTTTGGTGTTTTTTTTCCTAATTCTTAAGGTTTGAGACAAGGGGACCCTATTTTTCCTCTCTTTCACAGGTAATGAAAGCTCTCAGTTTGTTCTTATCTAAGATGGTGCAAGAAGGATTTATGGGGGCTTTTTCATGTTGGCTAGATGGAAGATCTACCTTCCCTGTTTACGTCTTTTGTACACAAATGAGTCAAATATTGTTTTTGCAATGAGGATGCATAGTAGATCATACACTCGTGATGTGCTTTGAAAGTGAACTTGGGAAAATATGGAAATAAGTCCAATTAGGGTACTAAATGATATTGCTTCTAAGGTGTAGAACCGGATCTCTTCCATCATCATGCTTAGTGTTGTTGTAGGACTCCTACAAGGAAAAAAGTTACGAATGATGGTGAATAAGGATGCATTAGTGGTGGAAGCTAAGAAGCACGAATATAGACACAAGACACGGATACGACACAAACACGTAGACACATGATTTTTCAAAAAAGTAGGAGACGGACATGTCGGGGACACATTGAATAAAATATTTTTTTATTTTTATATATATAATCATATAATCAAATTCTATCCTTATATTAATCAAATTAAGGTATAAAAAATAACAAAACATAAGAGATCAATTATCAATTTGTCAATTCTAATTAAGAATCACTCAAAGCTTTCAAATGATTATCATTCAATGCAATAGCT